>OZ023231.1:4698497-5239273 GCA_964006365.1 Trididemnum miniatum | reverse complement strand
CTTTTATACTTTCTGACGACGTGTATAATTTATTCACCCACAATTTTTGAAAATTTGAGGTTGATTGGATCGGGGTAAGTGACCCGAATCCTCAATTACTTACAAACATCCCCAAAATTCGTCATTATTATAGCGTGCCATGTGTGTCACGCAAAAAATCCTTGTTTCAAGGACAATTTTTTAACTGATTTGACAAATCATTTCACTAACTGTTTTCCGATTTGACAAATCGTCTTGTAATCAATTTTTAGTTCTGATATGTCAAATCATTTCACTAACTGTTTTCCGATTTGACAAATCGTCTTGTAATCAATTTTTTAGTTCTGATATGTCAAATCATTTCACTAACTGTTTTCCGATTTGACAAACCGTCTTGTAATCAATTCTTAGTTCTGATATGTCAAATCATTTCACTAACTGTTTTCCGATTTGACAAATGATTTACAAACTGTTTTCGATTTGACAAATCGTCTTGCTAGCAATCATTTTCTTTTCCGATTTGACAAATCAAATCGTATCAAGCCAGTGGCGTGCCGGTTGAGATTTAACGCCGTTTGTGTCACTCTAAATCAAATCATTACACAAGCTGTTTTCCGATTCCACAAATCATTTCACAAACTGTTTTCCGATTTTGCAAATCATTTCACAAGCTGTTTTTCGATTTGACAAATCATTTCACAAACTGTTTTCCGATTTTACAAATCGTCTTGCTAGCAACCTTTCCTTTTCCGATATGACAAATCGTATCAAGCCAGTGGCGTGCCGATGGAGATACAGCGCCGTTTGTGTCATCCTTCGGACATTTTCGAAATAGTTTAGTTTTCCCGCGTTTTTTCGCGCTGCTTCACCACAAGCTGACTGAGAAGTGAGAACTAACGATCAGGCAATAGGAAGGAATAAGATCCATTGATAGCTGGTTGAGTGGAATGAAGTGAAATGCTAGAGTTGTTTCAAAACTTAGAAGTAAATAATATAGTTTTAAGTAGCAAGGTTACTTTTTATTTCGATAACTGTTCAGTGTTTTAAGTTATTATTTGTAATCTATTGGGACCTCATTAGTCTAGTGATACTTAACAGCTCAGATGGCAAAGTGGTAAGAGCGTCCGCCTCTGGAGCTGTAGACTCGGGTTTGATTCCGAGTTAGCATTTCACTTCATTCCACTCAACCAGCTATCAATGGATCGTATTCCTGCCTATTGCCTAATCGTTAGTTCTCACTTCTCAGTCAGCTTGTGATGAAGCAGCGCGAAAAAACGCGGGAAAACTAAACTATTTCGAAAATGTCCGAAGGATGACACAAACGGCGCTGTGTCTCCATCGGCACGCCACTGGCTTGATACGATTTGTCATATCGGAAAAGGAAAGGTTGCTAGCAAGACGATTTGTAAAATCGGAAAACAGTTTGTGAAATGATTTGTCAAATCGAAAAACAGCTTGTGAAATGATTTGCAAAATCGGAAAACAGTTTGTGAAATGATTTGTGGAATCGGAAAACAGCTTGTGTAATGATTTGATTTAGAGTGACACAAACGGCGTTAAGTCTCAACCGGCACGCCACTGGCTTGACACGATTTGATTTGTCAAATCGGAAAAGAAAATGATTGCTAGCAAGACGATTTGTCAAATCGAAAACAGTTTGTAAATCATTTGTCAAATCGGAAAACAGTTAGTGAAATGATTTGACATATCAGAACTAAAAAATTGATTACAAGACGATTTGTCAAATCGGAAAACAGTTAGTGAAATGATTTGACATATCAGAACTAAAAATTGATTACAAGACGATTTGTCAAATCGGAAAACAGTTAGTGAAATGATTTGTCAAATCAGTTAAAAAATTGTCCTTGAAACAAGGATTTTTTGCGTGACACACATGGCACGCCATACATTATTAGGTACCAGAAATAAAAATAAATTTTGAATTATATTTATCCCATTTTAATGACGTCACAATGGCTTCTTGTTATACCTATACAAACTCCATTGCGGCAATTATTTGACTTTGTGCAGTTCCATCTTTCATTGCATTGCAAATTTAAGAAATTTTATTGATCTAACTTTCGCTGGTAATAATGCTGAAAACCCAGCCTAGCAACGTTTTGCATGTTGTGTCAATGTCATAAGTACAAACGGTATTATTTATTGCTTGGTTTGTCGCAAATCGCGAAAAACTTAATGAATATTGGGAACATTTCCACTTACATCATGTTGCGGAGGCTCACTCAGTAAACGCAGCTTGGCGCTGGTTCAGTATGTGATCTACCAAAATTTAGGTTGTACAAGAGTGATAGAAAAAAACAGCTTGGGTGTTTGAGAAGGAGAGAGAAACTTGGCAATTAAATTTGCACTAGGTTAGATTATTTCACACAAATATTTTACTTCACTCAGTATGTGATTATGTGGCACGTGTTTGACGCTCTTCATTCAGAATTTATTTATGTGTCACGCATAGGCCCACACATTGGGCAGGGGCAATTGATTGACATTAATTTTGCCAAGCCTCCTTCTACAAGGTAATCAGTACTTTTTCGTGTTTTTAAAGTTCCCGCATATATAACAGGTAATATCTTAATAATATGCTTTATTCTGAGCAGAAAAAGGAGTTTGTTATATAAGGTACTGCATAATTCAACCCGGTAGTGTGCTTTTAATACGTTAGAGCCAAAAAACGTGATAAGTTTGAGTTAAATCTGAAAACTTAACAGAGAATGAAAAAATATGTAGTAAAATGATGACAATGTTCGTTTTCAAGTGACCCATCATTCATTCTATGATGACGTCATCGACATTTGATTTTGTTGGTAATTGAATGTAAGTTTAAAGATAGCTTAAAAATATAGTTTTAATTTCATATGAGTTGCAAATTAATGAGTGGGCACAAGTTTGAACAGGACCCCCTATTATCCAATTACCCGGGGTAGACCACTAAATTTTTATGCTTTCCCTGCTCCGTTCATTAAACGATTTTCTGCTGCGAAAGAACCAGCTATCGACAATGTTTTGAGCGCCCAAGGCATGCAAAAAATTAAAAACAAACGCACAAACAGCTTGAGAAAACTACGCTAAAATTGCATTTAAAGTGACGTCATCACCGCTACTGTGACGTCATCATCCCATCGATATCCATTTTGGAATATTTATGGAATGCTTAAGGAACATGCCAAGTTTCACGCCTCTATCTGCTCTAAAACATACTTTTTTAGAAAACCTCGTTAAAAATTTGGGACCCAAGTTTGAAATACGGAGCATGGCACTCGCCAGTCCTATTTAAGGCGTCTATGGTTAGACTAGAAGTTAGACAGACTTATGATGATGTCCAGAATTATCCGGTGTTCTCCCCGTCAACGGAGGTGGCCGGATTCACCCCATTTGACTGCATTTCCATACCGCCCGTCTCCATTTCTCTCGATCCAAGGCATCTTCCTTTTCTAACCCCAACTTCTTCACTTCTTCTTCAACTTTTCTCTTCCATGTGCTTTTTGGCCGACCTCTTCTTCTTTTACCCCTAACTTCCAAGTCTAGAGCCTTTCTCAAGATGTTACCATCTTCCCTTCTCAGCACATGGCCATACCACCTCACAGCATTCGCCTTCGCTATCATTTCCAACGACTCAACCAAACCCAACATCTCCATCAATTCTTTCGTGATTTTCTTGTCCATTAACTTAACACCACACATGGCTCTCAACATAGCTCTCTCTGTTCTTCTCAAAATCGCAACTTCTCCTTCCGTTAGACACCACGTTTCACTCCCATACAGAATCGCTGAACGCACACAGCTCTGATACACTCTTCCTTTTATCTTAAGCGAAAACCTTCTACCATAGAGCACCTCACCACATTCTCTGAACTTCAACCATCCAATTCTCGTTCTTGCTGTCACCGCCGCCTCAGATCCACCACTCGCATTAAGTCTATCGCCCAAATAGCAAAAACTTTTAACAGTCTCCACTCCATCACACAGCTTCTCCTGTGGCAGCCGCGTTCCCGTCATCCCACGCCTGCATACTTCACAGACAAATCCTTTTGCAAGGGCCCCTGACACCCTCTTGATTTTCGCACACCTTCCATGAATCCAACAACCACATTTAGTACATAGCAAAGAGTTCACCATCACTCTTCTCCCACACACTCCGCATGGATCAGTCTTACTCTTTTGTATCTCTCCATCTGTTCCACTCACCATCACTTTCGTTTTTATGTTGTTTACCTTCAAACCTTTACATTCCAGAGACTCTCTCCACCTTTCAAACTTATAACGCAGCTCCTCCATAGAATCTCCCATTAGCACCAAATCGTCTGCGTACAGCACTTCATTCATCAAGCCCTCTCTTGCCTTTTCTGTCACAACATCCATTACAATGGCAAACAGCAATGGTGACAGTACTGAACCTTGATGTACTCCTACTGTCACAGAAAATTCGTCAGAGTATCCCGACCCGACTCTTACTTTTGTTGTGGCCCCTTCATATAGACTCATCACTGCTTTCACCATTCCCTCCGGTACACATCTTTTTCTCAGTGCCCATTCTACCACTTTTCTTGGAACTCTGTCAAACGCCTTCTCCAAATCAACAAAGCACATGTACAAACATTTATCCATCTCGCGGTATACTTCTTGCAATCTCCTCACTACAAATAGTGCATCTATCGTCCCCCTTCCAGGCATAAATCCAAACTGCATATCATCCAGAGCTATCATCCCTCGTATCCTCTTTTCCAATACTCGTTCTACAACCTTCATTCCGTGCTCCAATAATTTCACACCTCTATAAGAAGCACAACTCCTTACGTCACCCTTTCGTTTGAAAATTGGCAACATTACACTTGTCTTCCATTCGTCTGGCATACCTGCTCCATCCAATACTTTCTGACATAGTTCTGTCATCACCTCTACTCCAACTTGGCCACTTGCATTTATCATTTCGATGTTTACTTCTGACAAACCAGCTGCTCTTCCTGTTTTCATAACCTTTATGGCCTTTAGCACCTCTGCAGGAGTAATCCTCTCTATGGGTCCTTCTACCATGTCTGCATCGGTCACCTGATCCCACACGTTTTCTTCGTTCATAATCTTCTCCATGTGTTCTTTCCAAACTCTTTTCCTGTCATCCTCCGAGAAAGCCAGCCTTCCAGCACTGTCTCTTAAGCAACTTCCACCTTCAACATCTTTCCCATCTCTTTTCATGGACTTTAAAAACTTAAAAATGCTGTTCGGGGTCTTGCCCAATTCGTTCAGTTCTTTTTCAGCCTCTATTTTCATGGTTCTTGCCACCACTTTTTTTGCTTTCTTCTTTAAGCTATTGTACACCTCCTTGTTCTCTTCAGATCTTGCATTGCACCATGTCTTGTACGCTTCCTTCTTCCTCGCAATAGCATCCTTGACATTATCATTCCACCACCATGTGCTTCCTCCATGTCTACGTAAAGTTTTCTTTCCACACAACTCATCACATGCTTTCAAGACTCCTTCTTTGAAAGATTTCCACAAATCAGGAGCTTCCATATCCACCAACTCTCTTACTCTCTGCTTAAAGTTGCTTTTTGTCTCCTCTTCTTTCAATTTCCACACTCTTCTACATATGATGTTAGTTTTCCTCCCAGGTCTTTTCAGTTTTCTACCTCGTACATTAGCAACTATAAGACCATGCTGTAACTCTCCCGGAATCACCTTTACATCAGTCACATATTTCCTTTGATTTCTTCCAACCAGCACAAAGTCAATTTCTGTACCATTTCCTCCAGATCTGTACGTTATCTTTCTCTCTTCCTTCTTCTTAAACCATGTGTTGGCCACGCATAACTCTTTCTCATCGCAGAACTCTAATAGCAATCTTCCTTCCATATTTCTCTCACCTACTCCATTTCCTCCATGTACATTCTCAAATCCATCGACTGATTGTCCCACATGTCCATTAAAATCTCCCAAACCCATCACCATTTCATTGTTGCTCTTAAGGTCCCATTCACAAGCCAGCTCATCATAGAAGCGTTGCTTCTCTGCCACTGATCTTCCACATTGAGGACCATACGCACATATCACTCTCATGATCTCTTTTCCAATCATCATTACCATCGACATCACCCTATCGCTTCTTCTTCGAACTTCCACCACATTGCTACATAGTTCTTCTTTCGCCAAAATACCCACTCCGCCTACCCTAGCATCGTTTCCTGACCACCAAAACTTGTATCTCCGTTCTTTAACACCCATAAATCGAGCTCCTTCACCTCTCCATCTCACTTCCTGTATGCAGCATACATCTACGTTTCTCTTTCGTAGCTCTTCGCAAACCTCCGTTCCTCTTCCACATATACTTCCCACATTCCAACTCCCAAACTTCATTCCCCCCAACCCGGAGATTCTTCGCACCCCCTGCCCACTTAAGGGCTTAAGAGTTCTTAATTGTTCATTGATTATCTTATCCATTGTCAATGCAATCAGTGACCGCCTTTGAATTATGCAAAAATCAGAATCTGAGGGAAAAGAAGACTGAGGGAAAAATGACGCTTTTTCGTTAACCAAAACAAGTTCTCAACATCCAACCTTTCTGCTAATAGTCAATGTTGTAAAAATGTAAAGTCTCAACTGGTGCTTCACGAAATGAATCATTTCACAAGTTTGCACACAAAAACTCTGTTCTTGAACGTGGGTCTTCGGTCTTTACGTCTTTCTTCTTGAGAGTCAGCTATTAGAATGACTAAACAACGCTGACATATTTGGTTATGTATTCACATTTCCACATATTTTCACTGCACTGCAAATAAAATTGGGTAGAGCTCTTGGTAAAACTCCACTCAACCCAATTCATATTTGGGTAAAACACGTTTTACCCAAAATATTTTGGGCATAAATCGATATGCCCAAAACATAACTTAAATAATTTTTTTGGGTAAAAAAGTTTTTGGGTAAACATGAATTTTTGTGGGTAAATACAACTTTTATCCAATTTTTTGGGGGGTAAACACACCTTCTACCCAAGTCCGACTTTTTCGCTTTTGGGTAATTTTTTATACTTAACAAAATAATTTTGGGTATTTTTGAAAATTACCCAAACATAAAAAATTTCGTTGTATTATTAAAAAATTTTACCCAATTTTAAATTGAACTAAACAAAATTTACTCAAACATTCAAGTTCAAAATTCTGAAGAATATTTAGTGAATACGTAACTTTCACTAGTTTTTCCTTTGCTGTATGCAACTGAAACCTATACCATATAGCGTCATGCAGATGAAGGCAGCAGCAGCGTGATGCAACTTTTCCTCAGGGTCATAAAGAGTCAAGCAGCCACCCTTATACCGACGGATAAATCAAAATCTAAACAGTGGACTTCTATTGTTATTCAGATTTCCAAAAATAAGCAGCATTCATATGAATTCTCGATATACCCTGCTGCTGCTGCTTGGACTCCTGCAAGGTCAAAATTAATACATTTTGGAATAAAATGCTGTAAAGTTGCTTCTAAAAACTACGCATAAAGAAGGACTTTCTGTCTTTAAAATATTGATTTAGATGTTGACATCTTGATAAATAATTGAGCGTTGCAGTTTCGAGGTGCTATAAAGGGGGAATCTTATAACTTTCTTTGCCCTGAAAGATTGGCTTGGACCGAACAGGCGTGTTCAGAAAACCTGCTATCACTTGGCCACTTGCCATATTTGAGTGGCGTAGGCAAGGGTGGGAGGTACCGGAGCCATGCCCCCTTAAATTTTACAAAAACAGAAAAAAAAACGATGCAAAAACTACCACTCACTTTGCTTACATTAAGCTATACAGCATAGTCACGAACCCCTTCAAATATTTTTTGGCAACGCCACTGTGACCTGTCTATTCCTGAAGGTGCGCGAATCCTGTTAGGTGCCTTTCCCAACTGAACTAGTAAACTAACTGACTTGTTTTTTGCACGGTTGTTTCAATGCTCGACGTCAAACGAAGAAGTTGAATTACAGACCTCGAGCTTACTAAGCTATATTTTGGCTGTTAAAAGCTATTATCTGATATACTGTACGTGCATCTGTTGGCCAATCAATTGAATATGATAGGCTCACCTATGCTGTGCAAGTAAAAAAAAGTTTTAGTGGGTTGTGTGCACTAATTTTTTCTCTGAACAACAGCCCCGGATTGAAAAAAGGGAATTAGTCTAACCTTATATAGGCTAAGTATAAACGAACAGCTTGGAGAACAAACCGACAAGCTCGCTTTTACTGTCGTCAGGAAAAGGCACTTGGGGCTTGGTGGAACTGCTTTTTCTTTTTGTTGCATAGATTGACCTAAATATTATTAGATACGCTGTTTTCAGATAGGTCGGTGGCTGTGCAAACACGCGTGCACTAACGATTATAGGCTAAAACACTGAAAGTTAGAAATTTAAGCAACGCAGTAAAAAATTTGCAAGAGGGATGGATGGTTGAAACTGAAGAACTTGAACGTTACGGAAAAAAATCTTAACAGCCATAATGAAATACAGTTCACAACAGTTCCAAAGATCTCATCTCTGTTTATAGAATTTCTTGGTTTTTGCACAAACAAAAGTGAGGTAGGCATTAACGTTTAGGCCCCAGAAAACGTTTTAGTATAACGAAGTATGGAAATGGGTAACCAGATTATCGAAAAGCTCACTTGCGCAATATCCCCTTTAATATTCGCGACACTACCAGTAGCGTATTTAGGGGGGCATTGGGCCATGCCCCCCCTTTTGCCCCTGCCTTTTAGTAAACAAGGACAAAATTAATTGTGCCAAGTAACTGAAATATGCCATACTCTTTTGATGGTTTCTGTAGCTTATGGCCAGGGGCGGACCAGGGGGGTAGAATGAGGGGCATGCATCCTGTACCAGCCATTTTCAAAGTTGTTTTGAATGTATACAATTTTTCCATAATTTCGAACCTCTTCGATAGCGATAAACCTTCCGCCTTGAGCACGCATAATGGAAAATGTGCGAACAAAATGCATCATATTTTGCGAAGCACTCAGATTAGGGTCAAACAATTTGAACAAAATTTGCCTGAAAATTATTCAAAACGCACTAAAATAACCATTACAGCATGTAAATTTTCAAAAATTTTTCGAGGGAGCATGCTCCCGGACCCCCCTTGAGACTTTCTTGCTTCTCAATCAGCTTCAAATTTGTTTTTCCGAAAAAAATACTCTTGCAAAAAGTGTGAAAATTATGGCTCGGACCCCCTTTTAAAATTTCTCGCTGCGCCACTATGCACTACCATTGGTCTTCAAGTTCAAACCAATCTGAAAAGTCACACGGCGCTAATGAGAATAGATTACATTCGAAATACCTAACTATATGCAGGTAATAGAATAACAATCGCAAAATATAGCTTCTTTTGCCAGCTTGAAAGCCATACTTTAGTGTGACAAATCATAGGCGATTCAAGATAAAATTGGACTACAGTTGTTCATTTGCAGACAGTATTTTATTTTAAATAAAGAAAATATTTATTTGCGAAGAGCCTGTACACTGATCACTGCGTGCAGCGAAAATAAAACTAAATTTTAAAAAATATTGGGTATGGAGTACCCAATATGACGTATTTTCAAAAATACCACTAGTGAAATATCATTACGATTCTTTGTTTTATATACAAATCGGAACAAGTCAGTTAATAGAATATCAACATCGCTTCTTGTGAGGTCCTCCGTATGAAATGCAATGGTAAGTATAGGCGTTAACTAGACTCTGTAGAATAACATAAATAACTCATCCAATACTCTGCAAACGAGCGGTGATGTCAGCGAGAGAAATTTTAGGTTTTCTGTTGCTTGAAAACATTTGGGTGGCGAAAGCCCAATTAAAATAATTGGGCTCTTGCCTTGGGCGAAAATGGCCCAACGCATAAAGGTTAGTAGTCAGTCAGTATACTTCATTTGGGTAATCTGCACTCAACTCAAGAAATTGGGTTTCTCAACGTTAAAACCCAAAATTTTTACCCCAAAAAATACCCAATATTATTTGCAGTGTGCATTTGATTACCTTTCTGATGCGGAAAGTTATGCACGCTTTAGCACGTAGTTATCATGATTACGATTATGGATTAATATTACAGTTTACAATCTTTTCGTAATTCAAACTGTCATATAATCATGTTTGACCATATTGTCTAAACAAAATCAGACGATACTGAGAAAAACAAAACATGTTTTGCTACCAACAACATTTCATAACACGTGCTGTTACGAATTCGAAGCACATTTGTTATGACTACAATAATAAGACTACAAAATTGGAGATGCTAGGCGTTGAGCAAAAACGCAAAGTTTCAAATTATGGCAGTTATTTTTCGCTTCATCTTAGCCAACATTGGTTCACTTACATCGTTTAAGCTCAACTCATTTTTTCACATACTTTTCTCGCTATAATTGGCGATTACGCTTCAGGGGCGTGCCCAGAAATTTGAAAAGGGGGGGTCGCAATTTCCTGTTTCCGTTTCCACTAAAAATATCGGTGAAGACCGAAAAAAAAAAAGTCTTCACGTCTTTCGTCGTCCAATTTACCCCCCAAAATCAAGTGAAGACCGAAAAAAAAAAAAAAAAAAACAGCGGCCTCCCTCCCTGGATACGCCTCTGCGCTTGCCTTTTACCAAGCGTAGGTTGTACCCGTATCTTTTTCCCGTAGCCTACTTTGATGCGCGGTTATTAACTCAATTATAATAAGAAAAATCAAATCTTAATAATTATACTCGCGGTATTAAGTGCAAGCGTGTGAGGAATTGCGTGGCCCATCTCCGTGGCGCCTGGGAAAAACATCTCTTGAGGAAACTTCGCACCGGCGGTGAACTGTTGGCGACACAGTGTCAGAGGTTACCGGCTCTGCAATCAAACCCTAGATCTCCCGCACTGATAGTGATGTTTTTAACCACGACATCAACCGGCCAAGTCAATCACATATCGATCAAATTTTGACGTACGGAAACTTATAGTTCTTATAGTTTATGCGTGATGATCCTTGCGACAACTTATTATCAGTATGATTGAATTTTTGTTTAAGTTTTGAAACATAATTCAGCAGTTTAAAAGGTGTACAGCCTTGATTTATGATTCATTGAAAGTGGTATGAGACTTGAAAATACAGTAGCTTGCAGCTACGAATGAATGAAGCATTGTGTTTCACACACAGGGTTGCCAGGCCAGAAAACAAAAAATGCCCAACAGCTTGTCAAATTAGGCCAAACAGCCTAAAAGACCAAATTTGCCTATTGTTAACAGTTTTGAAATTTTTAAATATCCACATGAATATTGGCATCGAAGCAATGCTGGCAGGGTAATACGTAGGCACTTTAAATAAGAAGACTAAAGAAAATCATAAGAAAAATCTGTTTACAGGCTTACTGTGTATACACTTATAGCAACCTTTGATATGCAAGGTTGTAGCAACGCTCGCTCACTTCAGCTACATTAGTTGGTACCACAAACTAAAAATCTTGCAACAATCAATCACTTATATATCAATCGGAATGTCGTAGAAATTACGCCGGGCGCCAGAAGCGCTTCGCATATGAACGATCGTTCTTTTGACGCTTGGCTACATTGGTGACAACCCGACGTGATCTGGACAACGCAACCTACGCACGACGCAATCTTCAGCCGTTCCCTCTTTCTGTCTTCACGGTAACGACGATGCCCTGCAACCAGCGCCTCTCAACACTTCATACAGACATGTCTCTCTCTCACTGTCTTCAACGGGGTTAACTGCCTGCAGCATCACTCACAGCGGAAGGGGGAAGTACTGTAGCAACGCTCGCTCGCTTCAGCTACATTAGTTGGTACCACGAACTAAAAATCTCGCAACAATCAATCGGTTATATATCAATCGGAATGTCGAAGAGATATCGCCCGGGCGCCAGAAGCGCTTCGCATATGAATTATCGTTCTTTTGACGTTTGGCTACAAGGTAAAGACCAAACACCATTTTTCCCTGCCAAACCACTTCAAAAAAGGCCAACCTGGCAACCCTGTTCACACATGTACTGCAAAGACGGTTTTATGGAAACGCACGCTGTACATGAACTGTGGTTGAAAACGTGCAATAACTACTGAAATGCTACGCTTAGCCTACATGAACTGTAGTTGAAAATGAGCGATATATGTACCAAAATGCTAGTTGGTTTGACGAAAACATCCTTTTAAAGTTGCTGTACAAGAACTATACGGTAATTAAAGATGTAATTGAACAAAAGGTTTCAACAGCAAAGATAATAGTTATATCCACCACACGTATCTTTCAATTTCTTTGCTTGGCTTTTGCGATGGAATTCAGTTACAGACTGTGCTTGAATTGTCCTACTGTGATACGAACCAAGTGCTCGCTTGCCTCGCATATCTATTTTTTAAATCTAAAGCTTTTCGTTACAGATGCGAGCCAGTCAACCAAACGTTTAGTTCTGCAGCAGTACTCAATAGATTAGGGTTCGGTTTGGGGTTGGGTCAAAACCTCTGCCATTCGCAGCTTCTGTGCTTCACGTTTAGCAATAAACACAAGATGTCGAGCCAGTTTGAGAATTTTCTTGGCCTATTTTGTGTGAATTGTGTGGTAACCGCCCATTACAAACTTTTAGGTACCCTAGCAGACCCGTTTAAATGCCCGTAAACGAAGTTCAAGTTTACAGCTTTAAAATGCGATTAGTCACGGCAAGCAAAGAAACTAACTGCTAAGACCAGCTGTTTTCATTGATGCTTATGCTTTCATGAAGCAAGGCGTGAGGATGTTAGTCAAAAGATGCAATCTGCTGCCTTACTACAACCAGTGATGGGCACGATAAACCGTTCTGTACTAAAGCGATAACGATAATCGATAACTTCAAAAAAGCCCTAGGCGATACCGATAAATCTAAATTTTTTAAAGCGATATCGGTAATCGATAAATTATCGCCGATAAATTTTTCCGATAAATGCTGCGGTAAATTTTCAATGTGTTAAACGAAGTTTTTTTCTTGTAAGTCCAATCACAAAAGTGTTTCTCTAGATTTTTCAAGAAAAGAGAGCAGTTCACGGACTCTGCCGTGGCATTGAATAAAACAAAGAGAGGTGTTTTTAAACTGCATTTTTTCCAATGTGTCAACTCACTAACTTTGAACACAGTAGACCTACTGCGTGCATAAAGAATCGTTTATAGCGATAATTTAGTGCGATAACGAAATATATTACAAAAGCGTTATCGGTAATCGATAAATCAAAACTAGGTTGAGCGATAACGATAATCGGTAAAAAATTATCGCCGATAACTATTGCCGATAAATTATCGCGGTAAATGCCTATCTCTGACTACAACCGCTCTTTTTCTCGTAGTATGAAATATGCATTTATTAACTACACTACAGTCTATATTAATATTGTGGCATATCAGCTAGTCTAGATATCTGCCTTTACTATTGCATAAAAATATTTTGAAAACATATTCCCTGCTTTCCTTGATTATTTATGATACTACCTCAACTCATTGTTGTAAACGTAACTGTAGCATCTTTTTGTAAACGTCACTACCACTGTTATTACACAGTCATGTCATGTAAGCTGGCTTACTGTGGTGTAGCACCGAAATCTTTTGCATCGAATCAAAAAATAACTTGTAAACGTGTTCCAGTCTCATTGCATGCGTTTGCTTATGCATTAAAGATACTGGCCTAAGAGTTATTTTGGTTCTTGCTCCAGCTACGGTCATGACGTAAATATATTTTCCTCATTTATTAAAGCAGTAAAACGTAAAAGTGATTAGGAAATGACTGATTGATTTGTACTGTACTTTTAAAAAGCAAATTGAACTGCGTAGCAGTATCGAAACTTTCTGTTAGCGATTGACGTCATCTCCACAGCATATTCACAACAAAATATCCCTGCAAGGCAAAATACTCGTATTTATCATATTAAGAAACAAAGCGTAATATTATTCAGCAGTTTTCAGCCAAAATATTCCCTAGTACAGAAATATCACAAAATATAATAAATTCACATCAAAATATTCAATGCTTGTAGCTACTTTTTTAACGAGTTGCCATTTTTCAACACGCGAGCTTTGACGCAGCACTGTGAGTCCATTTACAGCGGTGGTTCTCAACTGGGAACCGTGGCCCCCTTGGGGTCCGCGAAGCAGTTTCAAGGGGACCACAATGAGGTCGCGGATTTGCAGATTTTTGAAAAATCATCCCATTGAATTGTGCTTGATTAGACATCTGCGGAGATGATGACTTTTTTTGCTCTTCAGTTGATTTAGCGTGCAAATTTATGCTTAAAAATAAGGCAGTGTCTATTTCGCCGTTAACAGCAAAATACTGATTGGCTACAAAATATAGGCTGGTATGCGCATGAGACTGTTAATTGGCTTGCGTCTAAACGCACGCCCGGTTTTGAAAAGTTAGCCAATCAATAACGGAAAAATAGACACTTTCTAAAAATCAAAGGACCGTAAGTGATAGAGAAAATCTTTGGGGACCGCAAAGTCGAAATTTTAAAAATGTTTTAGAACCACTGATTTACAGTGTACGACTACAAAAATTGAGCTCGTCGATCGCTAACTAACGATCAATATAACTTGAACTAAAACACATAAACTCGCACTACGTAAACAGAGAATTCTATCTGAATAAGAACTTCACCTGATTAACTTAAACGAAAAACAGTCTCTTGTGATTATTTTGCACCAGACGGGATACATTTCGACTATTAAATTAAGTCTCTTCAGTGGTGCTATGAGCTTCAAATCCATGAAGTACATCCATCGACCTACAATGCATTCTTCCAGATAACCTTTATTCTACCTAATACCTATAAAGGTTAATTCGCGTTTCTTGTTTCTCGATTTCAATGGGAGACATGATGTTAATGGTCCTGCATGGCAATGACGGTGTGCATACACACAACAGAGGTAGCAAAGACATATTAGGTGCTACTACATACTACACCCCCGTGATGACTATAAAGTATGGGACTGCTCTCAAGTCTAAGACTGACTATAAGCTTGATCTGATGGCTAGGACTGACTATGAGTCTAAAGTCTAGGACTGACTATAAGCTTGATCTGATGGCCTATGGTCAAACTTAGAAAATGAAATTACTCCGCGGGGAAATAGCAACTCCACACCATGAAAACCCTTTTGACCCAACCTATAGCTAATCTCCCAACCAGTTTCTGTACTTTAACTAACCCATTTTTTTTGTTTTGCAGCTGCAGACGCGTTTCGACCTTATTAGGTCTCATCAGTGCAGCATAGCATCCCCCACCCCCTAAATAAAACTCAGAATAATCGCTAAATCTCCAGCTTTACACCTCTATAGAACAATATATCTCAAAGCTAACCTTCTCCTTGACATATTCAAGGCTAAAAAGAAATTTTGAATACGGGTAAAAAACAGACAGAATTGTTGCCAATTGTTAGCACATAGAGGTATTGTGATTACATAAGATGTCTTCTATTTTTATGGATCCTCAATAAATATATTCCTTCTTAATGTAAAAACCGGATGGTCTCTAACAAGCAGTGAAAAAATCAACATATACGCTTGAATTTACGACGTCTGCGAGATGAAGTGATTGTTGTTCAATTATGACGTAATCCTTTTGTGGATAGGCATGTGGACCAAGACAGGCACTTGCAAAGCCAGCCATCGTCATATACGATGTCCACACGACTAGAGAGAACTCTACCTACAATTACCAGCATAGTGTTAGCACCTCGACGTTGGCTGGTTTAATTGCCTGTCTTGGTCCACATGCCTAATCAAAGTCGTTGAAGTAGAAGGTGAGGCTCCGACATGACGGGAATAATGCCGAGATAATGAAGAAATGACATCCAATTTGGAGAAAGCATAGTGTAAGCGACTATGACGATGGCTGGCTTTGCAAGTGCCTGTCTTGGTCCACATGCCTATCCACAAAAGGATTACGTCATAATTGAACAACAATCACTTCATCTCGCAGACGTCGTAAATTCAAGCGTATATGTTGATTTTTTCACTGCTTGTTAGAGACCATCCGGTTTTTACATTAAGAAGGAATATATTTATTGAGGATCCATAAAAATAGAAAACGTCTTATGTAATCACAATACCTCTATGTGCTAACAATTGGCAACAATTCTGTCTGTTTTTTACCCGTATTCAAAATTTCTTTTAAGCCTTGAGTATGTCAAGGAGAAGGTTAGCTTTGAGATATATTGTTCTATAGAGGTGTAAAGCTGGAGATTTAGCGATTATTCTGAGTTTTATTTAGGGGGTGGGGGATGCTATGCTGCACTGATGAGACCTAATAAGGTCGAAACGCGTCTGCAGCTGCAAAACAAAAAAAATGGGTTAGTTAAAGTACAGAAACTGGTTGGGAGATTAGCTATAGGTTGGGTCAAAAGGGTTTTCATGGTGTGGAGTTGCTATTTCCCCGCGGAGTAATTTCATTTTCTAAGTTTGACCATAGGCCATCAGATCAAGCTTATAGTCAGTCCTAGACTTTAGACTCATAGTCAGTCCTAGCCATCAGATCAAGCTTATAGTCAGTCTTAGACTTGAGAGCAGTCCCATACTTTATAGTCATCACGGGGCTGTAGTATGTAGTAGCACCTAATATGTCTTTGCTACCTCTGTTGTGTGTATGCACACCGTCATTGCCATGCAGGACCATTAACATCATGTCTCCCATTGAAATCGAGAAACAAGAAACGCGAATTAACCTTTATAGGTATTAGGTAGAATAAAGGTTATCTGGAAGAATGCATTGCAGGTTGATGGATGTACTTCATGGATTTGAAGCTCATAGCACCACTGAAGAGACTTAATTTAATAGTCTCTTGTGAGTTTTTATGATTTTATGCAATTTTAATCTGTTTTTAAATCATATGCTCCGCTCTGATTACGTCATAGAGCACTTTGTTCAACTAACTAAAGACCCTCAAATCTTGACTAAACTCGCACTTCGATAGACTTCAACTTTTTCAATTCCAGTTTTTCAATGTGGTCCAAGTCGGGCTTCATATCTATGATTAGACCTGTTTATTACTCCAGCAGTGGCGCTTATTGTGGCATGAAAGATGAAACGATTGCAACTGTCTTGCGCTTCTCGTAAAGTGTTTACGATTTCTGCACATTCTGGTTAAAGTCAAAACTAACCGAACCAAGTCGTTTTTAGTTGATGCAAATTGTGAGCCCAAACACGACAACAAAAACTGAAACGATTCAGCCGTTAGGAAAGCATCTGGCCCTCGATCAGAATTGATAGTTACAATTTAAATATGAGATGGAGTGGCGAACCAAGATTTTCTTAAGTCTTTTTTAACAATTTCAAGACTCGAGCATGTTTGAAATCTAGACATTAAGTTGAAAAACAAATTAATTACACCGTAGCTGCCATGCTTTAGCAATTCAAATACCATAATTCGTAATTCAATTTTAACTACTAATGGTTGAAGTTCAAGTATTTCGGCTTGATTTTTCTCTGAAGCAAGTTGCAGTTATTGCGATTCAGCAAACCCGTTTCTTGATACGGCGAAAAACACACAATGCCTTGCCATGTCTTTAAATTTTACTGTGATTTTTGACGTTTAGGGCTGGATAACATCTAAGCAATCGGAGGTCTTTTTAACTACATTTCCGCGGTCATAGCTGATGTAGTCGTAGGCCTACTGTTAGCTCAACTGCCTATTCTGAAGCACGATTTTTAGAAATTGTCGACTAGGTACTTGCTTTGACGTACTTCATGCCCTTAAGGCCACAACGATGTGCCAATCCGTCTTTTCTCAAAGCTGAGTATTGCTTAATTTTGCAGTGTGGCGCATTAATGGATTTTAGTGCAAATTTTTCCTTCAGGCTGCACATTGTCCGGAATTTTTATGATATCATTCTGAAATGTTCATCCACACACATATTTTATGCAAGTGATGACCTCGTAAAATGCCAGTTTCGATCGCTTTAAGTTTCTGATATCATTCTGAAATGTTCAGCCACTCACTTATTTTGAGCAAGTGAGACGTCGTAAAATGCCAGTTTCGATCGCTTTAAGTTTCTGTCTATCTGCTCGTAAAGTTGTTTCGTTGTTGCACTGAACCAAGGAAGGAACTTATTTGTGGTAGCCTGTTTTCACAATTTATATTTAACCTAGCTTCATAATCTACGGTTACACGTAAATTAGCCTACATCTTACAGAAATTTGGATGTGATAAAGCTCATACCTTTTTGACTGAAATGATTAGCTAATGTGATGATCTGTGCTCTAGTTACAATAGTAACTTTGTCTCTGGTCGCAATAGTAACTAGAGTAACTAGACTGTACAGCAGGGCTACTCAGCTATGATCGGCTACTCAGCTATGATCGGCTACTTAGCATTCAGAAGGGCTACTCAGCTATGATCGGTCAGTCAGTCAGTCAGTAGCAATTTATTTAGTTGATGTCTTAAAAGAAAACAAACACAAGTTAGGGCAACACAAGGGACAAGTAAAAAAGTTCAATATTAACGAGAAAAAAAATTTTTTTACATCAACTTAAAATTAAATGTTGATGAAATGTTGTGTGGTTTTATGGCGCGTTATAACTACTAAGGTTCTTTAGGGCCAGGACGCAGTTTGGTCAAGAATTCACTGACGTATTTTTATTCTCTGTTCATCTCATCCTCCGCGCTACACTTAATTGCTGAGCGTTTAGCAAGTGCAACAGCAGATACCAGTTTTAAAGTCTTTAGTTTGACCCGACTGAGAATAGAACCCAGTCTACCAGCTTCCAAGGCGAACGCTCTTATCCACCAGGCCATGGCGCTGGTCAGAAAAGTTCGTTATTTGCAAAAGGTCCAGAAAAAAAAATTATAGCTGGTTTGATTCCGGCAAAAAAAAACTACACCGCCGGTTACCTGAGTGATTAAAAGCATAGCTATCGGCGCGGACTTAGTTACTGTGGCGAAATAGGAAATGGTAGGCCTATTACTTCGCTGACAGGACGATTGACAAAAATTGTATGACAAACCGCAGGAATTAATTCGCTCTTTGATCTGACCTCACAAAAAAACCAAGACCTTCTTCACCAAACAAATATAATAATCGACCCAACTAAACTCACTTAGCTACGGTACTCACCGTACTACTTTTCAATAAACACAAGCGCCATGCTCACTACGGTAACACTATACAACAAGGGCTATACCCTTCAGCATACAACAATATTGCATACTCTACGCCCACTGAATCTACACTCGAATAATTACACTCGAAAATTCACGCCTATTTCTACTCTAAATTCAAGTTCGAAAACGTTCTACGACATTCTCAAAAAGAAACAAGAAGAGAAATCGCATGACATGCAACACTAACACCAAACCACAGTAAACACAATTGTGACGTCACAAGCACAAACTTTAACCCAGTGAAATCACGTAACGGAAAGATCTGTCCAGAATATTCACGGAAAAATTACGTCAGTAGAAAGTTATGACTTCATAATGCAACCTTACGAAACAATCCCACGAATAAAACTTCGGAAAACAACGCATCGGTCCAGAACCTTCTACAGTAGACAAAGCATTTAAAACAAAACTTGTTAAACAGTTATATCGTTACAGTTACCCGGTCCAATTTGGTAGACCTGGAAATTGAACTCTAAACTTTCCGCGCCGATAGCAATGCCTTAATCACTCTGGCAACCGGCTGGTATAGTTACCCTGTCCACAAACGGCTGGTTAGCTCAGTCGTCAAGCGCACGCTATCGGTGCGGGAGGTCTGGGCTTCGATTCTCGGTCCGGTCAAATCGGACACAGCGTCGCCAACAGCTCGCCACCGTTGCGATGTTTCTTCGGAGCTGTGTTGCCTAGGCCCAAAGCAGCGAAAATGGGCTTGGCCACTTGTTACACGTTTCGGCGTGATACCGCGAGTATGATGAAGATTTGATTTTGATTTATTTACCCTGTCTGCTTGTGGTTACAAGGCCGATGGGCTTGTTGCATCATAATTAATTTTTTAATTCATGATCATTTGTTGATGTCATAATTAAAACAAGTGATTATGACATTAAAAATTCAATTCCGATGGAGAAAGTCGGTGGACTTTTAAAACCACTTCGCTAAATGTGGCCAGGGACTTGCCACCGCTGCGATGCTTCTTCGGAGTTCAAAAGTGTGTTGCCTGATAAAGTTTTATGTTTTCATTTGGAAAATATTTGATATGCTAAAAGTTTATTGGGGTCCAGCTTCAGCATTCAGAAGGTCCGGATTTGGACCGCGGGCCGCCAGTTGAGTAGCCATGCTGTACAGTGTAGAGGTCATCATCACAAGACTGACATTATTAATTTTTGATAAAACGTAGTGCTTAATTTCATATGTTGCTTGTTGTCAGGGGCGTAGCCAGCGTAATATTTAGGGAGGGCCAAATTAAAGGCCAAGAACTTCAAAAAAATGATCTTCTCAGGCCAAGGCGTTCGACTTACGCTGTCTTCCCTCCACGGCCGGCGATAAAATGAGGCAGGGGGGCCTGCCCCCCAATCGACGTGCTTGGCCCCCCAATCAACAAGCTTGCTCTTTTGAAGACAGCGGTTTTTGTGCTTAATTTTAAACTTTGCCTCCCCCCTCTCCCCCCTCCCCCCCCGACAAATGCTTGGCCCCAGTGATGAAGGTCTTAAGACCGGTCTTGGTCTTAAGACCGGTCCTAAGATTATTTTTTTATGGTCTTGGTCTTCTCGCACAGCTAGAAAAGCTTTCTCGCACAGCTTTCTCGCACAGCTAGAAAAAGTATCCAACAGCGTGCACGTGATTGTGTTATTCTTATTTCTTTTAATATGCTGTATGTATTTTGCCGTTTTTTGTTGTTATAGAAAAATAACGATAAGTGGTAAGCTGTTACTTCTCATCCCATTTTTATGGTCTTGATCTTGAAAAAAATCAAAAGTCTTGGTCTTGACAAAGACGGTCTTGGTCTTGAAAATTTTACAAGGTTTTGGTCATGGTCTTGCAGGTAATGGTCTTAACTACATCACTGCTTGGCCCCCTAAGCCAACTGCTCTACCGCCGGCTCTGCTTCCCTATTTCGATTTTTGCCTCAGGTTATTGGTATTTATTTTGTTTACGGATGACTATGGAGTTAATTATTTACTGTAGACCTGGGCAGGCAATCCCAAGTTTGCTAATCGCTACCCTACTACTCAAACTGCCTTCTGCACGGCATTAGCTGTGGCAACACTTTCTCTAACATTTATGACGCGTCTTGTGGTTCTGACGTCACAATCCACTCGTAGATTTCAGCTTGTGCTTGTGTTTTTCTCTCCCGGTTGCTGATTACGAGAATACAGCGTAACTAGATACACGTGTCGTGATACGGCTATAAGCCTATACAATTAAGAAAATGGAACGATTTTGTCACCGTATGGTATGTACGAACTAGAAACACGTAGAACAACAAACACAACGAAAAAGTTACTACTCTTTAAAATAATTTTCAATTGAACATTTTTTCCCTTTTACTCGCCATATTCGATTGCCTTCAAATCAAAAATCAAACCTTCATTATACTCGCGGTATTACGCTGAAGCGTGTCACTAGTGGCGGGGCCCATCTCCGCGGCTTAGCGCCTGGGCGGCACTATGTCGATTTGACCGACCCGGGATTTGAACCCTGACCTCTCGCACCGACAACATTTGCGCTAAACAACTGAGCTAACGGCCGGTCTTCGATTGCCTTTTTGCGATACAATACAATCTGGCTGTTTCTCTATACTTACACATAAGTATTTGATCCCATTGCGTTGGCATGATGCAATAATGCTTAACCAGCACTTTTTACGAAGGTTAAGTCAAAATTCAAATCGCGCAAAAATTAGTCGTAAATGAAAAAGTGGTAAAGACAAGCTTGTCCATGGGACATATTTTTCTGTCCCATCCCATCCTATCCCATAGCAATTTATGCCTGTCCCATCCCATCCCATGGGATTCCCATCAAAATACAATTCAATAAAATTTATTAAATTTATGAAAATTTACACCATCTAAGATTTTTTCTTTCTCATTTCTAAGATTGATTGAAAATTTTCAGTGAAAACACGGAACTTCAAGATTACACCATTTTTCCAGTAATTGGTGTCCAAGTACACCATCTGGCAACTATGGTGCAAAGCACCACTACCTTGTAACAACAATGCTTAGGGAAAATCTTTTATAAAGAAAAAAGTGGAAATGCAATTCGTGCTGTCCCATCCCATCCCATGGGACATTTCCCATGGGATTCCCATGGGAACCCCATTCCCATGGACAAGCCTGGGTAAAGATGAGGGAGCTTTTGAAACAAAGTTTACGGCATTTTCTAAAAGTGTTTTAATTACACTTCAGATTAAGCTTCGTCAAAAAGGGGGAGGGCCAGTGCCCCTGTGCCCCCCTCCCCCCTGGCTACGCCACTGCTTGTTGTGCTTTTATGATGGTGTCTCTCATGGATAGCATAGCTTGTGTAAGTGTAATGCAGTAATCAATTGGTGGCTAAGCAGCAACACATTTAATAGCAGTATCGATTGCAAAAGTTTCTGTTCCTTAAACCGGTAAAATCGCTGAAAATACAGCACAAAAATTTCCAGATTCCTCAATTAATTTTGATAAACCACCATAACAAGCTTTAAATCAGATTAAACTTGACTATTCAGAAACTATGTGCTTTTCAACTTTAAATTTTTTCTAAACTCTCACGCTTGCAGGACGTTACCTTCAAAGTATAGGGAAGACCGGGGAGAGTTGTAACATTTTTAACCTTTTTGCACGCAGTTCTTTTCGGTTACATCCCATGTATACCAAAGTTTGCTATATAAAACTAGAAGTTTTGGGGATATTTTAGCCTTAACCTCATATCAATATGCTTTGGCAATTTGCTGTGGAGGTCGTCAAAAGTTGAAAAAAAAATGTTACATCTTGCCCCATGCCTGGGTAGGTTGTAACACCCATCAGGGAAAGTTGCAACAACTACTGTGCTCACTCCATGACTGGTTTATTTGTTTCAATATCAACCTTTGCTCAGTTTAATTCAAGTTTTAGAGAAGAGTGAGTAGACTGTATCACCCAAAACTTTATTCAGTCCTGAAAATGCGTCACATCGGCACAAATGCCAACACAAGAAAAAAACACCTTAAGGGCTACAAGGCAGTGATGAGGCAGGGATGCTACAAGGCGGTCTCGGTCTCGAGACCGGTCTCGAGATCGATTTTTAGCGGTCTTGGTCTTGGTCTCGAACATATTTTCGTGGTCTTGGTCTTGGTCTCGAGGTGTTGTGGTCTTGGTCTCGTACGGTCAAAACTGGTCTCGAGACCGGCTTGTTTTTTGATACACCATGCAAACCTTTTGGCTGTTTTTTAAAACATGTACTATTGTTGCCCCTCTCGGACGCAATAGACTCTGGTTTAACTCGTGATTGTGAGGTGCGAAAGTTGTTTCGTGTCGCGACTTAAGCTAAATTCTCGAAATCCCACGCGCACAACTCATAGCTCAATACAGAATGCTCTAAATCCCAGCACGCTACCACGACACAACTCAAAAATTCAAAACAAAATTTTTAAATCTCACGCTCGCAACTCATAGCTCAATACAGAATGCTCTAAATCCCAGCACGCTCACTCGACATAACTCAAAAGTTCAAAACAGAATTTTTAAATCCCACGCTCACGCCACATTAATTTGATTTCGTATACAGCGAAACTAATTAATAGCAGGAACGATTTATTTTAGGTTACAAAATAATGTAATTGACAAACTTCCGATGCTTGCTCCAAAAATTCCGCCGAAACACATGCTCAAGAAAATCATTCCACCACCAGCTGTTCTTCCCCTCCAGAAAAAACACCCGATGCTTCGGAGGCGCCAAGATTTTTTGACAAATATATTAGTAAAAGGAAACCAGTTAATCAAACTGCGAACCCAAGATCACAACTCACGAAGTATTTGAGCGAAGTGGCAACCATAACTGCAGGGCCTTCAAACATCTTTGACTTTTGGCAAAAAAAGAGCAATGAATTTCCTGCGTTGTTAAAACTTGCTAACCATGCATTTTGTGTACCCGCTTCATCAGCTCCCGTTGAGCGAATTTTTAGTGCGGGTGGGTTAATGATGCGGCCACACCGAGCAAGGCTCTCGTCGGACATGTTGGAGATGCTTGTTTATTTGAAGTGTAATTCGCAATTTTTAGAAAAATAAAAATTTGCTATACAGTTTATTGTTGGTGTTTTAGATCTGTTTTAGTAAGCCGAATAATTGCCGGTCTCGGTCTTGGTCTCGGTTTCGATTCTTGCTGGTCTCGGTCTCGAACCGTGGGTCTCGAAAAACACCCGGTCTTGGTCTCGGTCTTGGTCTCGAAAAAATTATCCGGTCTCGGTCTTGGTCTCGGTCTCGAAGCATGTGGTCTCGACTACAACACTGCTACAAGGTATCTGAAGAGTCGATGTTGGTAACTCTTTTTTGCTTCACCCGTTTGCCTCTTTTCGGTTAATTCTGCTTTTGAATTTTGACTTTTTTCAATGCCAATTTTCTTTTAGCAGTTTTAGCAGTAGCAGTAGCCAAACTATTTTTAACGGTACTTTTTCTTCGCTTTGCGGCTTCTTAAGGTGCTGCTTTTACCGGGGTGTCTGTATATAGCACCGCTCCAGTGCTTAGTGTGCCTGAGCTTGTTGACGATATGCTTGAGGAATGGGTCGCAGAGTTTCAGGAGAAAAAAATCAGCTGTTGATTAGAAGCTAGTGCTGAAGACAAGGATGGGGCCGAGGGAGATATATCCGTGTTTGCTCCAAGAGAAGACAAGGATGGGGCCTATCCAAATCCTATACACATGGCACACGGAATAATCTTTAATAGATTTCCCTAAGTTCTTCACTGCATCAACTGTCTTTTCCAGATCTTCTTTATTGTTACCTCTGTTCGTTTTTCTTTCATACTTTCTCCCCATGATACCTAAAAGCATGAACATAAAGCTAAACGAAGGACAAAACTTCTCGGGGTAAGTTGTAACACTTGTGAAATCTTTATTCAGTCCTGTTACAACTTATGTTACAACTTAGCCCACGTG
This sequence comes from Trididemnum miniatum, assembly GCA_964006365.1. NCBI lineage: Eukaryota > Metazoa > Chordata > Ascidiacea > Aplousobranchia > Didemnidae > Trididemnum > Trididemnum miniatum. The sequence continues at coordinate 5,214,279 of OZ023231.1, read as the reverse complement.
ACCGTGTTACAATTTACCCTAACCCATCCGCCATTAAATTATCAACCACCATAATTTCCACACTTGCCTTAACATCAATGTTCCCGCACAGTCAGGAAATTATAAATTTGATACGTCATTGGGAACCGAACCTGGGTTTATTTTGTTAGCGCTTCCACCCTTCACAAGAATTTGGATTTCGCAATTTTGACTTGGCAGTAATCATTCGGCTTCCTGAATTACGCAACGTCTTGGCGTCTTTATTAGCTTGCACCGAAATCATTAAGCAATCGCACTCTTTCACAGTTTGGCAAATTTCCCCTAGAGCCACCCGTTTTTGTGTTTTCGATTAATTACTTCCAGTGTGTTTTACCGAATTGTAGCAGAATCGAATTGTTGGGCTTGGATAACAGACGTTATTTCTGCTGAGTTATTTTAATTTATTTGAGTGAGGTGAGTTTTTGCCTCTCAGTATATTTTTATGATTTATTTTATAAAGAATCAGCCTGAATATACTTCAGTTCCAAGTATATTTTATGTGTGAATATTGAGAGGTGAAGGTCTTAAGGGCTCCCCAGGACGCTTAGTGTTGGGGCGTGGTTTTTCCAACAATCAATTACGTGATTTAAACACAAATTAGAAGCAATAGAGGTACTCTTGGTATAATATCCAGTAAAATTATGAAATATTTAGACTAATTTAATGAAAATGAAAAAAAGGTTTTAAAGTTACTTTCATACCTGAAAAATGAATTTTGTTTTGGGCCTTTGTAGAAACTTTGTCAAAAAGGACGTGATGACGGAGCTAGAACAGCAGTATCTCCTACATTAATTACGTGACTCCAAGTGCAATAGTTACTTCACAATGGCGAGCGTTACAATTCACCTTTGTTACAACTCTCCCGGTCTCCCCTATAGGCTAGGTAGCTAGAAAAAAACAGCGCAATGAGAAAACTGCGAAACGACGTTCTGTATTTTTAGTTTGTTAAAGGCCTAAGAAAAATCATGAAATCATGACATCTCATGCACTACTGCTGATGAAAACCTTTAGCTGGTTTAGTAATGAAATTGTGTGTTTGATCAAATTCAAAATTGTGAAATTTCAAATTTGCCTAAGTTTAATTCAGTGAATGCTGTAAAATTGCATTGACCTATTGCATTGATTTCGTCAGTTTTTTTTATAGATTCGACCAAGGTATGCTTAACGAATTCTTAGCAAGATCTGTAGCCTAATCCCTTGCAAGGCTTTTATTAATAAAGACTGCTGAGGATTGCAGTTGAAACTATATGAGAGACTGATGGAATGACAAGCGTAGTATTACATTTATTTGTCGATAAAACATAAAATGTAACGAGCTTCAAACAAAAACACAAAACGACTAGGAGGCACGAAAGACCATGAAAGCAGTCACAAAGACTACAAGGTCGCCAAGTCTGCGCTACCTCAAAAATAATAAAATTAGCCAAGGAAATATGAATTAAATAATAAAGTAATAATATTCAATAACTTAATAAATTTACTGTATGGACCTACAGTTTAAACTTGTAGGCCTAATGTGTTGTAGAAAGCAATAATCGAAGGTTTCAAAATTATATCAATAGGTAACGAACATTTTATACCAACGGAAAAAGTGGAATATATAAGTATGACACAACAAATTATGGTCGCGATATTCATGGATTACATGGTTACGACAATCAAAATATGAGTTAAACAGGTAATAATGACAAGCGAAATGTGCGGTCCAGGCGCTTACACTCATTGTTATCTTATGCAGGTATATATGTGTTTTTATTTACAAGTTCAAGTGACGCTCAATCTCTTGTAACAGAGTGCTCAGTAATGATCGATCGCTATAGCTTGATCTGCATTTATTTGAATAAAATCAAGTGGAGCCGAAATTATAATCTGTTTATCATCTGCTTCAAAGTTTTAATTGAGACTTTTCACCGCTTTTATTAAGTAAATATTCATAGCGGAGACAGCTTGCTTCTCGTCGTTTATTATTACTGACCTTTTTCGAAAATCAAAATGTTTTTTTACTGAATTAAGTGAAATCGACTTATTTTGAAGTGGCGACAGCGCCACACTGCGGTTATTCATTCACGCAATGTTTCGGAAGACATTTAGTCGACCGGCTGAGTGGTTGCTGCATTAGACCACTCAACTAGTTTCCCAAGATCGTTTTTTTACTGTTTCATTTTTCATGATGTAGACTATGTCATTCCCTTATATAAAATCTAAAGTGCAATTGTTTGTGGCTGGAAAATCATATCCTAAACAATTTGAACCGTTTTGGTCGAGGATATGATAAATCGAAAAATTGCGCATGAAAATGATTGCAACATTTGTGTCGCTGTGGACAACGGGACGGGGCCGCAGCCAGCCCTTACCTTTGGAAGACTAAGTTCATTTATGGTGGCCGATTGTGAAAGTAGCCGAATTTTTTTCTTATTATGACTAAAAAAGTCTTAAAGTGGCTTTCTCTAAAAAAAGATCTTAGAAAGGCACTGTCTTGAAAAAATAAATAAATAAAGGTCTCGCAGGGCGTTACTATATCGGTTAAAACGGCTGTCTTGAAAAAACTTTGATTGGTTTACTTACATGATTTTATTATCATACGTCATTTCATCAGTTCGTCACAAAACAGTTTTACAGGCTTAATGCGAAGCCAGTTGCGCTGCCCAATGCACCGACCACTTGGCCAACCCCATGTGCGTGTCGGCGCTCAATCACTTATCGCCGTTCAAAAAGATTGCAACTGCGCTGGATCGGGCGTGTGACGCGAATGTCCCAGGAGTAAGCAGCCAAACAACTGCTTTGTTCAATACCCGTGATTGGTTGAAAGTAAAAAAAAAAAAATCAAATCTTCATTATACTCGCCGTATTACGCCGAAGCGTGTAACGAGTTGCGGGGCCCATCTCCACGGCTTAGCGCCTGGGCTACACAGCTCCGAAGAATCGTCGCAACGGTGGCGAGTCGTTGGCGACACTGTCGATTTGACCGGCCCGGGAATCGAGCCCCAGACCTCCCGCACCGATAGCGTGCGCTTAGCAACTGAGCTATCGGCCGGTTTTGGTTGAAAGTACTCCTGTTTAAATACAAACACCGTAACTCAAAAACCATACTTAGCTTTTGAATGAAATTTGGTACGTGTTAGGAGCAGTTTCTTTCGGTCAAGTGATAAAATTTGTGAGCAAAAGTATTAACTAACGCAGGAATAACAAAATACAAACTTTAGGTTGAAAACTGCGGTGTTATAAGATTATTTACCTATTATTGAACAGAAAAATTAACAGTAATTGAAGGAGACAGCGAAGTGAGGTTTCACTCTTCGAGTCAGCAGTCACCCTATAACTTACTGACAAATGCGATCGGCTTAAGCCGTGAATCAAAACCGTCACGAAAAATCTGTGACGGTGTGACCAGCGAGCGGTTACGGCTAAACAATGTAGCTGAGCTAGCGAAGTTTGTAGTTTTCAAAACAGGTATTTTATACTGCGGGGTAACACTGGTTTGCAAATACACACATTTCTAATTACCGTAAAAACAACAGAAAAGAGAATGTACACTTTTCTAATTATGTAAAAATTTTCAACAATGGTTGCTAACTCTTTCGAAAAGTTTTCGACCTTTCAGGTGAAGCGATAGGGCAATTTTTATCACGTTTTGCAAACCTTTTGGCATGTTAACACAAGCTAAGATATTGAGCTATGAAAAATTGATGAATAAATGTCAAAAATAGCTTTAGGGTATTATTTCAGTGTGCTTGATTTACAGACAAGATTAAATACCGCAATTTGTATAGCGACAACTTTTTGTGCGGTCGTTTACTTGACAGATGGCTTGGCATCCTCTTTTTAAAAAATGCAGTCAAAATGTTTTAAGTGAAAGTTAGAAGTGAAATTTTCTAAGCATTTTTAGTTGCTTTTGAGTATTTTTTCGAAGCGCCCACGCTATCGTTGCCAGAGGTCTGGAGTTTGATTCCCGGGCCCGTCAAATCGGCATAGTCTCGCCAACGGCTCGCCGCCGCTGCGACGTATTTCGGAGCAGTGTAGCCCAAGCGCTAAGCCATGGAGATGAGCCCCGTCACTCGTTACACGCTTAGGCGTGCTAACGCGAGCATAATGAAGATTTGATTTTTTGATTTGAAACTGCAAAAGCATTCAATTCATTCGCCGTTTCCTACAATACACAAAAATAATGCTTACATGTATATACAGTATATACGAGTACTCAATCTCCTGACAACCACTGTTTCAACCTTATTAGGTCTCATCATAGGAGCTCAGAGTAGTCTGGGGTGAAGATCCTCAAAATCAATTTTAAGGAACTTCAGAAAATTTTTGTTTGTAGCGTGATATATACGAGTATATATATACAAGTTTAATCCTGCATTTTATAAGATGCAATTGGACCCATCCACCAAGGCGAACAGAAACAAACGCATTAGAAAATATAGGAGAAAGTACAATTTAAGCGAAAATGACACAAGTAAGACATTTTGATCAAAATTCTCGGTCCAATGCCAGTTTGCAAAATTGGTTTACCTTCGGTTTTAGATGCTTCGTAACACTAGATATTAGGGTGTTACGAAGACGACCTCTTTTTTGGATTGAATGGATTCAAATGTTAATCTTCTGACAGCCGTTCCGTTGTCCCGTTTGATTATGTGTGCAATATACTTGGTTGGTTGATGTGCAATGTAGCCTATGTGGACACATCCATGGAAAGGCAAATTTTGTGTGAACACGCGTCAGAAATTTTAAACCTTAAGTCATCGTTTTTTGAATCTTTTCGATCAAACCCACACCACGGATCATTTTGCGAAGCATCATTTTATAGCAGGAATATACTTTTTTAAACATGGTCAAATCAGCAAACCAGTTTTGGCAAGCACAAATTAAACGACTGCGAACAAAAGAGTTGAGGAATATTAATCTTGTTTTGAGACTGATGTGAAACTTGCGCAATAAAGTTTTGTGACTTTGACAGGCAGCTTTTGCAGAGTCGATTCTTGAGTCCAGTTTCATACCCAGGGAGGCTTCGAAATTTACAAAAGCAAAGTAAGGTGTCACTAGCATATCAATGTAATTGCTTTATCGCAATCATAACAAAAATACTACTAAACTCATGAAGTAAACGTTATTGTAAACGTCTTTAAAATAAACAAGAAATGCCATTCATAAAATAGTATTGTTATTTTTAGCAGTTATTTATGCTAATTTTTTGCGATGCTTTCATTTCAGCAATGCTTTGTTCGAGAATTGCAAAATACTCCGAGTTATTTTTCTTGAAAAGATCTTGCTCAAAAAACTTTCCACCAATTTTCTTTTTCGAAGAAGCTTTTAAACTTATCATGTTATTAAGCATATCGTGAAAATGCGCCATCAAACTAAATGTGGCCGTAGAGCGGCGAAACATTGATGGTATTTCAGAGTCGCTGCAATAGTCAAAGTATGCGAACATATACTTTTTCAATTGTCTTTTCAAAATCAAATCCTGCTTAATTTGTTTCAAAACAGGGGTAAACAAATCAAACTGATCATAAAAGTTCTCTTTGTTGTTCCATCTTTTTTCTGCTCCTGGAGACCAAACAACTAACACCACGTCGCAAGATGAAAGAGAATTTTCTAACCAAGCTGCAGGGTTGCCATATATTTTTTCGCGGTCGTAAAGATCAAGTAGAATATTAAAACTATAGCTTGCTTGCAGTAAAGTAGCAAATTTTAAAACGACATCTCTGTGTTTGGGATGCTCATCCAGAAAAACTATGAATACGTCAAGGTCAATTGGAATTTGGTCTCTTGCTTTGACGAAACGGCTAATTGTGAAGCAATGTTTTGCAATTTGGTAAATCAGCAGGCCTCCTATTAGTAATAAACCAATTACTGATAAAACGGCAACCACAGCTACCAAACCTGCATTGTTTTGCTGCAATTGAGTTGAATTGCTGATCTCTTGTAGACGTGGGTACATTCCACTGGTACAAGTATCAAAAATTGTGGAATTTATTTCATACTTGCATATTTCCCCTCGGCACTCGTGGCCAGTGACAAATACTACATGCGGATACCGACGTGTTTCCAAGTTTAATCTGAAGGAATAATGTCTTGATCGATGTTCTAACACGTCAGGCACACTGATATATGTTTTTGAATTGCCAAAATCGGTGGAATATTTTACTTCCGGGTAACCATACTCTGAGGGAAGATAAAATGTGACGTTGGCTACCCATTCATCACACGCTGAAGTAGCAGCGGGATTCGCATTCACAAAAATAGGCCGGCTTGAGCATTCATTATGAAGAAATCGACAATATTTTTTAGCCAACATAATTAAATTTCTAAAAAATTATAACAGAAGTATGTCTATGAATTTAGTATTAAATCAAAATCTCCTTATATTCCGGTGTTACGCCGAGGTGGACCCCGATCTCCTTGGCATAGCACTTGCGCAACACGACCGAAGAAACGTAGCAGCGGTGGCGAGCCGTTGGCGACACTGTATCCGATTTGGCCGGCCCAAGACCTCCCACACCGTAAGCGATGTATTCAACCTATGGCACGACAAACGACAAATCTTTAATACCACATTACCTTGAAAATTTTGGCTACGTAATGAACTAGAATAGCTTCTGTAGAACAAAAGGCGGCATTCTTCATGACCTCATTATTCATAAATAATTTATTATACGCGAAGCTGTTACACTTGCTAACTTTTAACCATTGGTTAAGTGCGGTTAACTTCGAAATGTATTTTGGTCGATTTAAAGATGAGGTTAACTTCGAAATGTAGCCTATTATGCTAGCTTAAAACGCGCGATTTTTTTTCAGTTTTCCTATTTGAAATTTGTGTGTCGACGACTAAATTACAAAAGCATGACGCGATACCCGCTACTTTTTTTACGAACGATATCAACGCTAGGGCAATTGTTAGGTTATATTTCCATGATTAACAAATTGAGACACTACAAATCATCAAGAAGTTGAAATTACGGTAGTGGCGTACTCATCAGACAATTTCAAATTTGGTTTTGTGTCAGTTAAAATGCTATCCATTTTTACTTTCAAAAAGCTATCAACGCATTGCACTAACTATTATTAACGAAAACAGTTAGCCTACTCAATTTCTGATATGATATTTTACACGAGGCGAGCCTGATTCGCAGGGTACCTATATAAAAGTACCTATGTGACCCAGGTTTGTCCACAGATAAACTTTTCTAGCACTGTGTAAACTAGGCTTAATGTTAATTCTCAAGCTGTTTCGTTGCAGTTTTTTGCTGTAGCTCTGGTAACTCGCTATTGTCTGACATACAGTGCATTTGTCATTTGCTATGCTGATAATGAATTGTTAAAAGTAACGCATTGATATCTTCTTTGTAATTGATGTAAATATCAGTAGGTATTCCGGCTAATCTAAATTTTGTGACATATTTAAAATCTTGATTCTTTTTTAAGAGTGGCCCTATCACCACAGTAGCTCGCAATATACCTCTGCAACGGTATTTGAATCATAACATATGTTAAACAAATGTTTAGAATACAACTTTACTAGCCAAATGATATTTATCGTAGTATTTTTTTTTCTAAATATGAAAAATTTATGGAAATAACCATGTAGTAAAGTAATCCGTTGCTGATTTTCCGACCTACTGTAATTACTTGCTCATTATACCTCTACTACTACTCACAAACTTAGGAAGATTATCTTTATCTTGCTTTACCAATAATAATATTTGACTAAGGCGCAGCGAGTTAAATCAACCAAGTAAAAACTGTGAAATCTTTTTTACTGAAACAAGTTTTGTCTTAATCCATGAAATACCGATAAGCGAAAAGTTTTAACAGGCGTCAGAAGTAGTCTACAATCACAATTTCAAGCATTATCGTGAAAAAAGCATTTCGTCTGACAAGTATTCTCGAACTTCAGAAGAGAATAAATGGCTTGCGGTAATGACAGAGCATCGATTTAAAGATGATAAAAAAATTATCCGAGCTTAGTGCAGAACCAATCTTGATGTTCTTATCATCTAACTTCTTACTTCTACGAATATATTCCTACCATGTTGTGTTCGGCTTATAGCTTCTCTAAATTTGGCCGAATAGTCGAAAATTGAAACGTCCGAATTGAGATGTTATGAATTATTATTCACGACGCATCGTCTAGATGTCGTATAAAAAACTGCAGTAAACGGCGCGTCATAAAGGCGAACGTGATTTAATTGCTTCATACCCTATAACTTCAAGTAACTGGGTTTAAAAGCTAAAAATCTTTGTCAAAATTTGCTGTACAGCCCCATGAACGTGAATTGCCATATTCTATGAGCCAGCCATACACTCTACACGGCGTGTTTAAAGAGTATCTCAAGAACACCACAAAAAGTATCACTGTTTATGAGTATTTTTTGAACTGCTTACTCCTGACACAATCAAACGAAACATGTAAACCCCTTTATAAAAAAAGCAAAAACCCTTACAGCCAGTGCCGTAAAAGTAGACACCAGTATTTGAATTATGAGCTTATGGACATCAGGTAAAGAACTCCTGCCATTGATCACCCTGAAAATGCCACAGATTACTGTATGTATTTATATGTTGTGCAGATAGGTTTTATCAGGGTTTTATGTCTGGGCCAGCAAAAACTCTCTCTGGCCCAGACATGAAGTTTACAGATTCGCCTATGGGCCGTGCTAGTGTTCATATTTGGTTCAGCGTACAATTAACTCTGGTCTGAAAAACATACCCTTAAATAATTATGTTTACATGCGGAAGTATTAGTTACCCTGGGCATATGCATTGCGGAATCTAATACTAATACCGATTTGAACAACATCGGAAACATGTTTGCATGGGAAGTCCTAAAAAAAAAATGTTGTAAGCCGAACTGTTTTTATCTCCACTCTCTTTAGGTTTTCGTCTTGATCTCTTCAGAGTGAGAACAAGACGAAAACTTGAAGAGAGCAGAGACAAAAACACTTTGACATACAGCAGTTTGTTTCAGCACAATCCAAATTATGAAGATATTACCAATTCTGTTCAAATCTACCGATTCTATTCAAATCGGTGCTAAAATTCTGTACTACTTTCACCAGACATCTATCTAATACCATAAAGCCACCTTCAATTATCATAAAACATGTGACGCCGCGCAATAAAACGAACAAAAATATGCAACTTGTATGTCAAATTGTCAATGCAAAAAAAAAACAGCTGTGTAGAAGATATATTGAACCACTACCGCCTTTTAGTGTTGTAAAATTACCATTTCGGATTGCAAATGTAAGTTAATCATTGTTATCGATATTTTTTGGTTAATTTCAGTAGGTGCAGCAAAAGCGAAGTTCAAACATATCGTATTCAACAGCAGCACAACAGTACAAGAGTATACAACAGTTCAGTAGGTGCAGCAAAAGCGGAGTTTAAAAAGATCGTATTCGACAACAGCGCAACAATACATTCGACAACAGTACTACAAAACAACAGTTCAACAACAGTACAACAGTAGTTCAAAAACACTGTAACGTATTCGACAACAGCACGCTTAAGCACAATACAGTACAATAGAAACTTGTACAACAGAGGCAAACTGCTGGTTCGACAGATCGAAGCGAAAATCGTCCAGTAGAAGTAAGCGTTGCTGTAACGTAGTCGCTACCAGTGGTGTAAAGTGACGAAGTAGTTTTACTTAACCTTCGTCCAGCGGCATAGGTATAATTGTACCTTTTACGATTTTAAATTGCAATAACTTTTTTGTTGTTAGCCGTAGGTACCTGAGATTTTCTGACATCTCTACATTTTCGCATTGGTTCATTCAAGAAAAGTTGTGGTAGCTGAATATGCTTACGCATTGCTGGCAAATTGGATTTTGTTTTTTTACACTCTTAACTGGCGGCATAGGTACAATTGTACCTACATATTTTTCTGGTTTATAACGAATGTAAAAGCACTTTAGCATGATTTTTTTGAAGTGTGGGACAGTGTATGGGGTGAGTATGGAGTGTGGAGGGTGTTGGGAAGTGCGTTAGGGTGTGGGATAGGTGAAGGAAGATGTGGAGAAAGGTATGGGCAAGTGTTGGGGGAGGTGTGGAAATGGGTGTTGGGATGAGGGGGAGGTAAGTGGAGATGTGGGGGAGGTAAGAGGAGAAGTGGGGAGAGGTGTAGGGAAGTGTGTTGGAGGTGTGGGGGAGGTAAGAGGAGATGTGGGGAAGTGTTGGGGGAGGTGTGGGAAAGGGTGTTGGGATGTGGGGGAGGTAAAGGGAGATGTGGGGAGAGGTGTAAGGAAGTGTGTTTGTTGAGGTGTGGGAGAGGTAAGGGGAGATGTGGGGAAGTGTTGGGGTAGGTGTGAGAAAGTGTGTTGAGGAGTGGGAGAGGTAAGTAGAGATGGTGGGGTATGGGGAAGTGTTTTTGAGGGAGGTGTTGGAAAGTGTGTTGAGGTGTATGGGAGGTGAAAGGAGATGTGGGGAAGTGTGGGGGAGGCATGGGAAACCCCAACACACTTCCTCCCACACCTCTCTCAACACTTCTTCTCACCCCCCACACTTTTCAACACCTTCCCAACATTTCCCCACACCCCCACAATCCACATTTTTCTTTACTTACCCCACACCTCAACACACTTCCCTACACTTCCCCCACACACTTTTCCACACCTCCCTCAATACTTCCCCACACCCCAACAAACTTTCCCACACCTCCCCATACTCCAACATACTTTCCCACACCTCCCCCCACACTTTTCCACACCTCCCTCAATACTTCCCCACACCCCAACAAACTTTCCCACACCTCCCCATACTCCAACATACTTTCCCACACCTCCTCCGACACTTTTTCACACACCCCCCATCTCCCTTCACACCCCAACATACTTTCCCACATCTCTCCCAACACTTCCCCAGATCCCCCGCGCCTGCCCCCACACTTCAACACACTTTCTCATACCTCTCCCCACGTTTTTCCATATCTCCCCTAACACTTCCCTCATCTCCTCCAACATTTCTTTACACCCCCCCCCCCCACATACACCTTCCTCCACACTTCAGCACACCTCAACACACTTTCCCACACCCTCCACACTCTACCGCATCCTCAACACCTCCTCCCACACCTCTCCTCATATCTCCTCTTACCTCTCCCCACACCCCAACACACTTCCCCACACTCACCCCATACTCTCTACCACCTCCCCCAGACCCCCAGCTACTTTTCCCACACTTTTCCGCACTAGCTAACTTGCCCTCATGTCGTTTCAACTGCTAATCTGATCTGCTCCTTGGGCGCAATTCGGAGCGTACCTGGTGATGTGGGAAAGTGTTGGGGTCACGTGACACAGTTGTACAACCATATTATAGAGAACTATAATAGCATCGTGTGATGTTAAAAGATTTACTGTTCGAGTTAACTTTGGATATTTCAGAAAATATACCTACCGCAACAAATTACCCACAAAATGTCTAGGTACAATTGTACCTATGCTGCCTGTTAGCGGTGTAAAATTATGCCGCCGGACAAGGGTTAAATAGACTACTTAAGTATTATTGCTTGGTAGCTAGTACTTACTTCAGTAATTTAAGTTGCGACTACTTCTACTTTTACTTACGTAGTTCAATCAGAAAGTAACGCTACTTAAGTGGCTTTAAAAACGAGAAGTAGTTAATATTAAGCAATGTATCACGCAAATGATAAATACTCATGCTTGAAAATATAATTGGCAACATTGGTATTACAGTACGTGTACTACTGTATTTCATTTTACCGGTACAGATGTAAGTTTAACAATTTTGTGATATTAAGTGGTCTTTTGTTGTTTGTGTTTGGCGTGGACAATGAGGTTGCATTTTGCAGATCATGACACACTTCGCTTTTTTATTTTCGTCAAATAAATGTGCTAATTATCCTAAATAGGCTATACTTTAGCATTGGCAAAATATAAGTCAAATGTGGAAGTAAGCAAATTATGTTTTGTCAAAGCTCAGCTTTATGGCCGTGGTTTTGCAACTTTTTACTTAAGTAGCTTCAAATTGCTGGTGCTTTTTACTTTTAATAGGTTACTTTTTACATCCCTTACTTTCTACTTCAAGTAGTTTCCGCCATCAGTAACAATACTTTTACTTACTGTAAGTAGATTTCTGGACTACTTTTGGCACCACTGGTCGCTACAGCATAGCAATTTTTTTAAAGCTCGAATCACGGCCACTACGAGATTTAGGAAACTTTTGCAAATTCTTGTTTTAGGCGGTTTTGAGTCGTTGAAAATTTATGGAGCACAGACTTGCATTAATGGATTTTTTGTGCCAAAACATATTCAGTTCAATCATTATACAGAAGTTTAGCATCAAAACAAACAAGTGGCCCCAATTCAAATTGCACTGTCGTCTCATGCATACCATGAATTAGCACTTACGACTTATCAGTAGGGCCCGCTAAAGTCAATAAAGTCAAAATTTTTTCAGGACCTTGTTACATGATCAAATGTGTACTAACGTTCGTTTCAAGTGTTCAGGAGTCTGTTTTGGTAGATTTTATATGTCAAAATAATGTCAAAATTTTGCGTCAAGTCAAAATTTGTCAAAATTGTCTTTATCAAAAATTTCCTTACAAAAACGAACAAATTTATATTTTTTAAATATGTTTTTGAATTTTTGAGCTGCTATTAAAATTTTATGCGCAGTTTTATTTGATTTTAAACTTTTGAAATAGTTGCAATGTTTGCTCTATAGTCACAATAATGCGTTCGGTAATTGAGAAGGAAACAGCACTTATTGTACGTGAAACGTCATTGTTGATGCATAAATACATCATGGTTAGACAATTAATCTAATCCTATAAAAGCCTTGCGCTCACTACACGTGGTCTTTTAAGTTGTAGCTTGCAAAGCAAAGAATGCCAAAACAAGCCAAATCTTCTATAGCGAAAGTTAGGCAAACTTGCCAGCAATATCCGGATGAGTTTTCGGCAACTCCTGCCGGCGACTTGCGATGCAACCTTTGCGACGTGTTAGTCAAATGCGACAAAACGTTTTTTGTGGAAAGCCACCGAAAAAGTAAGCAACAACAAGGAAAATCGGAGACGAAGAGCAAATTTCAAAGTAAGCAAACCTTTTTACATTTCGATCAAGTAAACTTCAAGGAACAGGTTGTTTCTTCATTCTTAGCTGCGCATATCCCACTTCATGAACTGAACCATCTTTCTTTAAAGTCTCTGTTTGCTAGAATGGGAAAAGTATTGCCTTCGGAGACTGCAGCCCGGGCGTGTGTTGCTAAATTGGCATACCAAAAAGAGGAACAAATTCAAGAATTACTTCGTGACAAAAAAATTTTTTTTGATTGTGGATGAAGCAGAGGTTGCTAAACAAAAGTATATCAGTGTGCTTGTGGGCAGCGTAGATGCTCCAAATCAGACATTCCCCGTTAATTGCCATCCACTTGACAGCGGTCGCAATGTTAATAGCAGTATTCTTCTGCACACTGTGGATGACATATTGCGACAACTTGAAATATAACGCGAAAATTTTTCATTGTTCTTGACTGATGCTGCTCGGTACATGTCTTCGGCCGGAAAGACATTAAAGGAATTATACCGTTCTTTGATGCATGTCACCTGCGTTGCGCACTTACTACATAACTGCGCTATGCGTGTGCGTGCTCATTTTAAAAATATTGATGAAGTAATAGCAACGATCAAAGCAGCAACAATCAAAAACAAAGATCGCATGAAACATTTTCGTGATGCTGGTCTGCCATCTCCTCCTGACCCTGTAATTTTAAGATGGGCAACTTGGCTTAGAGCTGCCTTATATTATAGTGAGAACCTTCCAGCTGTTCGTACCACTGTCAACAATTGGACAAGTGCAGGCCTCTTAGTCAGTAGAGCAAAAGACGCTATCAATGTGGAAGGTTTGGTGTCGGACTTGGTTAAAATATATCAATACCGGACTCTAGCAGCCAACGTAGAGTTATTAGAAGGAAGTGCCTGCACAATAACCAAAGCATACGGACTGCTGAAGAATATGCAATTCGATGATGACCCTTGCGAAATTAAAGACTACATTAACAAACTACTATCCAACTCTGATTTAGAAACAATAATAAACTGTACCAACTTGACAATTGACCCAACAAGCTACGCACTATTGCAAAAAGCCCAGCCAACCTCTGCTGCTGTTGAGAGCTCAATAAATTACCAAGAAAAGACAGAAATTTTGATGCTAAGAACGTAAAAAAATATATGATGCTGTATTACAATAAAACGTCCTTGTAATTATACTGCGTGGCTTTCGTTAAAAAAATCATAGACATACTGTTAGTGTACAGTACAGTTGCGACAGCAACGCAATTTTTGTATTACACACTAATTGATACCGGTACACACAATGGCTGGTTATCCTAGGTTTTAAAGTCATGCGTCACTTTGTTGCATTAGCTTCAACACTGATCGAGTAATTGAGAAAATGTTCGAAGTAGGCTACCTTTTTCTTTAAAAACTTATGTAAATTGCGGATCATAAAACATATTTAATAAATAAAGTGCAACAAGACATAAATAATACGCAGAAGCAGTTAAGTCAAAATTCTACTAAAATAAAGTCAAAAATATATTTTTTAGGTCAAAAAAAAAAATGGCCCTACTTATCAAGGGTATGTTGCCATTTGTCAACATCAGATCTTTGTTAAATGACTCTCATTCGCTTTGTTCGGATTGTTAATCCGACTCAGCAACTTTTAGCCACCAGCAACGGTGATTTCATGATTTTAAAACTTTTTATGTTACTTAGGCTATTTGCTTTTTATCTTAACTGGAACTTTTTGATTACTAAAAAGTTTTTTATTTAACTACTACTAATCTTATGTCTAACTAGCGAAACAGCGATAATCTGAAAATCCACCCATGAATGACGTATTGGAGTAGTACACAGTCGTAGTTGAGGTTATACAAATGAGTTGAAATTTACAGTAGTCTTAGTAAGAACAGACAAACTTTTCTGCAAAAAAATTTTTCATTTTGTTCCTATAGTTTGTTGACATTAAAGCAGAATAAATAGCTGAGACACAATGCCTAAAATCACTGCCGGTACTCAATTACATAGCACTTTATGATTCGTATAATTTGCTATAGTAAGGCTTGTACAGAATTAGAAATCAGAGGCGTATCCACAGGGGGAGGCCGCTGGAGTCGCGCCCTTCCTCCCTCCGCTGAAATAAAAGCTAATATATATCTGCAGTCAGCGAAACAGTGGAAACAGGACATCTGAGGACGCGTCGACCTCTTTTTGGTCTTGACTTGATTTTGGGATGCAAATTGGACGTCGAAAGACGTAAAGCCCCCCCCCTTTTATTTTTGGTCTTCACCTGATTTTGGGGTGCAAATTGGACATCGAAAGACGTGAAGACCTTTTTTGGTCTTCACCGGTATTTTTAGTGGAAACGGAAACAGGAAATTGCGCCCCCCCCCTTTTCAAATTTCTGGGCACGCCCCTGTAGACATACTATACCATAGTCCATACCGGTCGCGTCGAGATGCTTTGACTGGCCGGTCAAATTCTCCTTTCTGGCGATTAAAATATACCTAAACACCACCCGAAATGTACATAGGCCTACCGATATGCATTGTTTAAATAAAGCAGTTTTAAGAAAAATGGCA
Organism: Trididemnum miniatum; assembly: GCA_964006365.1. Lineage (NCBI taxonomy): Eukaryota > Metazoa > Chordata > Ascidiacea > Aplousobranchia > Didemnidae > Trididemnum > Trididemnum miniatum. The sequence continues at coordinate 5,198,656 of OZ023231.1, read as the reverse complement.
TTAACTAATCACACCTTCTGAAAACAAAGGTTTGTTGTTTGTTTTCAACAGTGAGACTTAAATACTTGTTAGTTGACGTTCTCTCTTTTAGCAGAATTGTGATACTATTGTGATGACATTACGTTACGGTACCGCTCCATCGTAGCCTATGGGCTTTAGCTTCTTTCCGTGTGCGCGGGCCCGTCGTGTTCTGACGTAACCGCCCGGGATGGTTGTGGCGTTTGTTATAGTGGTTCAAAAAAAAAACTAAGGGCCTCTTCATGACGTACAGGTTTTACCACCTATCGATTTATGCAAACCATTCAAGTGGAATTTTCAGCCATGGCCTACTCAAGATACGGCCTCACATGTTACATCAAGCGGCCAGTTTCTAAGAGGTCTATTTTATAATTTGTATGTAACCAAACTGGGCAACTAAAAAGACTAAAAACGTTTGAAATTGTTGAATGCACTGTAAGGCAAATGTTCCCAGGTTCGATGCCTACCCTCACATACTTTTTGAGCACTCAATAAATTACATGAATTCGGCAAAAACACTTTTGAATATGTATCCACATTCAACTTAAAGAGTAGGTTTTTTAATTCACGAGAATTTATGGCGAAAAACAAGACATAGTGAAGATTACATTGTAGTAGCGATTCGCATTGTTGCATAGTAACCTTGCAATGCAGCAGGCACATGCGTTTGAAAATTCTATTCAAATTTAGTACAACATATTCCTGTACAATTCTACGGCCTCAACATCACAGCCATATGAACGATTCACAGCCATATGGCTTACATACACCATAGCATGCTAACAAGCACACCGTATTCTCATTAGATTGTTGCTAGCTTCGTTTTGAATTAACGTTGATGTTTTTCGAATTCGGCCAATTGATCTTTTCGAACCATATCATTTGCGAGCTTTTGCTTATTATTACAATATATGTTCACAGTAATTTTGTACACCAGTTTTGCAGTACAATCGAGATGGTTTTGACATGCAAAGGCAATATTTGAGCCATTATGAGTCAAAGCAAAGATCGCTGCCGTTCGTAAATAGGAATGTGAGAAAAGTTTTTCAAAATAGTGTCCTCAATTACATCTAAAATAGCAAAACCATTGCATACATATTGTTTAATCTCATCAAAAGGTACTGATAAACTATTACGTGACAAAAGTTGCAAGTATTTGGACAATGGTTCGGCAGCAGCAGCGTCAGTTACCCTTGTACGCATTATCAGGCTGTCTTCGCATTTAAAGCTACTGTTTAACTGCCTGCAGACATAACCAGCAATGTATATTGTATACAGCTACTTCTTCACTGTTATCGCTCAAAGATGCTTCGCAAATTTCTGTTGACATGAAATCAAGTTGGGTCCCAAGTGTTGAGTTGTTTCTTCGCTTAAGGATTTCGTGGTTTGATCGTCATGCCAACAGTTATGCCTTTTTTCAACAACGTATTCCACAGTATAGTGTCTTTTCTGCAGACAAGACTTACGCAAGCTAGCCAAAAAACTTCCACCGTTCATTTGTCTATAGCGTGAAAATCTCCTTTCAAGAGGATCGGTTTGAAATCTAGCAGTCAAAACAGACTCATATCCCTCTTGAAGCAGTGTGGTTATCAACAAAGCCTGTGCACGAAGAGTGCGCACCAACGCATTTGCAGTTTGCTTTGAGAAACAGAATGTCGCCTATCTACTGTAAAAGACCAATCTTCGATCTACTGAACCATTGAATTCATGAACAGGATTTTGCCATCATTTGCAACAACAGCACTGCTTTGAGGATTTGGACAAAATCTTTGCTTGCTATTACTGAGCAACCATCAGTGATTTATCAAAGTGAGAAAACCACTCACGTCACTTCGATCTGGAAAGTAGCTTTTGCAAGCAACAGTCGTAGTAAAATCAAAAACAGGCAGAGCAGGCTTAACATTTGTTTCTTGTTTCCTGGATGCAGTGACTAGTACGTTAATTTCGTAGCTTTACACAAGTTGGCTGTTAAACTGCAATCCTGGTCGTAAACTTCGTGAATGTTTCGCCACGTAATATATCCGCTTTCTGATGAAACATGGACCTCATTGATGTCGAAGGAAAATGATAGAAAAACAAATTTCTTGGAATTCATGAGATTATTTCTGATATTTTTGAGTTGGTGTACAGTATCAAAAAACAAATATGCAATGCACGTACTGTCGGGATGCTGAAACTGTAAAAGTGAAGTGGAAGCGAATGAAGTAAGCAGTATTTTAAATGCAGCAACATCAGAAGCATGATTATCAGTTATCACAGCTCTTACTCGAAATCCTTCCTTTGAAAGTTTTAATATACATTGTACCATTTCATCGGCAAGCCACTGACCATTTAGTTTTTTTTTTCGAGCTTGCTTTCACAAGAGAAAGGGAAGTAAGTCTTTAATCCATTAATCATAAACACTACAACGCTATTATAGAGATTTCCGTCTACATCAGCACCAACGTATTCACCTCCAGCATACTGCGCACATTTTTGCAAATACATTTCGTCTACCAAGAGGACGACATCTGTTGAAATTTTTGTTTTGTTCTTTTGAGAGTCTAGCAGCTTTCAGAAATGCAACTTTGTTACTTCTAAGTTTTTCTGATAACGAAGTAGATGGCAGTGGCAGGTGTTGCTTTATAATCTTGTAAGCTGCAGCAGAAGCGTAGCTTATTATAACGCAAATCTAATTATTGATGATGAAAATGGTGAGTCTCTCTTTGGTTGAAAAAATTGTCGATTATTTAATTCGTGCAGCATAACAAAACTTTTATGCTTTTCACGACAACTTTGCAAATAATTTGGAAAGTTGAGCGAGTATCTGTCCAGTATCGCATTTCGTCCAGAAACAAACCACCTCGGTAAAGGAACCGGTTTCCCCTAAATTGTAGCTGTATTTTCAAATCTTCATCAACTTTGATAGCTTCTTCTATCACTGAAAACCCACTTAATCGTAAAAGAATTTTGTAGTACAGTACAACATTGTTTGATTTGCGGTAGGTGTATCCTGGTGGAGAATGATGTTCAGAAAGATCGTCTACTGAATCTATACAATCTTTTTTATTAAATAATGCTAATTCATCTTCTTGAAAAACTCGAACTTTAGGAGACTTACGCGGAGCCGGTGGATTTCGCAAAGTTGATGGTCTTTTTAGCGCTTCGTGAGTGTGGATCGGTGGAATGGGATTTAATTTCCAATTCAACTTCGTTCGTTTATCGCCACGTAAAAGAAATTTGTCCTCAAAGTGCTTAACACAGATAACTGAATTTTCGGTTACTGACCAGTTTGATCGATTGACAAATTGTTGCCATTTTAGTAGTAAGTCGGCTTTATCCAAAGGAAAACAAAACTTGGACGAAGGATTTCTACTTTTTTCAGACAAATAACCGCTTTTACACCCATACACTACGCATTTATTAACCATAACATAAACACTCATTTTCTATCAAAATTACCACGATCACTCTTATCATTATTCAGTTTATCAGAAATATATTTCGTCCTAAGTGGACATCATCAGTCTTATTCACACTCAAGATTCTATTTGAATAAGACTGATGAATGACGATGTCCACTTAGGACGAAATATATTTCTGATAAACTGAATAATGATAAGAGTGATCGTGGTAATTTTTTGATAATAATGAGTGTTGACCAGTTGAGTTCTAACAACAGTACCAGAGATCCTCTCTGCAATCACATCATGCACGGCATTGGGGCAGATTGCCAAAGAACTAATCAACAAGTTGCCATAACTTAAAGTAACGGATTGTAACTGATACAAAATAAACATTGAATTAAAAAATAGATTAACACCGGTGATATTGTAAATAATGACCCTTACACAAAATGCCAAATTCCTAAACTGAGAAACCGATCCAGAACAATGACACCAGAAACATAACATAAACTATGCCAGTTTGGCTAATGACCATAACTAACTTTAAATATATATGATTAACAAAAATAAAATAACGGAGGAAAGACAAGTCTAACCATCCTCAACGACTATATGGAAGCATTTTATGAAGATGCTGCAACTTTTTGTATACTTTTTGTTTCATTTTGGTGCAAAAATACCACCACTCTATTTTGTACAATATTGGTTGGTAACTTTTCGGAATAGGTATTCGCAATGTTTAATACAAAATATAATTGGAGCAGTGTTACTTTTGCAAAATACGTTAAAATTTATTTGGCGTTTGGGGGTCGACCCTTCTATAATTGTTATTTTTTTAGCTTTCCCAAGTGCTAGCTACACTTCATCAGCCTCAACTGTTTTCTTTTACCTACTAATATTGTGTCAGCATATGCTCACTTTGAAAAACAGATTTTACACGCAATTACTATGATATTAATAAGTATTTTAAACTTCGATTAAACACATTCCATTCTACAAGATTATCAGTTTGACAATAATACATCTGCGATTACAAAACAACTGACTACTGCTACCTTCCAAATTCTTGTTTCTGCAGTATTTCATACAACTACTTGTAGAGTTGTAGTACTAAACCAGGGGTATTTGCTATCGCGGGCCACTTTGTCACGTACCAATGAGCAAGCGGGCCGCATAACTTTTTGGTCATAGAAAAACGAAAAAATTCTGTATCAGGAGTAACGAACAACCGAAAGTCACATATAAAAACCCATCCACAATCGCTTGTTTCTTTGCAGAAGACATCGAAATAAACGGCTAATTAAATATTGATGAAAAAACAGAATAACAAATCCCTCAAAAAAGCTGTAAAATTTGCATATATGGTACCAAAAGCCAGGAGCGGATCCAGAAAATTTTGGTGTGGGGGGAATGAAATTTTGAATTAGGTTGAATGTTAGCTAAATGCTGAGACGTTCGACCCAAAAAAGGCGTAAATAAGCCCTTTGAAAGATGTTTTCATGTGTACGGCGTATTCAGAAACATGTTCAAGGAGGGGGCACCAAATTTCGACATATATTTCAATCGTAGTTTTTCCCTGCGAATTATTTTGAAGTATATTGAGAATGAAAAAGACTCCAGGGGGTCCAGAGGCATGCTCTCCCGGAAAAATTTTGAAAAATCACGTAGTGTAGTGGGCATTTTAGTACTTTTTATAGCAATTTTCAGGCAAATTTTTTTTAAGTGTTTTGCTCTAATTTTAAGTGTTTCACCGATTACGATGCATCTTGTTGGTACATTTTCGATTATGCGTGCTTAGAGCCTTAGGGCATAAGGCTTATTGTCATCGAAAAGGTTCAAAATTATGGAAAAATTGTGCTCATCAAAAACAGGTTTGAAAATGGCTGGTGGGGGGTATGCATCCCCCACATCCACTCGTGCTACGAGTTGGCCAATTCATTTCTGCAAACCTACATAACCCCCACTACTGTAGGGCAAGCTAAGCTCTCACTCAAATAGTTATTCGATACTGTTAATAATACTGTTATGATTGGTAGATACAATTGCGGACATGTGCAAAAATATTGACGTATACGGAAGGCAAGTCATGAGCAAGCTACCAGTACCCATGCAGGTATCGGTACCAGCCATGTAGCAGTTGCAGGGTATGGAAAGTTGTCAGACTAGATAGTTAGACTCCCACGTGGTTTTGTGCTTATTATTCTTTTAGGTAACTTGATAAAATTAGTAATTTTGGTTTACCCAACCCATTCATCAGTAACTTGTTTCAGTGGCAGCAAAAAAGTATGGGTACTGTTAAGATTTTTCAGATACCGATAGTTTGTAACTGAACGAACCCTAACTAAATTTAACCCTTACTGAACCTTATCCTAACCTAACCCAACTGGACCTGGGAGCTGATACTAGTTGTTACCCCCATACCGGTAGTCTAGTCTAGTCTAGCTGCTGGTATTCCAAAAGATACCGGTGCCAGTAGCTTAACAGTACCCATACTTTTTTGCTGCCACTGAAACAAGTTACTGATGAATGGGTTGGGTAAACCAAAATTACTAATTTTATTAAGTTACCTAAAAGAATAATGAGCACAAAACCACGTGGGAGTCTAGCTACCTAGTCAGACAACTTTTCATACCCTGCAACTGCTACATGGCTGGTACCGATACTTGCATGGGTAGGCCTACTGGTAGCTTGCTCATAACTTGCCTACCGTATACGTCAATATTTTTGCATATGTCCGCAATTGTATCTACCAATCACAACAGTATTTTATCAATCAAACTCCAAGCCACTTTATTTCAAAATGTTTTAGCCAAACCAATAAGCGCACACTGCACAGTCAGTACAACAGCGCCTCAAGCCAGTACACTACATGAGTTCATGGAAAAAGGGAAAGGGCAATACTGACTGTTTTAGTTAGCATATCACCATGGCAATGAAAAGGCGATTTAAGTGTATTTTGCAATATACATAAATTGCAACAATTTAACACAAATTGCAGCAATATTGATAAATTACAACAATTTAACACATATTGCAGCAATATAGATAAATTGCAACAATACATGATATTGCACGTAATTTAACCAAAATTAACCAAAAAAATAATGCAAAATTTTATATTGCGTAGCTTTACACACGGCGCCCCATAGCAATCTTCGAGAATGGCGAAGACAGCATTTTCTGCCAATTTGTTAACACTGTGACTGTGAGTTTGGCGTTTGCAATTATGAACGCTTGCATGGAAGCGGGGTTGGGTTGAATTTGAATCCACTTCCAAGTTATTGATGAATTTGAACGTGGCTTTTCAAAATCCGATAACTAAGAATTTGAATGCTACTTTAAAGTCATTGCATTTGATTTTCTTAATTAAAGATTGGATGAATTTGGATTTTTTTTCATTAAAACATACGAAGTAAAGTATGGTTTTGCTACTGGTTTATCAGGTGCTCCGGATGGCAGATGCTTTCCCGTAGCCCGGAGCGTTACTCTGTCTACGCTATTTAATCTGGCTGACAGAAACCGAATCTGCCTTAACGGCGAGACACCTAACGATGTTCAAGCTGGGCAGCGGCAAACGTCCTTTTCAGGACGGGGCGATGCGCATCTTCGGCGCACCGTCAACAAGTTCCAAAGGCCCAGCATTCTCCAACTGAACATCGAAGGCCTCACTGCAAGCAAGATGAGCGTGTTGCATCATCTTGCGTTACAGTGTGAGGCACTCGTCATCCTCTTACAGGAAACCCATTGCACCTCGGTAGAAAGGTTAGATCTTCCGAGCTACCATCTAGCTGGGTTTTCCTTGAGCAGGAAGCATGGTCTTGCTACGTTTGTCCATGAGCGTCTGAAGTGGATCCTAATCGACCAGTCCCCACCAACATCGGAGATCGAGTGGGTGTGCGTGGATGTTGATAACTATAAAATAGTCAACGTCTACAAACCCCCTCCAACACGGATGCAAGCATCTGATCTTCCAGCATTCCCCCATCCCTGCCTCTATGCTGGCGACTTCAACTGCCACCATGTTGACTGGGGCTATAATAATAACAATCCAGATGGTGAATGCCTGGCTGGCTGGGCCAGTGCCAACAACTTCACCCTGCTATATAGCCCCAAGGAGGCCGCCAGTTTCCACTCTGGCCGCTGGAAAACAGACACCAACCCAGATCTTGCATTTGCCAGTGTCGATTTGGACAGTCGCTTACCTGACAGACGTATCTTAGGAAAGTTCCCAAGGTCACAACACCGACCCTCGCTTATAAGTCCACCCAAACTTGCTCATCCAAAACCGAGCAAGCCTGTAAAGCGATGGAACTTCCGCAAGGCCAACTGGGACCACTATTCTAACCTAACCGACAAACTGGCCAAGAGTATACCGCCACCTGAATCTCAAAACATCGATCAGGTTTACCAGTGCTTTTGCAAGGTAATAAGCACTGCGGCGAAGAAATGCATCCCTCGTGGTCGACGATCAAACCACATACCTTGCTGGGATGCGGAGTGTGAAGACCTCTATCAGCATTTCCTGCAGTCACCTGGGGGCCCTGATTCGGATAGGGCTGCCACAGCCCTACTCACAAGGCTCGACGGGAAGAGGAGAAATCGCTGGTCAGAGACGGTCCGCAACATTGACTTTTCGCACTCCAGCCGGCTGGCATGGAATACTATAAACAACTTGACTGGTAGGTCACGACAATTCCCTTGTCAATGTCCCGTTTCAGCTGATGCTATTGCTTCTCAGCTGGTTAAAAACGGGAAATACGAAGGTGTGAATCGACGCTCATCTCGGCTCGTTTTACAGGAAGTGTCTGACCTTTGGAGGGCTGATCCATTACATCCTGCGAATGTCTCCGGGAGTTTTTCCCATCGGGAGTTCGCTGCTGCCCTCCAACATTTAAAACCAGGCAAAGCTCCTGGACCTGATTCCATTTGTCCGGAGCTGATAATCCATGCTGGAGCCAGCTTAAAATCTTGGCTACGTGGCTTCCTATCTTCCTGCCTGCACCACCTCAAAATTCCTAAGATCTGGAGAAGAGCGCTAGTAGTAGCGGTCCCAAAGCCTTCGAAACCTGTAGAGGACCCAAGGAGCTATCGTCCGATCTCCTTGCTCTGTGTTCCCTACAAGATTCTCGAGCGACTTATCTACGCCCGCGTCGAACCTCTTATTGACCCTTTGCTCCCACGGGAACAGGCGGGTTTTCGACGCGGAAGATCCACCGTGGATCAAGTCACTTTGCTCACGCAAAGCATTGAGAATGCATTCGAAGCGAAAAAAAAGGCCGGTGCCGTCTTTATCGACCTGACAGCTGCCTATGACACTGTCTGGCACCGTGGCCTCACCTGCAAGCTGTTGCGGCTTCTGCCGGACAAGCACATGGTTCGTATGATTATGGAGCTGATCCGCAACAGAAGCTTCACCCTTACAACTGGCGACAGCAAGCCTAGCAGGTTACGACGCCTGAGAAATGGCGTCCCCCAGGGATCGGTCCTGGCCCCCCTCCTTTTCAACATCTATACATATGATATCCCCTCCATAACCTCCAAGAAGTTCGCCTATGCCGACGACCTGGCGATACTTCATACATCTGGAGAATGGAAGGAGTTGGAAAGGACTCTAAGCCAGGACATGACTACACTCTCGAATATCTCCAGACCTGGCGATTGAAGCTTAGCCACACTAAAACGGTGACGGCGGCCTTTCACCTCCACAATCGAGAGGCTAAGCGTGAGCTTAAGGTCTGTAACATCGGTAAGACCTTACCTTTCTGTCCAGTTCCCACTTATCTTGGGGTCAAACTGGACAGATCGCTCACATATCGTCCTCACCTGGAAGCTATGCGCAAGAAGTTAAGTGCTCGCGTCTCACTGTTGAGGCGACTTGCCGGAACAGGTTGGGGTGCTAGCGCTAAGACATTACGCACAGCTGCCCTGTCTCTGGTCTACTCGACTGCCGAGTACTGCGCACCAGTCTGGTGCCGCAGCGTGCACATACGGCTTATCGACAGTGTAATAAATGACGCTTTGCGCATTGTCACTGGGTGCCTGCGTCCCACTCCATCGGTCTACCTTCCGGTTCTTTCAGGCATCCAGCCAGCTGAGCTTCGCCGCCAAGGAGCGACACTCTCCCTAGCCAACCGCAGCTCCCTGGACCCTGACCACATTTTACATGGCCAGTTTCATGAATCACAGGACGTATGTAGGGAGAGATTGAAATCTAGACGCTCATTTGTACCTGCTGCTCGGAAATTACTAGACAGTCTTTCTGAGATGGACGTCCGTGCAGCCGAGTGGACGAACACGAAATGGGACATGGAGTACTCTGCCAACGCATTGTCACTCCACGCTTTCATTCCCAAGGCTAGCTCCAGACCCTTGGGTATGGGTCTGCCCAGGGCAGCCTGGGTCAAGCTCAACCGTCTGCGTTCTGGTGTTGGACGTTTCTGTTCGTCCATGTACAAATGGGGTCTCGCTCCTCTAGCGAATTGTGAGTGTGGTGCCAGTGAACAAACCGCACATCACATCATCTCACAGTGTCCCATACATCGAGCACCCCGAGGTATGTTTGGTCTAATGGTTTTGGATGACGAAACAAGATGCTGGCTGAAGTCCCTTACAGTCAGCATCTGACCCAAGCAGTTTGGTGGCCAGGGTGGTAAAAGGATAAACCCTCGGCCTTGGTCCTTTCATCTGTCTTGGAAGAGATGCCCCGCCAAACGACGACGACGACGACTGGTTTATCACTGCATGTCCAACATTGCAAACGATCCGTAAAGTTCATCAAGCAAACAGAACAATATTATTGTCACGGCAAATGTGACGCTGTTAAATGCTTTGGTGTTGGTTTTGCAAGAGTTAACTGTCCACCTCTTTCATGTCTTCTTGTTTTTTTTTTTGCTAAAAATTATGATTTTTGCTTCTGGTACTGACCTTTTTGCAGTTGCTTACAGACTTAGCCTGCTTAATTTTACGGATTCTCTAGTCTAGAGTGAAAATACTTAAAACAACTCGCTACAACTATTTAAAAATATCTGTTTTTTTTTCTAGCCTATCTGATAGATTGTTTATCAAATGCTGAGAAGTTTGAATTGTTAAATCAGTGACGTCCAAATTACCCCCCCCCCCCCCCACTGAAATATAAGACTTCGAAAGAAGTGAAGATTTGTTTTTTTTTTTAGGCTTCGCTTGATTTTGGGCAATAAATTGGACGTTGAATGAAGTGAAGACCTTTTTTTTTTGTAGTCTTCACTTGATTTCGGGCGGTAATTTGACAAATTGCATATCCCCCCTTTTCGAATTTCTGGGCACGCCCCTGTAAGTTTTGTGAATTTTGAAACGGTGAAATTTGAAATCAGTTTTGCGAAGTCAATGAATTTGAATTAATTTTTTTTTTTAAGTCAAATAATGTGGATTTAAATCAGCAATTCAAAATTATCCAACCGTGCACGGGAGTAGGCCTAGTAGTAACAGCAGCAAATTTATGTTTTCGGCCATAAAATGATAGATATCTATAAGACAAACCACAGCGAGGCAAAAAATTAGGAAACAGCGACAAAACGATATACGTTAAGACGTGCATATTACTATATTACAAGTAAAAAATGTTCAAGAATTAGCATGGTCGCTGCACCTATAAGAGGGTGATCTTGTGAGAGGTAGCGCGGACAGACATTACGGTAAACGAAATGCTTTGACTTTGGAATAGACCTTTTTCCGGCGCCGCTATAGTGGCGAAAATTTGTTGCTACGGTGGACAAGCTATCAGACTTCGCTTAGTGAAAAGCATAGCTTTTGCGGTACGTTGGTTGGAAAATTGCAGCAGAAAAATTAATTTAAGATATCTGCTTGGTATTTCAATTGTGCAAATCGATTAGTGCAAGCATAGGATGAAGAGTGGACGATTAGTTGGAATTTGCTAGAAAATATTTTAAGCTTAGGGCCTAGACTAGTGGGTTTCATAGGACCAACTGCTGCAAACCTGTACGAGGCTGTACTTTGTGTATGTACTGCAGCTGTACAACACTGGTTGTAAGATCAGCTTATGTTATAGCCTAGATGAAATATTTTCCTCTGGACTCTCCTAATTGCAAACTAACGTGTAGTCAATGCGTGACAAATAAATTAAAGGTTTTGGCAAAGCTATGGCTTTGATAATGGATGATGCAAAAACTGATATAGGCCTACCGTAAGCACTGTAGATGAAGTTTACAGGTTAGCAGCATAATATGGTTTGCAGACCTAGCTCAGCCCATATCCTACCAGTTTCATTTTATTTTTCTGTGATGATCGGCGTGCCATAGCTTAAGTTAAAAGGCATTGGCTAAGGTTACATGATCGTAGCATTTGTCACTTTGGTTTATTTTATTATCCCTTCTCGCTCTCCCCAGTTGTACCAGAGTGACAATAAAGCAAAGAGACAAATGTTACGATCACGTAACCTTATCCACTTCGAAGTTAAAATCTAATCTATAGCCAGGGCTCTGAGAGTATGAGGTACCGGTAGGCAGTTCATAATTTTGTTGCAGTCAAACTCAGCATTGACTGAACGCTAGTTTGCTATTAGGACAGTCCAGAGGAAAGTATTTCATCTAGGCTATAACATAGCTGATATCACAATCAGTATTGTAGTGTACAGCTGCAAAACATATTAAAGCACAGCCTCGTACAGGTTTGCACTGGTTGGTCCTATGAAATCCACTAGCCTAAGCCCTAAGCTTAAAATGTTTTCTAGCAAATTCCAACTAATCATCTGCTCTCCATCCTATGCTTGCACTAACTCGATTTGCACAATTGAAATATCAAGTAGATATGTTCAATTAACCTCTCTGCAGCAATTTTCCAACCAACGTCTCATAAAAGCTATGCTTTTCACTGTGCGAAGTCTGACAGCTTGTCCACCGTAGCAACAAATTTTCGCCACTAGCAGCGCCGGAAAAAGGTCTATTGGACAATCATTTAATAGCCGAATATAGAATGGTAATCCACAATGCTTCACGGCGATCTCAAAAAGTAGCAACATATCTTTACAACGCCAGCGGTTTAGCTACAAGCTTTAACTTGTTTAAAACCTTTGACTTCCAGAAGTTTTCGAAATGTTTCCGACGATTACATCAACGTTTCACAAACTAAAGCCTGTTGTAGCGATTTTATAAAGTTTTAGGTGAGCATGTGCAGCAAATCCACCCAATTTAATTTCGAGCCGCTTTCGCTTTCACATTGCAATTGCATATTAAATCACTATTTGCTTACCACTTTTCAGTAAGTAGGTTATAATGGAGGGGTGGGGAACTGGCAAAGCTTAGCGGGCCACTTTGATCGCATAATATTTTCAGCGGGCCACATTTACTGTTAACTTGTAAATTTTGCCTCAAAAATACACAACTTTACGTCACTAATTTACTACTCATTCAAGGGGGGTTATTTTTTTCCGTAAAATCAGAGACTTATGCGCGGTTTCTGTGCCAGAACTCACAAATATACCATGTACTGTAATTGAATGTGAAGCAGTTTTTAGTTGATGTTCTCTATTCTACTGGTGTGTCGTACACTTAACAAAGTTCTGACGCGGGCCACATTCAAAATTTAAGCGGGCCGCTCGTTCGTTCCCCACTTCTGCTATAATGAATTTCAGAAAGCTATAAACTCTTCGCTTTGGCAAAACGCTGAGTCAGACATCCTTTTTCGTCGCTTTCTCTCAATTTTAAAATATCACTGAGAACTGCTCTACTATGGCGCGCCGTTTGAAAAAAAATTATATATTTTGTTTGGAAAAAAATTATATATTTTGCAATGCATGTTTTTTCAGTCAATTTAGAGCAAAAAATGTCCAACTTATATGTCGGAAATTTCCGATTTTTGTCTGATATACACGTCGAAAATTTCCGACATATAAGTGGGACATTTTTTGCTCTACATTGACTGAAAAAACATGTGTTACAAAATATATAATTTGTTTCCAAACGGCGCGCCATACTCTACCCAATTTGACATGTATACCAACTGTGTCCGAAATCGCTCGATTGCGTACGCACTGCATCAACGCAAAGCGCGCAGAGAGTACTTTTGGCTGTCTACGCAATTTTGAGCAGTATGCCGCCCCTGGTCTCGCCAAAAATGTTCGCAGGCCGCAGGAAATTCTTTCGCGGGCCGCTTATTCGTCACCTCTGTACTAAGCACTTGAAATCGCTTTCGTTTTTGAGTTAATCCGTTGCAATTTTTTTTTTATTTATTTTTTTATTTAGTTGCATATTTATCCTCCTATCACGAGAAAGCGATCAATGCGCTATACGAGCTCGCTTAGGAGTTGCCGGCCATCTGTCTACCACACCAAGATGGGGGAATCCCGCTAAGTGCCTTTCCCAACGGCACAACAAGTAAACTTGCCTGCTTGTTCTCCACACTGTCCCTTCAATGCTGAACGTCAAGCAGGGAAGCTGTGAATACCAATGTTAAAGTCATTGGTTTGACCCGACTCGGAATCAAGCCCGAGTCTACAGCTCAAGAGACAGTCTTTTTTTTTTTTTTTTATTTCAAGCCACTTAATTGCAGCTTAGGTTTTTGTAGTAGTGAAGTACATGCATCATGGAGATGACCTAGTTGAGCATCGAACCCGCGAAGCCAGCTTCGGAGCCCAATGCACCAACCACTCGGCCAACTCCATGTGCTCAAGAGACAGTCTTGAAGCGTGTGAAAAAGGTTATCAAGCGCGTGTGAACTGCACGAGGTCTTTGCGCGACAGGCACTCTCCACATTGAGCAAATGCGCTTTTCCCTGCCAGAGACGTCGGCCGCTAAAGATTTAAGCAAGAAATGTAACATGTGAAGCTGTATCTTGAGTAGGTCATGATACAGCGTGTAACTCAGTAACATGTTAAGTAAATGTCAAAGTCAAATCAAATAAAGTCAAAAAAATGCTAGCTTTGTATTTATCCAAGTGAAACACATCAACAGGTGAAGTTTACTTTCATTCAAACACTGTTTCTATTAGATGAAATTTTACGTGTCAATACATCCAGTGACAAAGTTAGTGTAAAGGTATAGTACAGTTTGTCGTTAGGTTTATTGAACTATGGGGCGCCGTTTGTTAACACAAGCTTGTGCAACGATTTTCTGTTTGTGTTTGGCAAATTTTTTTTTGTAAGTCAAATTGCAAAAACGTTTTTCTAGATTTTTTAAGAAAAGAGAAGAGTTCACGGACTCTGCCGCCGTGGACTTGAAACAAAACAAAAAGAGATTTTTTTTAAGTTCCAACAAGAATTTATGGACACCGTGCATTTTTTTCCATTCGCTAACTTTGAACACTATGTGTACCGGTATAAACAATCGTTTATTGCGATAACTTATCGGCGATAACAAAATATATTACAAAAGTGATATCGGTGAGCGATAAATCAAAACTATTTTGAGAGATATCGATAATTAGTGATAAATTGTGGCCAATAAATTATTTCGATGAATGCCCATCTCTGATTGCTGGTGCTAAAAGTTTAAAACCGGGGGCTTGATGAGGACGTGTCGTCTTTTTGAAGGTCTTCACGGCACTGATTGCTCCTACAGTCTTCTATTTGTTACGATGGGCCAATATAAACGTAGTCCTAACGTCATAGCATGATTTTACAGCATCCGGTGTCAAATTCTGTTGCTTCTTACCGTGTACTATCGATAAATTGTTAATGCAGTATCACCAGAAACCGACTGACTACTGTAGTTGATAAAAACATAAGCAGTTGAATCGTAGATGCTGATCGATCAATGACTGCCACCTGTTGTTTTTGAAATAACATTAGCTAAGCCTTTTTTTCAGTGTTAGAAGTTACCATCTGTATAGAGTTAGAAGCTTTTTTAAAAATCCGCTTGATGTGGGCTAAAATAGGTTACCGCTAAGTAAGCAGTCAAAATGCTTGAGCGAGATCTTGGGGGGGGAGGGGCATGGGGGCAGCTGCCCCCTGCCCTTTTGACTAGGAGGGAGGAAAAGGTTGAAGTACTGCTTTTAGCATTCCATTGGGATAGTAGCGAAGTAAAACGTCTGCTCTGTAGTATAGTGAAGGTATCAGTAGTTTCGGTTTCGCTTCCATTTTCTGCCGTTATTCCAGCTTTAGTAGGACTCAATTCCAGTTTTGACGACTCGTAATGTTTACCTTGGACTTGTGCTAGGACTCACGTCGTTTTTATGGTAACTTACGAACTTTGAGTAGTGAAAAAAATGATGTGAGTAAACCTGATGGTGAGGTTTTTAGTTTTTTGATGTAGATTACCGGTATGTCAAATTCAGTATTAGTAGGTAGAATCATAGAAGCGTAACTTTTCGTGCTTTTAACGATATTTAGTTAATTTTTATTACGTCATTTTCATCGCTTCTCACCCGCTGTTTCCAGCAGGCAAGCAGTAGCTGAAGGTGTTACCATGGTGCAAGTGTAAGAGTGAAGAGCCGCGAAATCAAAGAATCCACATTCTCGTCTGATATAATTCGTCCGCTAATTATTGTACTTTGTACATCAGAAAATAGGCACGAGACAATACCCATATTAATCGGTTTGCAAGGGCGTGTTTAGGGGATCACTGTGCCATGCCTCCCCTTTTTTTGACTCTGCTTTTTGGTTAAAAAAAAAAAAATTAATAGTGTCAAGTGACTGAAATACGCCAGACTCTTTTGATGATTTTGTAGCTTATGGCTGGGAGCGGATCCAGGGGTATGCATCCTCCCACCAGCCATTTTCAAAAATGCTTTTGATGTAGGCCTATACAATTTTTCCATAATTTCGAGCCTTTTCAATAGCAACAAGCCTTACGCCTTAAACACGCATAATCGAAAATGTGTCAACAAAATGCAACATATTTGACGAAGCACTCAGAATTAGGGTAAAAAATTCAAACAAAATTTGATTGAAATTTATTCAAAAAGCACTAAAATAGCCATTGCAGCATGTAGATTTTTAAATATTTCCGGGAGAGCATGCCCCCTCCCCAGAGTCTTTCTTTTTTCTCGATCAGCTTCAAATTAATTAGTTCTGCCGAAAAAATACACTTGAAAAAATGAGCAAATTATGGCCCCTCGTTTGAATTTCTCCCTACGCCACAGCGTTATTTGGTACCGGTATTAGAAGTGCCCTTTGAAAAAGTGCCCCGCCTCCCATTGACTATACGACTTTCTGGCACCCCTGACCATAACTGTAAAGACTTGCAACTCGATTCTAGTTGTGATTTGACTTTTTCCGAGTTTATAAAACGAAAATGATCCCGCTTATTTTAAGTGGGTCGCACAAGATGGCTCTGCGTAAGTAGCTCGATACGTATTTTCGAGTTCGCCGTCTTTCAACAATTCGTTTTCAAATGATGAGCTGAATTATTCAAAGGTTGAGAACACTTTCTTTATTAGTTTAGATTACTTTGAGAATACTCGTACGCTTACTTTATGTAACACTTAGCCTACTCCAATCTATTGCAGAGAATTGTGGTGTAAATAATTTTTGACCGTTTTAACATGTCTTCATGGCTATTTTCTTGTATATAAAGTTTTTTATTATTGCAATAAACTATATTAGAATTTGCAAGACTAGTATTAACATTAAAAATTCTATCTGTATCCCTCCCATTGTTTTCCGGAAAGAACCCAAGCCTTTACTCCTTCAAGTGCAAATAGCTGATTCCTTTTTATCTTGCCAAAGCAGACATGCCAAGTTGGTTTATGTAATTGACCCAAATGCTACATATTTTAAACCTGGAGTCTTGTGTCACTGCTGTAAAAGTGCAAAAACTTCAATTGCGGACACGTGTATAGGTGATACATCAAATTGCAACAATGTCACACAAAGTTCTGGTTCACTGAAGTTTGACCTGGGTCGCTATGACTATTGCGATGCACAGCTTAAAGATTATAACAACAATAACGTAAGGTGTTCAGTAAAATTTCATACTTCTGAGTTCCATAATTGCTCAAATGAAAGACCATTCCAAGCGCTAAACGATTCTTTCAGAACAAAACCAGAGCTGCCAAACGAAACGTTTTCCCGAACAACAAAAGATTATTTTACCACAAAGCCGGATGTTTCCAGAGTAGTTCAAACAACACAGACTGACACTGCAAAATCGTCGGAATATCTACTTTATCTTCTTATTGCTCCATTAGTTGTTTTAGCTCTGATAGTAGTGTGCTTTGCTTATAAGTACCGACGAAACATTAAGAGCCGTTTTATGCAAATGCCCAATTTTTCTCAAGCTGTTTTCTTGGTCTTTTGTGACGAGGATCCCAAGCATAAAGAAAGCGTTTTAAAATTTGCCAGTTCTCTTCGATTAAATTTTGGTTTTAAAGTCCTACTTCATCTTTACGATAGCGAAGAAGTCTATCGCGACCCCTCAACTTGGTTGGATAACTCTCTCTCATCTTGTGCTGTTGTTCTGATTATCTGGTCCCCTGAAGCGGAAAAACGGTGGCATGAGAGAGACACTTCTTATGATCGCCTCGATTTGTTTACACCTGTTTTAAAACAAGTTAGAGAGGATTTGAATTTTAAATGGAAATTAAGGAAGTACGTGTTTGCTTATTTTAATAATTGCAGAATTCCTAGATTGATTAAAGCTAACAATGTTCCTTGCTACGACTTGGCAAAGGAACAATCTACCTTAGGTAAAATGCTAGTTAAGATGGCTGAAGAAAAAAACAATAACCTTAGGCGGTCGTTAAGGAAAGAAAAGCAAGAAAAACATGCTGGAGAGTGCAATGGACAAGTTGCTGTTAATTTGGATGAAAGGCAGCCAATAGCGATCGCGCAGTAATTGTTTCTGTGTCATGAAAATTTTTTTTTTTTGCGTTGGCAACTATACTTATTACATCTTCGAAAATGAATATGAGATAGTTATTACGTTACTGAACAGAAATTTTAACATTGCATGAAGAAGCTGCCTATGAGCTTGCGCCTTAGGGTCGTCAGCCACTCGAAATATATGTCAAGTGCGACCAGTTCCAGCTGTGAATCGAACTTGTCCCGAAAGATTGAAGTTTTCTTACATTGTTCTTTTATAGTGCGTCATAAACATTTTTATAATTTACACAAACAGATGCATATAAAAGCTGAATTTATTCAGTCAAAAAGTATGCCTAGCAACTTGGAAGCGCTTTCGTTTTTGTTCACGCGGGTCCTATTTTTAATTTTTGTTTAACACTCCATGAGTTTTTCGCTTCTTTTGTTTTGTCCTGTACTCGCAAGTTTATAATTAGTTCTTGTTTTTTGCTGCGAAAAAATTCCAGTGACTCAATTTCCTGTCAGTAATTGAATCATGCCAACTTGTTCTAAAAGTGTAATCTACTTGCTAATGCATGGACGGCCTAGCGTGCTTCATTCATGTTAACCAGTAAAAAGGTCTGTCTACGGAGTCTAGACCAGTGGTTCTTAACCGGTGGGAAATTTCCCACTAGTGGGAAAATGGGAAATTTTGGTAAAAGCAGTGGGAAATGTCTTTCCATCCGAATTAACTAACAATTGGCAAATTTCTCCTAAGTGAAAAAAAAATTACGTCGTGGTTACAAACATGTAATTTTTATTCAAAAACCTAACCTACTTGCCTTATAGATTGTTTTGTAACCATTATTATCAACTAAGATATTGTCATTCCTTTTTTCCGAAACAGTTAGTAACCCATGAGTCATAGAATAACAACCTACAGAAGATCATAGTACTGGTGGTAATTACTTACCGGTACTGTAAGTTGTCCATGTATAGGCCTTGCATGGTATGTAATAGCTCACTACGTGCGAAAAGAGAAAAAAGTGGTCCACTTGGTCTTTGATCAAACGAATGAATTAACGTGCCTATGACTGAGGGAAAGCGAATGGGGCCCACTGCGTAAGTCCGAAAAGAGGAAAACATTGAGTCATGTGGTCGTTGATCAAAAGAAATAATCAACCTACCTGACAGTCAGCTCCATTTGCTAACGTTTTCTTTTGAGGAGTGTAAGACAAAAAGCTTTAGAGTGACTCTTTTATATTATGCTATGCTAAAATTTGAAGTACATTAAATTATGGGTAATGTGGTGAAGGTTTATTTCCTTTCCAACATCAACCCTTGCATTGACTGGTTGGCGAATAACAACCAAATTCAACAGTCACATTAAAGTCGACAACTCGACATTCACACTGTTTTTTCTTTGCTTGCTGTATTTTAATGTAATATACAGTTCTCTGTTAGTCTTTCAAAACCTATAAGCTACCTATAAAATTTCTCATGTTCACCTAAACACATCAGTTAAAAAAATAAAATATTAAAACCCAACAGCCTGTTTCACCTGGTAGGGTTCATCATCAGGGGTATCTTATCACTGGGTAGGGTTCGTCAGGGGTATCTTAAATAAGACGAACCCTACCCGGTGAAACAGACTGTCGAGATTTAATATTTCAATTTTTTTAACTGATGAGCTGAAATGAATGTAATACGCTCTAACTTTGTTATTGAGCACTTTCTTGATCAGCTGTCCACTCCGCAGTTATTAAAATGTCTCATGTTAACATTGATTTAAAATAGTCGAGTTGGAAATTCGATCATAATAAAAGTCTATGTTGGGAAACAGACCGAAAAAGGTTAAGAACCGCTGGTCTAGACCTTAACTTTTTTACCTTGTGTATTCACTCGACAAACAATTATGCGGATAAAAATAATATTTTTTCTCTGTCCTATCAACTATTTAAGAAACAATTAGGCCAAAGAGCTTTTTATTTTATTATCAAAAAAAGCTTTTGTACTACTAGAGAGCATCCTGTTTTGCTTGCTGATCTTTTAATAAAGCTAGCCCGATTCCCCACTTTCGCTGCCGATCTGGCCAATAAAATCAATATGGAGATTTAATCCAAAATTTGTGGTACGATCAGTGAATTCTTTTGTGCTTTATGTGTGTGTATTCTTTCGTGCTGGTTGTTTGTGAACGTGTAGTCGCAAATAAATCATCATCATCATCAGTACCGCCACCCAAATTAATAGCTTCTAAACTCGGTTTTACACTTGCTAAAAATACTGATCGCTCACGCCATGCACCACAGATGAGACCTCAGAAGTTGAAATAACGATTGCTGTCCGCCGCAAACTTTTGCTAATTTTTTCTTTGGTTATCAAAATTTTTTACCATTTTATTCAGCCTTGTTTTAAATTTCGTGAACAAGCATTACTTTTTTGTCGCTGCTTTATATTTTAGTACGAAATGCTTAACCTACTGAGTAGTTTTTTTGTTATTCAGTTTTTGTTTTGCACTGAAATCTCACTCCGCTCTGGGTTCTGATGTAGCAGGAAACTTAATATGTCCGAAAATGCTTAGATTTTGTAAACAACCAAAATAAATACTGCTGATAGTCTAAGTTTTGAAATGCGAACATTTGTATGTGTGATTCTAGTGATTATTTTATGCGCAGATAAATGCAATAAGTTAACTGTGGCTATTTTCGCATTATATTAAGCAAAAAATTTAACAGTAATTGAAGAAAACTGCGACTTGAGCTTGCGCTCTTTGAGTGAACAGCACCCCCCGTGTAAGTCTCAAATGCGGTCGGCTACAGTCGTGAATCGAACCCGTCAAATAGGATCGGTAAACTACGCTCGCCCTTGTCGCTGACACTATTGAAAAATTACTGTATAAGCCCCTAAAGTTCTTCAGTGGGATTGTTTCCACATATTGGCATCATTTTCCTAAAATTTTATTGTAGCAAATATAAAAACAAAGATAACCAACAATTTTGTGGAAATAGAAAAGAGCAAGATAAATAAAAAGCCATGAAGAATCAGACTGCAATGAAATAGTAGTCATCAAAACAATATTACTTTCAACACAAAAGAAACACAAATAAATAGAGAAAAAGCACTTTACTGATTTTTGACACTACACAATTCGTATGGTTCTCTACTTTCTCAAAACCCTACAAGCTTAAATGATTAAAACCGTAATGGAAAAAATGATTCAGGCACGGTTAAAAATTAAAAAAACTTCCCTTTCAGCAGAAGAAACACATTTCCATACGAAGTGGAAATTGTAATATATTATTATGCTAAGTTTTCGATTTATTGTTTTTGATAGATTTTGTCTCATCAAACCAAATTGAAAATGAAGACCTACACACGCGCCATGTTGGGCAATGGCTTGCGTTGTATTGGAACGACACGCCTGTTGAAGGCAAGTTACAATATTGCTTTTTCAAACAAATAAAAATCCTTGTTCTATCATCAATTTCTTAAACTAAGCGCCACAAAATATTACGCAAGTAATACCTGTCCGGTATAAACTACTTCGCAAGTCTGGTAGCAACAGAAGAAATAAAAATGAAAAAGTCTAGTCATGCTAAACGAACACAAAATAACGAGTTTTTGATCAAGAATATTGTTCTTATTGGTAAACATGTGGTAATTAGAGCAAAAAAATTGTCTAGGCAAAGGGCAAACCAAAACAACCGTTACACTTGTAAAAATGTTGTTGTCGATCCATTGAAACTACTACGTCACTTCTTCATCATAGCTTGTTATGAAGTTGCTTGCGTTTTCCACGTTAATGTTTTACCAATACGTAATGATATCCTTACTCGTAAAACAGGAAAGTCGCGTGAAACTAAGTTGCTTTAGAGCCAAGTCGCTTTTTTTTCCGAAATGCTTTGTTCCATTCTACACAAGTTCATATCTAATTTCGGGCTGAAAAAAAAAAAAATATATATATAAGCTCAAACTTTTTGTTCTAAATCTAAACAAATCTTGCTTTATAAAGATTCCTGACGATTCGGTTGTAAGGTTGTTATTTCAAGAAACTTTTTTTGGAGGTTAAAGGCACAGAGAATAGCTAGTAAGTGGCATAGTTTGAAAAAGAACTATTAGCATGCATGGAGCATCATGTCTCGAACGATGTTTACTTGTACAAAAACAAAACTAGCAGTTATATTAAAATGCAGTATGCAGGCTACTGTCTTTGTTCATTAACATGTACATCCAACTGTTTCAGGTCGCAAAAACACTTGCGCATTTGACGCTGTGTGCATGCATAAAACTTTGGATGTTCGAACACTGTGTAGGCGTGGCTTGAAAATTAATTTGAGCGATTTGCTAATGCTTCCAGTTTAGTTAATATCGAAAGATTCGAACACCCAATCATTTTGCCTAAAAAATTAAACAAACACGTTAAACATGGGCTTTAAATTGACAGGTAATAGTGCTAGCATGACCGACTACGCCCACTGAAATCAGATGTTCACTTTTATTAATTACACAGTTCAAAAGTTTGAAATTAATAAATCGAAATAACTTTCTTGAGGATGTCCATTACCTTGACTGAAAATATGCGTCATAATAAACTAAGTAAGCTAGCCGTCTTGCGAACTGTGACCCAACCTGATTTTAATGAGGTTAGACGGCCCAATGAGCTCTGGCGTCATTTTACATCTAAGCATAATTTTAGTCCAGTGTGTCCTGGCTTTCTTATCACACTTAGTTTAGGCGAATTAGTGTTTCAAACACAACCTTTTATAGTCTTTTTTTTTTTGAAGCCAAGTATTCTGGTTTTATTTTGTGTTTCTAGTAACTACTGCTGAACCCAAGTGATCAAACTTACCTATTTTTGACCATATCCAGTCAGTAAAGTCACTTATCTTGACGTAAATTCCTGGTTCCTTTGCTTTAGCGCACACTTCCCCCCAACTAACAGTTCCTGCCAAAAGCCAAACCTTATTCTTGTGGTCATAATAAGACAACGGACCGCCCGAATCACCCTAAAAAACAAAACAAAAATATTTGAATAAAAAAGAATAAAAACTTAATATTAGCCTACATCATAGTAGGAGTAGTAGTAATTGAATTTCCGCGTAGCAAACACTAGGACAGCTAGGTCAAAAAATACACTAAGACAGTGCAAGAAGACATAAAAAAGAGCAAAACAATAAATAAAGCTAATGAAAGTGACTGCTGATGATTGTGAGTCAAGCGTTTGGGCTGTACTTCCAGTTGAGATATATGATCACTCTAAAAGCATCCTAAAGTATTCATTCACTTCTGGTTTGTTTAGCACTGAAGAGGAGAGCGGAAGGATGTGTGTTGCTTTTTGAGCATGATTGTTTTTTGTTTTTTTTTCAGACAATGACTCTTGTGAGAGTCAAAAGTGTAAAAGCGAAAGTTTCACCTTCCATTGTTTGTTCTGACTAATGTAACGTTAGGAAACTAACATGCTTACGAAATTTTACAAATTTAAGGCACGCACTTGTTCGATTTTGGGCAAATTTCCTTAACGTGCAGCAGTTTCGGTATTAACAATAGCATCATAGCTATTTCTGAACCAAGCCCTGCCTGCATGTACTGCATCTACTCCCTGTGCCTGCAGCTAGTCAAGCAACAGCTGGTAAAAAAACTGCGGCACATATCGAATTAGGACGGCACCTCAAAACAGGCAGTAATAAACGCATGAACTCAGTTTTTCACTAAAATTTTTCCATGCGTTTACAGATATTTTTAAGTACATCACCCACCAACTTAATTAAAAATAGGCTATAAGCCTAAAAAAGTTTAAGTTCTTGAGGACTATATAAGCAAAATGTTGAAATTGAAATTAGCTATTTCGCAGCCTACAGTTTTTGAAATTCAACTGTAAGATGTCCACCTTTCGATTACCACCTTCAAAATTATAAAAACCACAAAAATTGAGCGCTCGGGGAAAACCGAAAACTTAATTACATACATTAAATTTAAAAGTATTGTTTTTCATTATCATTTACGATTAATTTTCAACTCAGACAGATCAACTCATTGTAGCAGAATCAAAGGAAAAACAAATTAATACATGAATGCTAGTAGTTTAATATCTGTGTTCAAATTTAAAAATAAACTGGAAAAAAACGTTGCTTAATTAAAATTTTTCTCTCACGCTTTTTAAACCTATTAGCTAAACTTCTTATCTGCGGTGCTCCATTGTTATAATTCTAACTAATACCTTTCTGCTTGGATTCAGAAATATGTGGATCAAACTTTTTTTGCAATACAACTTAATGCTCCCCCCAGTATGATATTTCTCAGATGCATCAAATCACGTAAATTGTTTATTAGCAGTATAGTATGGTAAACGTATTGATTGCTGTAACAATAACCTGATCGAAGGCCATTTTCTGCTTTTGTGCTTTGTTTGAGAAAGCCAATGTCAATTGACAGAATATCGCACACATAGGTAGGTAAGTATGTAAGCTTTTACCGCCAGTGAAAGAACTTGCGATACGCCAAGATAATAAACAAAAATATCGCAAGGAGGAGGAGCGAAAGTCCATGAAAGTCGTCGAAATTAGAGGACGAGGTTGCGAAGAAGTCTCCTCGAACAGTCAAAAACCAGCAGAGTTAACTTTTTTCAAGCCTACGCTTACCCCACACGCATCTTTGCCTCCTTCTGGTTCCCCAGCGCACAACATTCTTGGGGAGGCGTGTCCATCCAACCACTTATTGCATGTTCGTTTAGCAATGACGTTTATTTGGGCACCTTGGAGCTGGTTTGGAAATTCGTTTTCTTAAAACATAAAATTTAGTATTGATATAACACCTTTATTGAATTAAGGCACCTTTTGTCCTATCTTAAATGGACAAGACTCCTTAATGTCAAATTGACCCAGATCTGGTGTAGGTCAAATTGCATTAATTACCAGCCTATTCCGGTTACATTTTAGTGCATTATGTCTGTCTTATCTATGGCATAAAAATCAAAAAATGCTTACAGAGTTACAGCTTTGAGCTGCCTAACATAGGCTGCGCTGCTGATGATGATAGCCGAATCGCTGTTGTCGAAATATTCAGTTATGAGAATAACTTGGATTCATTTTTTGTGGTAAAGCTAAAAGTATTGTTTAGTGTGTTTCAAAGAATCACCAATTTTGTCACAGGTTATTTTCGCAATACTAACATGTTTCCAATATTTTTTTTCGTAAACACTTTCGCAAACCTTTGTCTATGTAACTGTCAACAATTTAAGCTGTACTGTATATTGAAGTCTTACTCGGGTTATATGTTGTTCCCCATCCACTAACAAAGCACCCTGCATCGGGTGGCAGTTCGAATCCTTGCGGAGGTAAACATATCGGTTGAATCAGGTTCGTGTAGGTAAAGTCGTCTTTAACCTATTCAAAAATAAAAAAGTTGATAAAAAATCGTAAAACATGAAACCAAATTATTCCGTGTATTCCCATCATTAAAAAATTGAAATATGATGTCGAAAGCATCAAGTGAAAGAATTTTGTGTGCCGTGATTCCACAGTACTTCTAATTCAATTAGTTTTTCGAAACAGTTAAAGATACATATTAGCCTATTTTGGTTTGTATTGAAATTATTGGATTGGATATTTTCCAAGTTATCAGAAAAAAGTGTTGCTTCTTACACAGCGTTCACGGAAGTGGATTCGTAAATATCGTAACAATTCGCCAAAACCAAGCTTAACCCAAACTTTTTTAACTCTAACTTTGGCTTTGTGAAGCCGATATAGCGTATTGATAAAGTATGTATTCGGAATACACAAGTGTTTAATGTGCTGGTAGTAACAGACAATAGGTTTAACCGAAAAAACATTTATTCTTCCTTTCTCGTAGAGCTAGTAACCATTCAAATGACGTTTATAAGAAAAACACTGTGACGATTAAATTGCCTTTTAAGTGTTTTGGTGAAGACTACCCTCACGATATCTACTCAAGCATACCTGAAATAACGCTACATCGTAATCAAATAGCGGTACTCCTGAATATTTCTCGTGTCTGTGAATTTTTAAGACTTCTCTCTCTTGAACTGTAGACGCGTATCTATTTGACAATGCGGTCAATCCGACAAATGCTCTCCACAAAAAAGGCATTCTATAACTGTAAAATAAAACATTCATTGCTCATTCCTGATGTATTACATTACACCATTGCTTTCTGATTCGGAGTGCAAGTAATGTATAAATAACGTGCAAGGGATGACAAGTAAGTTTATTCATTTGGTATAGCATAATATGTATCTTCCTACCGCGAGAAAGCACTTAAAGCACTATAACGAGCTCACTTAATTAGTAGTTGACGGTCGTTTGTCTGCCATTTTAAGATGGGAGAGTTCCCGATAACCAACGACACAGCAGGCAAACTTGCCGGCTTGTTTTCGGCACTGTCCGTAATAATGTTGAGCATCATGCAAGAAAGCTGAAAATATCAATTTTATGGTCATTGGTTTTACCGGACAAGAGATCGAACCGAGTCGACAGCTTCCAGGCCGTCATCTAAGTTGTATATTCATACACACGTAAAATAGGGGTGCATTATTGGTTTAGTGATATAGTGTGTAGCGTGGTGGAAACATTCTGGTTTGGATTTGGAGTGGTAATATTAAATTCATATTTCTAGCGGCCGCATAATTGCGTGTGCATCGTTTCAAAGCAGAGCACTGGTAGTATTTGACAACACTTACTCATCAGTGCAATGTGCTGCCGTTAAAATCCACCGCTTTGTTATGAGTGATCCACCGCAAAGAAAACGCGAGTCGTTTTGAAACTGGATATACAAACTAGCCTGAAAAAATAGTCCCACTTAATTAAGAGGTCTTTGAAAAACTAATGACACAGGTTAACTGCAGTTACTAATTTAATAAATGCAGTCCGAAGCAGCAGATGAAAGCGTGTTGAACTTCTCAAAAATCATGATGAACAAAATGTTACAGCTACTGATTAAAATGCACCACCTATTTTTATATTCTATTTATTTGACTATTTATTCTCCTCAGAAGCGTATTTAACAGGTGGGGACATTGTGCGCGTTGAGTTTGCCTTTCAGTGATAACGAACAAATGTCGCTAAGTGACTGGAATATGCCAGACTCTTTTGATGGCTTTTGTGGTTTACCCTGATCCTCCTATCATGAACATGCGATCAAAGCGCTTTAGTGTCTTTTCCAGCGACTCGACTAGCAACCTTGCCAGCTTGTTCTCCATCTGTTTCTTTCAGCGCTAAACGTCAAGCTGAGAGCTGTAAAAGTCATAGGTTTGACCCGAGTCTTCTGCTCCAGAAACAGACGCACTATCCAGGCGGCCATCTAAGCAGAAATGCATCACTTTGAAAGTCTTGTAAAACTAAAAAATTTAGGTTGCATCGACTCTAACGCAGTCGAGAGTCAATTGGTTATTCGCTTACCTGCCAAGGTATTTGTCCTGGCGCAACATTGCTTCCACCCACAACGCGACGTTTTCGATTTAGAATTTTCGCTCTGCCTGAGAACAATGGCGCTGGTTTTATTGAAAAGCCCGTTCTCCCTATTTTGTTTGCTGGCTTGTTTATTGTTGAAATAGTTTTTGCACTTGCTTGGAAATCTTTCAAATGCACTTCTGGTGACGAAGATCTTTGCTTATCCTACAAATAGAGAAATTACGCATGAAAAAAAATCTAGTTTTCGTTGTGAACTTAATCATAATTTACGAAAGCTGAAATAAAAATTGAAATTTGAAGGCAAACTATAGACAAACAAATAAATGTAGCATCGTAGTGTTTAGATATGATCAAACTGTAACGTGGTGAATTCCATGCATGTAAACATTCATTTGGAAAGAAATTATTTGCATGTAAATTTTTGTTGATGGTGATGCCCACGGGTAGTGATTTGGAACACCTACAAAGTTAAGTTCGATTTTCACTTTTAGGGAACAGACAAAATCAATGCCATACGGTAATGGTGCTGCTTGTGAACCCGTTAGCTGATTTCAAAATATTTTAAGGTGCAAAAACGGTGTTTAATTAAACTGTTTTCTTGGCAATGTTGCTGAAGAGGCTGCTCGATGGATTTTTTCAAAAATTTTGTCAAGCAGAGAGATTCCACTGCGATCAATGCGTAATTACTTACGGTGCCCCATGCCAAAATTCCTATGATTTGAGCAGCGAACCTTGCAAAGATGAGAAGACTACTTAATAATGGAATATACGTACAAAAAAAGGGGTCAAACGAGATTATCACCGTTGTTTCATTGTATTAATTGTGAAATCGGATTTGAAAAATGTTGCAGCCAATTTTACCACCGTCTGGATATTACACAATATAGGCTACGTAAAAAATCAATTTTACATTAATTTATTGATAGCTGTACGAGGGGTATCAATAAGTAGCAACTGTAAAGGAATTTTCTTACCTGTCCAGGATACACTACTTGTCGTGATGGGATGAGTTTTTTTACTGGGTTTTTCTTTTTTCCAGACAAATGATTTGAATGTTTTGTGAGATATTGACTTGGCACATCACCACATACATCAGCTGCAAAACATGAAAACCAAGTTTTAAACGCACTTTGCAACAATTAAGCAAATTTGATATAAACTACAAACTAATGATAATGCCGCTGCGGACCTCTTTTGCGCTTCTAATGATGCATCTGCGTGGCAAAAAAAGATGTGTTCTATTGATGACTAACTATGGTCGAAACATAAAAGGGTATAGATACAAGAGATACAGGCCTAATCTATATTTCATTCGAGTAGCAAAGGCAAGCTAGCTGCTATCAGCATGCTCAATAACAATTAAGCCAAAGCTGTAAAAAGGAATGTCAAGTACAGAGATTCAAACAGATCAGAACAATACACGAAAAGCTTAATCCGTAAGTTTTTCGAGAAACTGTTCTCTTATTACATCAGCAAAGTTAACATTAACAAACTGTTCTCTTAATACATCAGCAAAGTTAACATTAACAACACTGCACAATGCATATCATGATATAAGTAATATACGACAGGGAGGCCATGAAGAAACCACACGATCTACTGTACTTATCTGCTAGTCAATAACAATGGAAATCAGAACTTCAAAAAGTGCTCTATGGCTAGGTTCAGCTAGAGCAAGTATATACCGTAATTTCACCACAGTTAAAATGTATTTAACACCTAACAGTCTGTTTCACCCAAAAGGGATCATCAGGTGTATCTTTTTCAAACAGAAACCTTTTCAGATGGAAACTTTTTCATTTTCAAATATCTTCTAGTCTATCACCTACTCGATATTTATTATCTCCTTCATTTCATATCTTAATCGACTAATCATGTTTTTTGTAAAAAATCTACGATTCCCATGAAATTAGCTAAAGTTACCTTGACGCAAATTTGCATGCTTTGTCTGCGGCTGAACGGTAGTGCTTACAGATGCGTTGGCTGATGTCGAAGTTTTGATCAGTGTTCTGGCTGTTACACCTAAAATGTTTGAATAAGAAGTCATATGTATATACTAGAGGCTAATGTTGGATATTAAATTTGCTAGGTAATATCAGTAAAACAAAATGCATCCAGTATAATTATAAAATGGACTCAGGACGATCGCTAGATATTAATCAACTATATAAAAAATTTAAAAAACTGTTTTTGAAGAAGCAGAAAAGTCAGGTATTTACAACGTGGTATGTGGTAAACCAAGGTAGCATGGTATGCAAACACGAAGAGCATTGCGCGATAAACTTGACCACTTTACAAAACCCACCAAAAAACAACACGTTTTTAATTCCTAAATCATAATGATGTTTATGTAATAATAAACGCTGTATGTTTTTCAAGGCGTGTGTTAATTGCGACATTCTTTCTTGTAGCGATTTAACTTTCTATGCCTGAGGTAAAGCTGATTGAGAACGGCCTTCAATAATTACTAGTTGTGTTTTTGGTGTAGCGCAGGGTAAAGGTGTCATTAAACAGCTTCAACGAATTGCATAATGCTTCAAGTCTTTGTAATTAAACTTAAGGTATTTTACTATCTTTTCAACCATGTGGAACAAAGATATAGCTTTTATCTACCGTAAAACTATCGCGATTCTTTCAAAAACAAAAAGAAACATTTTTGAATTTCCAGTGATTTCAAAGCCTCAAAAGCAAACCATAAATATGTACTGTATTTGAATGTAGCCAAAATCTTTCACGGCAAAGTTGCTTACTTTAGTATAGTTACAACTAGCGAAGAGCAAAATCAATTTTTGCTAGTATGTCTCAATTTTATATTTTTGACTGCGAGGGTTCTTCCCAAGTATGCGCTGCAAGTAGAAAACAAATATACCGGTATCTATTACTCCATATTTCTCACATAACTTCCAAGTAGAAAAATAGAACAAAATAGAACATAACTTCTAAGTAGTTTTTACATTTACCATCATACTAATTGACGAATTCGCTCAAGCAAAAACGATACAATTCAAAGTGTTCAACTAAAACGTCAAACAACCGATTTATTGTTTATCACTTGCAAATCAAAACAATTTATATTTTTATGCACTAACTTATTGTTGGAGCAGCAGTCACGGTCATTAAGTGAAGTACATCACGCATTCTAACGTGGCTAGTAATAGTACGTCTAATTTGTTTATATAAACAAAATTTAAATCGATGAACAACTTTTAGGATGTAGAATGATTTGGTTACAACCACGACCCGAGTACTTTAGTGAAAGGCATAGCTTTGTTCCGTGGCTTAGCCTAGGAAGCGTCGTAGTACTGCCCCCTTCCTTTGGCGATGCCTAGTCTAAGGTGTGTTTAAAACTTTTTTTTATCTTACGTACGACAATCTTTGACCCGTTGTAATTTGCCCCATCCTCTATTTTTTCCAATGGCGCTCTAAATGCCTGCATTTTTTTTTTCTGCTGAATGAGGGCTTCGTTGCGAAAATTTGTAGCTAAAGGCTAAAGGTTTTAACCGACACATTTCGTGAAACAACCAAAGTGGTTGTCATCATTTCTCAGTATTCACTCTTCTAAAAAAGATAAAAGACTTACGATAATAATCATAGTTTTGAAATGCTTCGGAAAAGGTGGATGATTCTTACTTCTACACCAACTCATACTGACCTTCACAGTTCCTATTTGCACCTATTTTTTGTTTTT
Source organism: Trididemnum miniatum (assembly GCA_964006365.1). Classification (NCBI taxonomy): domain Eukaryota; kingdom Metazoa; phylum Chordata; class Ascidiacea; order Aplousobranchia; family Didemnidae; genus Trididemnum; species Trididemnum miniatum. The sequence goes on along the minus strand of OZ023231.1, from coordinate 5,167,429 downwards.
CAGACGGAATAGTATTGCTATTTTTCCTTAGCATAAACACAATTACTCACCAATATAAACACTGCTTCCCAGCGCAACCAAAGCTAGCACGGTAACAAGAATCACGATGTGTACAGGTTTTAATTTTGTTGCACTGCAGCACTTGCATTCGCTTGTTTCAGTTTCTCTTGAAATAAGTTCTTCAGTGTCAGAAGCTTCGACTTGATAAAACGTCCGATCTTCAACATTCGTAACAACTTTATGGTAAGTATGGCTTACTGTGGGCTGATTTGGCGAGTGTGAGCAGTATCTAGATGATTCACAAACATTTCTTTCTTCGTAATTTCGTAAAGATGTTTCGTGGTGGAAGTTTCTTGATATTGGTAAACGGTATGAAGAGCATTCAAATGTTTTGCTTTGAGTTGAGGTTGCTTGATACGTTGAAAAGAATGTTGATATTTGTCTGTCCGATTCTTGTTGGTTACTAGTAGAATTCCTGCAAGATCTTTTTCTACTGTCTGAATTTTTCGTGTCGGTCTTGTTGCAATCTTGACTGCATGAGGGTAGATTTGCATTTGAAAAGTTGGTTAAATCCTTTTGCGCTACGTCGATTTCAGGAAAATGTTGGGAATAAGTAATTGAAGGTTTTGTACGCTTGTTAGTTTCTTTTAGTTGATGATTTTTCGCTAAAGTGCAGTTCGGATAACGAGGTGAAGTATCATTTTCATGTTGGTAATGATCAACGGAAAATATGATGCTTGGCTGTATTTGACGATATTCAAAACTTTCTTGCTTGAATAACTGTAAATGGCTTTCATTCCATTTTTGAGAAGCGTGAAGTACCAGAGGCTGATCTGGTTGAACTTCACTTCTTTCGTTTAAGATTCTGTGTGTTGACCGGTTTGCTTCTGAACAGCAATCTTTAGTTATTGATCTCATGAAATGCAAGCTTTCTTTCTTTGTTCTAAGTTGCATTCCTTGCACAAATACAATTTATCAGCGCTATGTTTCTACAAAACTTTGCTTCAAATCTTGCAGCAATATTACCTCATAACCTTGAACGTTATTACTTTTGTGAAGATAGTTTTTTTTCTAAAATTAAAAACAAAACTGATGAAGCACCACTTTGGCTTAATAAGCCTCTTCAAGAAAAACTGCAAAATATCGACTCTAAATTTTTGATATCGTATAATTACCAGCCTCGACAAGTTGCTTATCAAACTGAATGGAAAAAAATAAAAGAGCTTACAATTAAGTTGACGTGATCAATTTGTACAAAAGGATTTAATTATCAAGACTCTTTTAACTAATTATGTTGTTGCAGTTTTTCTAGATTAACCCTGAAATTTATAGACGTAAATTCTACTGCAATATGCCACAGAAATACGTTGATATTTTCTAAGATCAGGTTTAAACAATATTTACTAATTGAAAAACCGTAAAGCATTGTAACACGAAAACCAGAATTGTGATCATAAGCAGATACGGTATAGGGAAATGGTGGCGATATGTGATTTTCGCGTTTTATTGGTCTCATCATATTATCATTTGTTAGCCAAAAATTTAAAGTTTTGGAAAGCAACATGGCTATTGGCTATTCTCTCCTTTCATCTGCAGTTCTTCATGACAACGGAAACAGTTTTACGTAATCAGCTTAAACACATCTGATCAACACAGCATGTTTGAAGAAAAGCCTCAGTGACTGGTAGATAGTCTTTGGTTAAATAAAACGCAAAAGGTGGTTTTCACAGTTTCTTCTCTTGGTTTCATTCTAAAAACACTAGAGCTTCTAACTCAACGGCTGTTGTCTATTGAATCGTCACTCGTACGAGAGTCAAGAGGAAGGAAGCACGCAACGCTTATTGCGAGAACGGGTTTTCCATCTTTGACAATCGATATGACTTAGAATCACTTTATTCAAGCTCGGCTTGCGAAAGATCGGAAAGGGTAGGTATCCTAACTATTAAGGATTCTAAACTGCTCTTTCCATGATGTAAAAAATATTTTAAACCGTCCATCTATTTCATAGTAATCGTTGACCTTTCATTGCCTATTTTCATGTCATTTATCCTTTTATCGTCGGCAGGATTTCTCATGTTTTACTTTACAGCATTTTTAAGGCACTTTTGTTCATTTTCACTTTTTAATGCTGCAGCTGATCTACTCATAACTTGCTGGAACACAAACTGCGAACAAAAAGACAAAAACCTTAAATCAATGCAAGTGTGCCGAGTTGCTTTATGATTAATTTCGCAATTCAGTTTTCGGAGCTTTTACTGAAATTATGCTTCGCTTTAGTTTCGATTTAACAATATCGATATTGAGAAAACTAATTTGTTAGTCACATTAAAGTTTTTCGAAAAAGATGCCGAATATTAGCTCAAAAAAACTTACTGAGATTCTTATCGCAATAACCCAGTTTATTCCAATTCTTCAAAAACACAACTAATCCGGATATTTTAAATCCAACTTCATTACATTGATAGTGTGTAATAATGCAAATTATAGGGTTGTAATTTGGTGACGCCCAGTTAAAGTAGCACACCCGTGAACTTTAAGTTTCGTATTAATTTGTACTTATAACTTCTCATTGCCATAGTTAGAGTTAAAAAACATAAATTTACGTTTAAATTAAATTAATGACAAACTCAAAAATGTGAAGTGTATTGTTAATTGACTGTTAATCAAAATGCGAGTGATTTTCCCAAGTAAGCTCATGACTCTATTTTTCCAAGCGCGTTCATATTATAACATACTCAAAAAATAATGTATGACAAAAATGTAAAAATAAAAAAACTCTAAATCATATCATGGGTTTGAAAATGCAAAAATCTTTCGATCAAGCTATTGTTCGGTGGACGGAGATTTTCTTCAAGATAGGTTAATAGCTACACCACTTACTTGAAAATCTTTTTCGAGATACACCCCTGTATAGGTTGGGGCGCCGTCTGGAAAAACTATACGTTTAGTGAACCATGTTTTTTTTTAGCTTATTTAGACCATGATTCGTTCGATATAAGTAAGTCGGACCAAAAAACGCATACTCAAAATAAGTCGGACAAAATCGTTTTTTTCCAAACGGCGCGCATATGCGCCGTTTTTGAAAGAAACGCATAGGCGCAATGTTTGGAAAAAACGATCTTGTCCGACTTATTTTGCGTGTGTTTTTGGTCCGACTTAGAGTACAATTTGTCCGATATATAAGTCAGATATTTCCTATATATATATCTCACAAATTATGGTCTAAATAAGCTCAAAAAACATGGTTCACAAAACGTAGGATTATAGTTTTTTTCCAAACCGCGCCACATACCCCGAGACCAAAAAATACGCTTTTGCGCAAGCTCGCTAGCGGAACGGAACCGCACTCATCTTCCATGAGCACTAAATATTTTTTTCAAACTCCTCCATTAATTGCTGGCATGCGACGTAATTTCATATATACCGGTACCAAGCTTAAATGCATAAAATCTTTTCGTTATGGCTAACTATGAAATGTTATTCATATGAAACTTGATATCGGGTGACAGCATCAGCAAACATGCAAGTTATGCCAAGATAAATTTTACACTATATAGGCCTATCTTTACCTTCATCATAATTATCTGCAAACATTATTCAAAATTATTAGATTTGTTAACCTAATCTTGTATAAGAATGTCTTGTCTCTTTCTGTCAATCGCTTTTTTTCGATTTATTTGCAAGTTTTCGTTACACCTTGCAAATGTTAGCAGTTAGCTCAAATCTATGATAGAACCGCAATGTAATTAGTTGTCTTATCAAACATAAACATCGATGATATCAAACAAGTTACCGCAAAAACAATTAGGGGAAGCTATTTCTCCCTAACAGAAATACTAAAGTTCTTGAGATGAGGTTATTCCTTATTGGCCTTACTGTTTGTAATATCTTTAATCTGCTTGTAATAATTTTTTTGTTGCGACGAAATATCGCGACACGTGTCTTTTCTAATGAGACCCAAAGCTCATGAAATGGACGTAAACAAACATGCGTGGAAAAGAAGTTTTTTTTTAGCAGCTAAGTCATGAAAAACATGAATAGTGTATATCGCATTACCCTTAACTTTAACCTCAATGAATATTGGTGGTTTAAGGGTGTCTTAAACCGACAGTATTCGTTAAGGTCGCAGTTCATACGAATAACATCATCGAGCATGCAGTATTTTCAGAATTTTAGTCATTGATTTGATGCGGCACGTGCATGACCATGCATACAAAATCTAATACAGTATTTTTCTCATTTTGACAGAAAGCGACCAAGACGCTTCCGTGAAGACCGTTGACTTAGGACCGAGATCCGAACAGAACCACCAGAGAGAATTTGCTCGTTGCAATAACACAGGGCTGGGCAAACTACGACCCGCGGGCCGCATGCGGCCCGCCGGCTCTTGCAGAATGTGTGGATTACGTTGCGCTTTATCACCGAGTTTAAACAGTTTTTTATTGCAATAAGCATGACCAACGCATTAGCACCCACTTCTACTCGTTCTTGCGGTTAACAAATCAGTCGCAAAAACAGTGTGCAGCCTGTTTTCAACTGCCTACCAACTCTTGTTCGTTGCTCTTCATGAGTATGTTTTTCTCTTCATGTTCAATGCGTAAAAGAACACGTCCGTCACGCCTAACTTGCAACCAGAGCTGGAACGAGGACCCAACCTACCGAGACGAGACATCATAGCGTCGAGACGAGACTTTAAGTTACTAGACCCGAGGCGAGTTTTTGATTACGTATCAAAGACCTGAAAGCTGTTTCAAAGCTAAAATATCTTCATTTCTCGATCAAGACATGACCATTTTTCGAGACTTTTAAGGTCCGAAACCAAGACACTCAAAAACGTGTCTCGAGACCGACACACGTCTCGAGACACCCAGCTCTGATTGCAACGTACGCTTCTCACGCGCTGTTTGATCCTTTGTTTGATCATACACGACACGAGGAAAATGCGTTAAGTTTTTACACCGTGTAGTCCTGAGAGTCTTATTTATGAAAATAAACGCATGAGAACACGGTTATTGATACTGCATCTTATAGTCAGGTACACCCCATGGTCCGAAAAAATATGGTTGGCCTAATTGAAAACAGCTAGAAATCAAAATAGCGTTAAACGTGCCTGCTCAGTGTGCAATACAAAAATTGTGCTTAATGTGAATATGAGTTTATTCCACACCGAGTAAATCTCCTTTTTTGTAATGAAAGTGTGCGGCCCGCGGCTGTAACATATTTTCAAATGCGGCTCTCTGCACGAAAAATTTGCCCACCCCTGCAACAGTACATTTATTAACGAAAAAATTATGCACACAACTAAATAATGTAAGTAAAATAACAAGCAAAATAATAGAATAATCAATAACACTAACAGATGATTGACGTGCGGCTGCGAAGATATCGTTAGGTGATTTTCCGCTCGGCCTCCGCATGTTAGTATTATTGAATGAACAACCGCAGTAGCACTTGACTCGACCACTCAGCAACCAATCGAATTAACTAAGGCTTGTCTCTAGCTTTCGGTAAGTTTTCTCTTTCAAGTTTTTTCTGTTTTTAAAACGTGTTCTCAAAAGGACAGTCAGTATGGTTATCACAATATTGATGTTTTGAAAAACGCGTAATTTTTATCTAAAATTTTGCGATTTTGCGATTATTATTTATGCCGTGACTGAAAAAAATATGATTAGTTAAAAGCGTCGCAATGTTATTATGCTTTAAGTTCTTCTAGGTATTTTCTTTATTTTTTTAACCACATAATTGCAGCTCGGGTTTTTATATGAGTGAAGTATATGCATCATAAAAGATGACCTATATGGGTGTCGAACCGGCGAAACCAGTTCCAAAGCCCTGCGCACCAACCACTCGGCCAAATCCATGCGCTTTTTTGTTACATAATATTTTTTTTTTTTTGCTATTTTAAGCCACTTAGCCTAATCGCAGCTTAGGATTTATGTGGTAGTGAAGTACATGCATCATGGAGATGACTTAGTTGAGCATCGAACCCACGAAGCCAGCTTCGGAGTCCAATGCACTAACCACTCAGCCAACTTCATGTGCTTTTTGTTCCGTAGTAACAATCTGTAAGCCGATGAAAATTGAGACGTTAAATCTACCTGGTAATTCTTTGCAAAATGATTACCTCAAGGTGGCGCTCTCACATTGTTGTTCACTTTTTTTCTTGGGTCACACTCATAATTATCGTGAAACGGGTCTCATCCAAGAAAAAATAATGAGCAAACGAGTGCAGTATGCAGTGCGGTTGGTACATTAGGTTTTGGAGCTGGATTTCGCAGGGTCGATACCCGACTTGATCTTTTATCATGCAAGCACCCATGGACTTATCTATGGTACAATCTGAGCTACAGATTTGGGGGCGTTTGGTGTTCAAAAATGGCTTAGCCCTGGATGCATGTTTTGAAATGGTTTTGCAAAAAATTAATTCGGCACTTAGGCTTTATGCTGCTTTTTTGTGGGCATTGATGCTTAGGACGCATTTTTTGTAAATTGCACAAAGGGCAAGTGACTTTTTTCCCAGCATTCGTTACTGTTGATGACCCTACCGGGAGAGAAATCCTAGTCTTCAGTATGCTTTAAATCGTAGTAAAATTTGGACGAACACGCCAAACGTAGAAGCACAACGGTTTACTTTTTGTGTTTATTGTAATATGTTGACAAAACGCAAAAACTAATTAAAACTGAACCAAAATTGCACATAATACTGAGTTTCTTACACAGTGACAAGAATATACAGAATAGTTGCATGAAAGTAAGAGATTTTTTATATCTTGAACATATGCGTCATAAGAAACTGATCCCCTTGCCTTGGGTTTCACAAGCTTTCAACAATTAGATGTTATTTTGGCCACGTCACCAAGAAAATGGTTATAATGCGATTGAATATATTAATTTAAAATAAACGCCTTAGAAAATTAATATCTATTCACACAAACAAAATGAGACCTGCTGCGCTGTAATTACCGTCGCATAACTTGCAACACAAAAATACATTCACTTGTAATTCGTTGCATTACCATAAAGCAAGTCACACGCAAGTCATTCAGTCGTCTGAATGTACACATATTCTTCGAGTAGTATACGTAAGATTTTTACATTGCTCATGAGAATAATAAAAATAAGTAAAATTTCTAGTTAGGCCTATGTTGTGTACGGCAGTGTTGCAACTCCTGTGCTTAATTGCATAACTCTATACATTTTTCTATACTCATATGATTTGATTAAGCGTAACTGTCGCGAACTAGGCTGTGCACAGTGCGCCAATGATGCAGTTTTGCAAATGCCACGCTAATCCACGCTCAACAACTAGTTTGCAATTCAACGAAAACTTTTGCGATTAACGTTGTAACATCGTATGAAAGTTAGAAACAATTATGTCTCAACCACCCCAAAACTCCTAAAACTTTTCAGAAAGCTAGGTAAAACACAATAAATAAGAACAACCCTTAATTGTAATGACAAATGGGATATGTCGGTGCGCTTGCTTCAAAGATTTTATAAAAACGCTTTCAATGACAAAGCTTGGCGTAGGCCTACATCTTTTAAGCGAAAAGCAACAATAAAAAATTACTGTATGTCGCGCGAAGTTAAGCACAAATTGCTATAGAATTGTTCCCATGAAGCTCAAATGAATAAATAAGTGTAGTTTAATTTATTAATGAAGATGCTTTTAGAAGGCTAAAAGTCGGTGGAGTTCATGCTTTCGTCGGTTAGAGCAGCTGAATCGTATCCGTAAAAACCAGGGTACTCCATATTGTCGGGAATCCACTCACCATCAGTTGGTTCTAAAAATAGTTTTTCATTTAATACATGAGATGTATTACCTGATGCACTACCACGTAACAACACGACTCTTCATAAAACGCTACATAACACTACATAAAAATACGGATTTTTTTTTAATAAGATTTTACAACCGGCTGTTAGCTCAGTTGCTAAGCGCACGCTATCGGTGCGGGAGATCTGGGATTCGATTCCCGGGCCGGTCAAATCGACAGTGTCGCCAACGACTCGCCACTGTTGCGACGTTTCTTCGGAGCTGTGTTGCCCAGGTGCTAAGCCGTGGAGATGGGTCCCGCAACTCGTTACACGCTTCGGCGTAATACGGCGAGTATAATGAAAATTTGATTTGATTTTAAGATTTTACATCCTGAAGACCTTTACAGTGAAACAGCGTTTTAGGACTTTTTGTGATTTGCTGTTTTTGAGACATGCAGTACAGTATGTGGAAATAATTGAAATCACAGATTCAAAACGTCGAGAAACACGGTCGTAGAAATTTTAACTAACCTTCTTCTGCTTCCATGTTGTTAGGTTCTTCAACTTCTGGCTCTTCAGGATCAGGTGGAAGCAATCCTTCAGCTTGCCCTGCATAACAAAATAAATTCGTTAAGAGACTAACCCTGTCGACTGTTTCCTCGATTCCGGGACCTTAAACTTTTTTAATGCATTAAAAGTTTTTCACTTTATTCTTCACTAACTTCCACTGGAAATTGTACAGGCTTTTTTTGCTGAGCGCGACACTATAACTTATAACAAGGGCGATTTTTTAATGACCAATAAAATCGAAAAATATGATTTTATTTTTTGAAATATATGACATTATATGACTATATTTTTGAAATAGCAAATTTATGCTATTTTCCGTACGTACTTAAGAATTTATTATCATCTAATATGTAAGTCTAAGCAATAACAACGCCATTTTCTTCGCACCGGTCTTAAACATTTTTAAAACTTTTCGTGCGACGTTTTCAGCATTTTGCATTGCTGAAACTTTTACAGTAGCAGAAGTGCTCAAATTTAAGCAAAGCGTAGCACAGTGAAAATGATATACCTACGAAGATTCGTTTTAAACGATCATTGAAGTGATGTCTACGCCTGACCGTTGCCACTGCGCCATCGTAACTCTGGCCAACGCAAAAAGCAAAATTGTTATGTATTTCTCCTTTGTAAGCCCACTTTCTAAAAACCCAGCAAAAAAACAATCACACAAAGGCAAGTATTTTATCATAACTATACCAAGATCCTTGTTTTTGTCCAGGATAAATTGGGGGAAGCCATGACCCCCGTGCCCCCCTGGCTACGCTCTTGTTGCACACTTTATCATAAAACTATCAAGTTTTAATGTCTACAGGAACTCTTTGCACTCTTTGTATCAGCTGTGTAACTGGGGTTAAATATTTGCATTTCATAAGAAAAATGAATGGTCATATTTTATGACCGAAAACACAAAATATGACTTTTTATGACTCTATAACTTCTTAAGTAGACCGCATATCAACGCCGTTTTTTCGCCATTATCGTTTGCATAACTTTCTGCGCTACCAGAAAAAATATGACTTTAATGACTTTTATCCCCCCTGGTTATAAGTTATAACGTGCGGAATGGGCTATAGCAAACCGTTGAAGTTCTGCAAAAGCTATTGGGTAGCTTTTTCAAACTTTTTTCACGGTGAAATGCTTTTAAGTTATATATACTCTGTCCACATGTCAAATTTTCGAGGCCCTCGGCTTTTGGTACAAGTTTCTGCATTATAATCAATTTTTTTGATGTCATAATCACTTTTTTAATAGTGACATAAAGGAATTAACTGTGATGCAGAAACTAGCACCAAAAACCGCAGGCCTAAAACCCACGGAAAGCGGGCATGTGAGCAGGGCAATGGCGTGGCAAAACATTCGCAAGGAAACTAAATTATAATTGTCATATTATGATGTCATACTTAAAATAATTAATCTAAGAAAAATCATCATTTTGCAATTTCTGCAGAAAATCTAAACAAAAAAACAAAAAAAACTACGTTGTTATAATGTCAGAAAATAAGTTCAACAGACCCATGCCAACCCGTAGTATAAGCAATAAAACCAGTAGTATTAGAACAAATAATGCTGATACTTTAAGAAGAGAAGCGCTTGAAAAGAGAAGAAAAATGCTTGACAAAAGAAGGGAGTTGTCTCGTGCTAAACCGGATTTTTCCTCCATACCTAGAGTGAGTGAAATATGTACGATCGAGTTCCAAGGTGGCGACGGAGTAACGACTGTGAAGGCGGTAATACCACCACCAAAAATTGAAGTTACTGACACTGAAAGTTTTTCCGGTCCTCCAGACGGAGGATGGGGCTGGATAGTGACTCTTTCATCATTTTTTATCAATGTTGTAATTATAGGAATGCATAACTCTTTTGCTATCTTGTATCTAGACTTGGTGGATGAATTTGAAAAATCCTACGCGACCACAGCTTGGGTTGGATCATTAGCTTTTGGTTCCATTTTACTCTTCGCTCCACTAAGCGGCTTTCTAGCCAATAAATACAGTTGTCGAGGAGTTGCTTTGTTAGGAGTGCTAATAGCATCCTCTGGGCTTCTTCTTTCATCGTACGCAACATCACTTACAATGCTTTATTTTACGTATGGATTTATGTACGGATTTGGTACTAGTCTTTGTTATATGCAAGGAACTGTAATGGTTACAAGGTATTTCACAAGCAAAAGAGCCCTCGCAAGTGGCATAGCCCTTTCTGGTAGCACACTTGGAGCTCTAGTGATGGCACCCTTTTATGAATATCTTCAAAGTTGTCTTAAATGGCGAAGGTCGCTTCAAGCTATATCTGGAGTTACCTTTTTAATGGTACTATGCGCAGCTAGCTACAAACCATTGCAAAAACCAAGAAAAGTGACAACCGAAGAACGCATTAAAGACTCTCCAGCAAGGAAGTTTGTTAAAGATTATTCCTTATGGAAAAATAAAGCTTTTCTAGTGTGGGCAGTGGCTGTCGCTCTAAGTAAGTTGGGCTATTTAGTACCGTGGGTCCACATGGTTCAATTAAGCCAAGATGCTGGTTTTTCCAGGCGATATGGGTCGAAATTGATTCAGTACATGGGTGTGGCAGCAACAATCAGCAGGTTAATGATTGGAAAAATAGTTGATTTACCGCAAGTTAATCGTCAACATGTATCTCAAATTAGCTCGTGTGCAATGGGAGTGACACATATCATCCAGGCATATAATTTTGACACCAAATTTGGACTTGCCGCCTACTCCGTACTGCTTGGCATAATGGATGGCGGAGTGGAAATTCTCCTTCCATTAATGACATTGGATCTCGTTGGAGCTGAAAACTTATCTATTGCTTGGGGATGCATATTGGCCGTTATCTCTCTGAGTTCGCTTGGACCGCCAGTAGCTGGCAAAATTCGTGACACACAGAAAACATATTTTTGGGCATTCTATTTTGCTGGTGTGCCCATGATTATGGCTGCTTTGGTTCTGTTCTTGATACCCTGGGCACGAAGGCAGCCTCAACCGCCAGCCACAAGCATTTTATCGATCAACCCCTCACATTTGGAAGTTATGGAAAAACCACCATCGCGTCCCAACTACAGAAGGGATTCGAACCCATGGTTTTGGAAGCAGAAAAGCAACGACAATAAGAACAATCGCAAGCAAGAACTTTCTGAGCCAAAGGAATTTTTAAGTCCAAGAACACTTTTAAAACCGGAACCATATCACAGACCAATTCCACTTCCAGGCACATAAAAATAACCTTGCTTCAAAAGTGTCGTTTTTCGTTTCAGGCCAAGACAATCTTGTAGATTTTTACGTATTTTTTACTTTCTTGATGAAATGTTGATATGATACTCATGCTGATTCAGAAACGCCTTAATATTACTATAGTTACTATTTCTTACCTATTTTATTCCACACCCAATCGGTAAAAAAGCTTAGTTTTGTGTAAACTCCAGGAAATTTGGGTAAACCGCATCCAATACCCCAGCTGACAATGCCAGCAACCATCCAAACATCTTTGTCGGCAATATAACATGATAGTGGACCACCAGAATCACCCTGAAGATAATGAGATGTAATTATTAGGCGGTAATCAGCTGATTAAGCTAAAACAACAAACTATGTTTATCTTTCCGCATTGAAAAAGCGAACAAAACGCAAAACCAACTCGGGAGCTGCTGGCCACCTATCTACCTTAGAGCAATTTTTACAATGGCACAACTAACATAAACTTGCTGGTTTGTTATCCCCACTGTCCTTTTAAAGTTGTGAATACTTGTTTCAAAGTCATTGTTTTGATCCGACGCGATTTCGAACCTAGGGATTGCCTCATGGAAAAATACTCGGACTCGCCGAGTAATGAGTATTCACGATATTACTCGGCCGAGTCCGAGTTCGAATCCGAATATCTACGACGTCAAAATATGAACTCAAAATCAGGTGAAGAGCAAAAAAAAAGGTCATCACGACTGTAGAAGTCCTAATTTTGATTCAAATTCGGATACAGAGCAAAAAAAGGTCAAAATGATAATACTTTAATACTTGTCTTAATACTCGGCCGAGTACTCGGACTCGACTCAACACATCCCTAATCGAACCGTCAGTCTACTGCTCTTGAAACAGACTATAAATTCACTCTGCCACCTCAACTGTTGAAATACAGCTCAACTGGGATGTTCCTCAAGAAAAATTACTCGGACTCGCCGAGTAACGAGTATTCACGACATTACTGGCCGAGTCCAAATATCTACGACGTCAAGATAATTATGAACTCAAAATCAGATGAAGAGCAAAAAAATAGGTCAAAGTGATAATGCTTTAATACTCGGCCGAGTACTCGGACTCGACTCGGCACATCCCTACAGCTAAATACAAAGCTTTAGGCCAGGGGTGGGGAACCGGCAAAGCATAGCGGGTCGCATTGAGTGCATGATACTTTCAGTGGGCCACATTCACTTCCAATTTGAAAATTTTGTCTTAAAAATACACGATATTACGTCGCAAATTTATTAAGTATTCATGCTGAGTTGGTTTTTTACCAAAAAAATCAGTGACTTCTGCGCGTTTTTTATGCGACGAAAACGGCATGTAGTTGAATGCGAAACAATTTTGAAGAAATCTTAACGTTTTCTATTCTACCACTTTGTTGTACACTTAACAAAGTTCTAACGCGGGCCACATTCAAAACTTAAGCGGGCCTCACGTTCCCCACCCTTGCTTTAGGTAGAGCTCTTAAACAATTTATCGAACCTTAGTTACAACTAGGGCTAATCTACATAATGCTACATTCGCAATTTAACCTTTGCCGAACCATGTCTTCAAACTGAAGATTTTGTTGCAAAATATTTTACCTGGCAAGAGTCCCGGCCTCCTTCACTTTTTCCTGCACACAGCATGCGGTCTGTTACGAGACCACCGTACCAATCTGGACGATTACATGTTTCGTTGCTGATAACATCTACTTGAGCATGTTGAAGTATATCAGGATGGGGCAGCCTACCTGTAAAAGTTACATCGGTTAAACAAGCCCTAACTTTTAAGATTTGGTTAAACTGCAATGGTGTAAATGTTAGTTAAAAACTAAACAAATCATAGATCATCAACCAGCCAATCATTAAGCAAAAAAAACTTATATAAGACACGAATTTTCCAAAGAAGTAATGTGGACGAGTTATTTTTAGCTCGTAAACATTTCATGACATAAAATGAGGTAGTAGGCTAAATTACAATCTAAACTTGTATTAGCAGATCCAGAGGAGCTCTGCTGATGGGAATCAAACAAACAATAAATCTAGCATCTTCGATTCTTAACCCCTTCCCCCCATAAAAAACTGAATCTCGTTTTTTTTTACTTGCATTGCGAAAAAAGATAGATCATTTCATAAACAAAGAAAAACAGAAATTGTGATTTTTTTACATTACCTTCGTTGTTGGTCAGACCCCACCCACTAATATAACATTCCATTCCATCTGGAAAGGCATAGCTCTGTGGGGGAACACAGATAGGCTGAATAAACTTTGTGTATGGTAAATCGCTTTCCAGCTGTAACGATAAAAATGCTTTACTGTCAACCTATCAGTCAGTGAAGAGACACTTTTGAAGAATTACTGACAAGCTTGGACCGAATTAAAAATTTCTTTAGTCTTAATCAGTGGCATGCACACGTTTTTTTTTTTTGAAAAAAGAAATGGAACAATTAGGTTTTTTTGAGGAATTCAGCAGAGAGCTTTGTATTCTTCTCAATAATATAACCTTCCAAAAAAAAAAAAAACTGATATATTCGAAAAATGGGGTTCGCTGTAACTATATTTTTAGGTATTGGAATTGTATCTAGTAAATCTTCTGGCCGGCCATAATATCTCTTTATATTTTTAGGCTTTCAAAAGATATAAGCCTACTCTGGTGAACACTCACGGTTAGTGTCAAACACACGCAACTTTCGCGATTTTTGACAACTGTTCTTTGTTCAGCAATTTTTTAAGCAAAAGTCCAAGCTTGAAGTTTAACAATTTCAAATTCTGGCAGGAATAAAATTTTTTGCTTCGCAGTTTCAACCACAAGCAAATGACTTTTTGAGGTCCTTACATTTTGGAATGTTTACTCCAGACTACTCTGAGCTCCTCTGATGATATTCAACAAGATCGAAACAGTGGTTGTCAGGAGATTGAGCACTATGTATCTAGTCACCAAGATGCGGCAAAACTGAGCTTGAAATCATAGATAAGTGAAATATCACAAATGTATGAAAAGAAATTAATAAATGAGCTTGAAATCATAGATCAGTGAAACATCATAAATGTATGAAAAGAAATTAATAAAACTTACTTCAAGCAATGTGATGTCATAATCATACGCAAATTCCAAATCAGTGAAATAATTAGGGTTGGAAATATAAGAAACAATTCTTCTGCTTTCCCCTTCCCCTGCGTGACGACGTGAGAGAACTGATAAACCAAAATAAGCTGTCCATTTGGTGATGTCGTTATCTCTAAAAGCAATTTCGGCAATTGTCAAAAAAGGATCTTCGCAGAGCCATGAAAAAATTCTGAAGTACAGGTAAGTTTGCCGATAGGCGGAGCGCGACAATTTTTTATCTCGCCTTTGTTTTCCCGATCACCGACCTTGCTATGTTTACTTGCAGTGTAATTGTTGCCGCATGTGGCGTAACGGTAAACGCACTTCAATACAAGCACATGGAGTTAGCGTGGTGGTTGGTAGATTGGGCTACGGAAGTGATTTCACAGTTTGACTCTCAAGGAAGTCATCTTCCATGACGCCTATGTTTCACTAATATAAAAACCGAAGCTGAAACCATGTGGCTTGAAAAAAAAAAAAAAAACACCGACACTGTGAATTGTTTCCACGCAGAACAATATTACTGGTACTATAATCGTATTGTTTGATGCTTAGTATTGTTTGGTGCAGTATAGCCTATCTTCATGCGTACAAATATAAATATAACCCACTTACATCTCGATGCAATGCGTTGCTGTGAGAAGCCATTTGCTTAAAATAACCGATCCTCCGCATAGGAAACCTCTTGTTTCATGAAACAAGGCACTCTAAAGTAAACTTGTAGTAAATTGTTTGTTGTACATTTTATAGACTTGTTGTAGGCAGGTAAAAGGCAACTATCGATACGTGTATATCAGTGCTACGAAAACTCGAATCAGAAAATCTTTTTGAGTTGTGCACTCGAAATCAGTAGGACCCCCATTTGCAAGCTACTACTACTACTTCAATAAGAGGATTCTCTTGAAAAAATATATACGAATTGATTCTGGATGAGTAGTGTCGATTCGACACCGTTGTTTCAACATTCGCTTTTCTAGAGTCATGTTTGAACTTCATGCGAATAATATTGCTTGCAATACTATTCTACATTATGTTGCAATAATTGTATCCTGCGTTGCGAGCGGCATTAAAATCACAAAACAATTTGATGCATCAATTACAGCAGTTAATCGAGTTAGTAGGGCTCTAGGGTTATTCTGTTTTGGTGAGTTTTTGCATAACAACTTTTTACTTAATTTCATGTGTTAGTAACAAAGGACAACGTAGACTAGCACATAAAACGATAGTTACACCAGCAGGGTAAATCATTGCGAAGTCACAAATGCAGATAAATGCCGTTCTACTAATGGCAATTTGGGTTGAGTGGAGGTCACATATCGCTGCGTTATATAACGTCCATAGGCAGATCTTCGTATAACTGTGTTTGTAGGCTTTTTCGCGTTGAAAATTTTCTGAGTCATTGGAATGTAGATTAGTGAAAATTGGGATCTTAGTGATTAATCATATTACTGCATGCAGCTAAAGAGCATTTCGAATTAGTTTAATTATAGAATCGATATTTCAATCATCGTCTTTAATTTTTAGAAGTGGGATTCAGCGCAACATTGCACAAGCCACTAGTTTTACAACGATCTGTCTTTCGTGACAATCATTAATAAATTACCCAGCAAAATACCATCACATATATTTTTTTGCTATTTCTAAGCTTTTCATGAAAATCAAAGGACAACTTCAGGAAAACCGACAACAGCCCATCACCCTGAAGGCCTAAACTACACTACTTTTGCATTGTTTGGTATGATACAGTTAAAGCGTGTGATCTGCCGAATGCCCACGGACGCAATTTTGCGCCCTAGCAACAAAACTACGTTGAATGCAACAGCGATCGTTAGTCACCACTGTCAGGGATTTTCCGACCATCTGTCAGATCACTCAAAAATGTGGGAACTCCGTTATCAGCCATTTTCAACGGTATAACAAGCGAATTTGGCTGATGTTTCTCCAACGTATTCTACAAGTTTCAGGTACCGTTTTCAAGGCAGACTTCTATTTACGCAGCCATGTAACCGCGTCTTTGCTATGCGGATCACCCTAAACTAGGGTTAAGTTACACAAAATCGCATTTAAGGGTTCTACTGTATGTGCGGTTGTTTCAGATTTAACTATATTATTTTTCTAAAGGTTTATGTAAACGTTAATTTTGCTGCGTTTTACAAAAGTTATAAATGAAGTGAAGTGTTTTTGGTCCCAGGATTTTTGCGCATGTTCATTTTGAGGAACATCTGGCTTTTTGTTTTTGTTGTTGAAATAAATCGCAAGGTCTTAGCATAATAAATTATGCATAGTTTTGAATGGCTGAGATTTATGACAATAAAAAGTTTACCCATAAGGATTATTTTTATCGGATCAAACATTGGCAAAACACCGTATATATGTAGCGGTTCGTCGGTTATCAATGTGCGCATCAATGTGCGCTCAAACATAAAAAAATGATTAATGTGAGGTTTTTGAGAAGTATCTACGACCAATCCATGTTAATCGACGTATGGGAGCAACAGGATTAGCTATGATATTGCTGAGTTACTCTTTCAATCAGCTCCAGGCTATTGAGTGATGTCTTAAGTTTTATTGGCCTACTTAGCCGATCTCGTTTGAAGTTGCACGCTTAGCAGTGCAGAAGAGACAAGAAGATAAACATATAAAAGACCATTTTCTTATCCAGTCAGCTTTTCGTTCAATCTCAGTTCAACGGGACTGTTTTGAGAAAGGATTAGAAATGATTTGACATGCATTGACATAAAAGATTACGCTTTCCTCTGTTGGTGCAGTAAAAGCGGTTTCTGATGAAATCCGAAAAATGTTTCCAACAAACCAAAACATTTTAATCATTGGACAAGCTCTGTCTCCTCAGCGACAACATTTGGTTTACGTTTTGATCGTGCAGTGCAGTCCGCAAAGACCGCATTGTCTGATCCTTTGCCACTAAGCGGTAAGTCTCGACCGGATACGTTTGTTTCTACGCCACTTTGGAAAAATTACGCAACGTGTGATTTGTGGCAAGCAAAGTTTAGCCTCTTCAATAGGCCACAGAAGGCACTAATGTAGAAAAAATGCTTTTGCGTAGATGTACATCGCCTTTCAACTTATCAAGCTATACGGCAGTGAACTTAGCAAATTTGTCAATGTCCTCTCTTATACTGTACATGATGATCATGAGCCATGCACAGTCGCGGCTTCCAACGCTTAACTGTGGTGCTGTAATGATTGCAATCATCATTTGTCAGTGCTACTCGCTAAGTTATTTGATTCGACAAAAGATTTTTGTTGTAACGTAGTAGTATGCATTTCACCCCCAAATAATACGTTACAATCATTAAAAAGAATATAAATATCAAAACACACAAGGAAAGGAACCAACTATGTAAATCTTAAAACTCATGGCATTCACAAATGTGAACTAATGTCATCAGTTCAAATGTCTTTCCGCACTGTTATTTAAGTTAGCAATGAAAGTAATTACAAAAATAATCAATTAACTTCCAAGTATTTTTGTTTTATTCAAGAGCTTTGACGTATTTGCTTGTACAAGCAGGAAACTGTGACTCATTTTTAGTACAAGCAGCAAAAGGATAGAACGTGTAACGAAGAAGAAGGTATAAAAGTATTTTGTGGTAAAGATCATCGCAAAAACGATTGAATGCCTTAAATGTTACAAAAATTAAATGAGTCAACTTTGACAACTTTAAACCGTTAGTATCTGCTTATGTAACAATCGCAACCTTTGTGACTTCGTAAGTACAAAGGAAAGTAGAGTTAGGCCTACATTTTATAGAATACTAATGCTTTCCAAAATAATGTGAATTAGGCACACGCTAAATTTGTTTTTGTGATCTGTAGGAGAATGCAGCATAAAGCAGAAACAGTAACACAAAGGGGGTATGTTCTTTTCATAATTTCATCACAATAAAATCAACCTAACTGCTAACTGTCCAATACATTTCGAGCCAAAATGTAGTTAGTGCTTAGACCAGGGGCGTCCAACTTTTTGAAGCGACAGGCGATATCTGCTTTTCATAAATTTTCGCGAGCCAGAATTTAGTACCATGGTGACAATAAGCGATTATATAAACAGTTTAGAAAATCTTATATTAATTTTTTTTGTTATTTTTCGTTTCTTGCTTACCATACTCCATGCTGAATTCAAAATGAAAGCAAAATGTCATAATACGTAAAGCGCACAGAAATACGAACGCGTAATCACGTGTGACCATAGATTAGTAACTACATGTACATAATGCGCATTGTTTTTAGTCTCCAGTCCATTATATAGCCTAGTAGTCTATGGTGTGACAGTTTCAGTATGACGACATAATACAGTAAGTGCTAGTTTCTGTATCATTGGTGGGACACCTTAGTACATACTATTTAAGAACTCGAATCTGTAACTCAAAATATTGTGTCAGCTTTGAGAAGCCGTTTGGAAAAAAATTATGTAGGTTTTTTCCACATGATTTTCGGCCAATTGAAGCTACATTTTGTCCAAAATATTATATAGGATATTTCCTATCTATAAGTAACACAAATATGTGGCTTAAAAAAGCCGAAAAACTGACTTAAAATATGTTGGAAATTTATGAGACGCCGTTTGGAAAAAAATAAGTTAGGTTTTTCCAAATGTTTTTTCGGCCAATTCCAAGTGTTTTTTCGGCCAATTTGCCAAAAAAAGCATCGCAAAGCATCCTATACGTTCAGCGCTGCTTTTTTTGGCAAATTTATGCAATAATTTGTCTTATATATTATATAGGAAATTACCTTCATGTTTTGCGCTGCTTTTTTTGGCAAGTTTATGCAAAAAATTTTCTTATATATTATATTGTATAGGAAATTTCCTATACGTTTTGCGCTGCGTTTTTTGGCTAATTTGAGCAATAATTTATCCTATTATATAGGAAATTTCCTCTTTTAGATATTGGACAAAATGTAGCTTAAATTAGCCGAAAAAACATATGAAAAACCCAAATTATTTCTTTCCAAATGGCGCCGTATAGTCAGCGAGTGAGGACGAATTAACTAACCAATGTAGCCAACAAAGTTTGACGGGCCACGTTGAAAGCTGTGGCGGGTCCCAAGTGGCCCGCAGGCCGTGGGTTAGACGCCCCTGGCTTAGATTGTTCTTATGGTTGCCAAGATGTTATTCCAATTATGGTTAATAGCAGGAGCTTTGTTTTAGCAATACAGTATTAGTAGACTGAGATTATAGGCACCGACAAGGCTCATGCAAATTCGCCTTCTCACCTGCCACGGTGTTTTCCCTATCGTCGAGCTTACACCACCAATAATTCGGGATCGCCTAATGGATTTAGGTGGCAAGGATGGAAAATCATTAGGACTGCGTTTATCGTCTGCCCACAGTTGAGCTGTGATAAACCACCGCGGTTTCTAAAATTTGCTAGGATCAGCAACTTTTTCTAATTCTGTCTCAAGGTTAAGTATAAGCACTTATTGGGCAACCCTGCTCTTTTATATTGAGACGTGGGTAACCGTCCCTTTCGCAGGTTTATTGAGAATGGGCCGTAAAAGCACAAGATAAATAGTTTTTTCCCGTTAAAGAAATGAAAGTGTTTGAAGAATTTTTTAGCGAAAAATAATAAAAAATTGCAGTTTGCTTAAAATGACTATTTTTAAGAAAACGCGTTGTCGCCGGTTACCGCCTCACATAAAACTTTTTGTCTCTCACCGAACCGTTTGTCGTCACAACATCTGTTGAAAAACGAATATTTTCATACAAAACATAATTCAAACAATTTTGACTTTTCACGTTTTTTAGAAGTTAATTTAAGTTTTTCATCACATATATGGTAACATAAATTATGATCCAATCATGACGATGGCCAAAACTTTCCACGTAACTACATTAAACTTCAAACAAAATCTTTGTGAAATAATTTTTTATGAAAAGTGCTTTTGCTCCAAATTTTGTCGTAGTATTTCGTCTTTTCTGCTGTAATTGTGAATTAAATATTAATAACCGTATAAACAATTTTTTGTTGCAAGAGCAAAATGAATCGTCAAAATTAAATTAAATTAAATTAAATGCGTGAAAATAATTAATGAAAAACGTGTAATTTTTACTATCACTTCCCAAAAAATATGGCAGACTGTACTAAAAACAATGCGCAATACTAAATACAACTCTCATAAAAAATCTTGGCAAGTTGTTCGCTTCCATTAGGCTACAATACGCGCAAAAAGTTATATAAAACCAATACATTGGTCTAAACCGGAAGAATATCGACATCAACTAATTCAAATTGGAATTTCCAAAACAGCAATTAGAATATTATTATGTGTAAATTGTTGAAAAGGATGTGTGAATTCCGTTGAAAAATTTTTAAGTCTCGCCTTAGATCCATTAAATATTACAACCACGATAAGTTTTCTAAGAACGTTTCGTTAAACACTTGCGGAAAAACTAGTGCCTAAATTGCAACATTTGTTACTATTTTTTAATTCTCAGATATCATACTATTTATAAATGCGTTCAAAGCACACAAATGTTTGGAAATAACTTTTTACTTAAAAAAACTTCCTCTGCATCAAATTTTAATAGGCTTTCAAACGATATACGAAAATGCACTTATTAAAATACACATTGACAACGTTATTTACACTCATAAAAATACCTATTAATTCTAAAGTTACTACAGTATAAGCACTTGGTTTACAGCTTAGGAACAACTGATTCTAAAACCACTCAGATGGTTTTTAATCGATTTAATGCCAATAGTTTGTGCTTCAGCATACAGTACACCAAACTTTGGTTACTGAAATCTGAGAGGTGCTGATGTAGTATTCAGTAATTTACCATTCAGTAATTACGTGTTTGTGTTTTTCTAACAAAAATAGATAGTTTTGCAAATATAAATAAAGTGTTTTAAAAATAAATGGTGATTGTAAAGTGTGTTTCGGAAACTTACGTGTTACTCGGTTTTACGCGTAAGCTTCGGCTTATTTACTAATCTAAAACATGAATTAACACATCTTTAATTTGTAGAGTTTTTGGGCAAGACTTGCTGACCGTTAAAACACAATTGCATTTGTTCATAGCATTGTTTTAAACCTGATGTCTCTAATATTTTCGATAATTATCCGAAATCTGCAACTTGAGGATCGCAGTGAAGTTATTTTTCTTTACCTCGAAAAAGTCACCCCGCATACCTTTCAGGTGCGAAAAATCTTAACAGTATTTCGTGAGTAGAATTTGTTTGTAGAGCCAGATAAGTTTAAACTGTTTAAATTGTGATAGAGATCTGTAGTCTGAAAATGTTATCAGAAATTCTGACCTTAGGCTGTTCGAAGCTTATTGAATTTCACTTGATTTACCATTCAGTAATTACGTGTTTGTGTTTTTATTTTCACGTCATTACTGTTATTGAGATGGCACCAGGAAGCGGTTCGATTAGATAACCTCGTGGGTTCTTCGCTGTTTCCCGGTCCACATCAATCCGTACCTTACGATTTTTATTTCGCTGCTACATTATTTTCTTTCGTCTTTGTGGACGAATAAAAACAATCTGAGTCTGAGTCAAAGTCATCTAATGTTATGAAATGTAAGAAAAATAATGTACCTGCCAAGGATATTGGGCTATATTTGCTGCTTCTCCTTGTATAATTCTTGGTGATACCGTTGTACGAGTGTCATTAAATGGCCCAACAGAACCTGGCTTAATCGACGCAAAGAAAGGACTACTATAGTCGACTCCGCTGGGAAGGTAAAAGGATGGAATAGTGCCACATTCAAAAGCTGAAAAATAAAACGGTAGACGTCTTTCCAACAAAAAAAAAAACATCTTGCTTTTCACTAAAATTTAGTTGAAGAATACAATAAAGTATAGAATAACATTGATATTTTAATTTAGAAGTACGATAGAAAAATTTGATGAGTTTTTGTTGTATCCATATCCATATACAACAAACATGATTGGCCCAATATCATCTACTTCATTTTACTGTAAGCACATCAGTAGAGACACAAAAACGATATTTTTGAGTGAAGCTGGGTGCACTACGATTTCCAAAGTTCATCTCTACTACATGATGCATTAAACGTGCTCAATTTTGAACAGAAGCAACTTTCACGTTTATCGGGAGGTTAACACTTCAAACTGGAATTGTTTCAGAATGACCTTAAGTTTAACTAAAACTTTTTGTAAATTATACGCCTAGTAACGTCTTAACTGCTTCACCCTTGTCTGCGCGGGTGTTGCGAACAATAAACGTGTTACCCCAAAACGCCGTGCTATTATGTCATGTAACCGTGTACAAAAATTTTATGATTCAAATCGCATCGTTTAGTAAGTTTATTTGTTTATGTTTTAACATTCAGAAAGTGATAACCAGGAAAGTAATGAATCATATTGTGATTCTAACTTCGCACTGAGAAAAAAGCTCCTTAATTAGTTGCTTATATCAATGCGTATCTTTCATTTTTTTGTGTTAAGAATCGCTGTGTTTCGCTATGGGCAATCAACAACTTGAAATCACGATACTTCTGAGAAAAAGTTTAAAGCAAATCTTAAAAATTCGAATCTGAATGGTTTGAGCGATTTTGCTTGCAGCAGCTGCTAAATTGATGGTGCCGCGCCGAGTTGATTTTTTCGTATGGCTAATTGGCTGTAGGCCTGACGGTTAGATTTACGTTAACCAAACAGTTAAAAAATGAAAGATCTCAAATAAATGACTTTAAAACAAACAAGGTCTGATGCAGATTTCCAAAAATTTATTGCGCCTCCTAGCCGTGATTATTTCCTCGCATTCGCCAAAATAAGTAATACGTCTTTGGTGTGTTTCACCCAGTGTGACATCTTTAGGAGGCGTTTCATTCAAATATACTAAGTATTGTGCAGTCTAGGTTTTTGCATTTAATTGGGCCGGCACAACAATTGCGCTTTTACCATTTTATGAGATCATACATAAGTTGTTAGTTTTTCTCGTAGTACCGACAGGCTCGCACATTAGCGTGCTGAATATTGTATAAGATTGCAGCTTACACAGCAATCTATTTCCACCTATTGTGACCTTATCGAATATGAAATAATTAGAATACTTTTTTGAATAATTAGAATAGATAGACAAACTCTGCGAAGCAAAGATTGAATTATGATTAGATTATATACAGAGCTAAACCGACTTACTTTGATTTAAAGTGTCGTTAGCTTTGGGTACCACAGAAGGTGGCGGTTGCTTTGTATGAGAATCAGGATTGAGAGCTGTATAAATACATATTTCAATGTAAACTTAAATCTAATCATTACACACCATCAGGTGCGAGCTTATGCATGAACGAACGCTATCACGGTTCTTTAGGCTTTCGATTATGGACTTCGGTAGCATATATCTGTAAGACCTTTTTCATCCATCGATAGTCTTGAAACAAGCTACTTATAGGCAGTGTGGGATCGAGATTTTTGTCAATCGGTTTCATTACAAGAGTGATATTTTCTGCCGGTTCTGTTTCAACTAATGATACAAGTATAAACAGCGATTCTGACCGGTTCACTGATCTGATAAAATTCCGTGAGACGGTTTTACAGAACCGATGCGAATCGGCTGAATCTCACCACTACTTGTAGGTACTGTACACAACTGTACATGGGCTTCAACTTCGCCAGAAGTCTTTTTATAGTTGTTGTAAGAACAGCACTAAGTCCTAGATTCGAGTTGTTACTTTTCATTTGATCAGCGTATTCTTTGGTTTACGCTAAAACAATTTGTTCAAAAGACAATGCAAAAAGTCAGACCCTGAGAGACGCAATTGTTTTAATAGGAATCGAACTACGAACCACAAAAAGCAACGCAAAAAGCATGCTAAAACAAGAAAAGCATAAGTGACAAAAAATGCCGAGCAAGGAGCAGTTATGTTATGTTTGCTAGAAGCAAGCATAAAACGTAGAGGTATCGGAAAGCATTAAAATTTGCTGAAAAAATCACCTTCAACCTTACATATACTTACCACTAACCACACCTTGTAAATGTTTTGAGAATGCAACTGAAAAGAAATATGAAAAAAGTAAGCAACAGAAAAAAATGGATCAAATGAATTTACGAAATCGAGCAAGCAAAAGCAGCAGTGATTCAACACCACTAATATCAAACCATGCAATTTCAACATGTCTGCTTCTTGCATGCTCTAGCAGAAGCATATTCGAATCACTTTTGCGCAATTACAACGCAATCATTGATTTAAATTTTATCGCATACCGATCGAGCAAGTTCATTCTGAGCGTTAACCAACCAAAGTTAAGAAAATGATCATTCTATAACTATCTACTCGATTATAAAACTTCTTGAATTCTGATTACCAAATATGACTTTCTCTGAAGTTATCGTTATAACGTTTCAGCGTAGGCTACGCAAAAGCAAGTGACGCGTTAACTAGTTGAACTATTTGAACAATCTTGAAGCGCAAAACAGCTTGTTAGTGAAAGTTGATTACAGAAATTAAACCTGTCATGAATCCAAATACCACGACCGAAGTTTGAACCGGTAAACAAACAAACTGGAAACGAAAGTTTTGAATTATGTACAAGTTAATCGCCTTGCATTAATACTGCTTTCAATGTATTGGTTACCGCAGAATTGCTTGTATTTCGCGAAGATCAATTCGACAACTTACTTGGACTTGACTCAGAAAGCATGTTTTTGCAAACAGAGCCACATCGATCACACTAACTGAGGCATTGAGACCTTTGAGACATTGTGCAGATTTATCGTATTGTGATGTGACATTGTGGGAATGTGATGTCACAATATGATAAACCTGCACAATGCCTCAAAGGACTCAAAGTCTCAGTTAGTGTGATCGGACCTTCATAGTTTAAGTGCAATATTGCGGTTACATTGGCTTGCAATCTCTTCAAAAATATGTTGCTTTAACTTTCTCACCACGGGTTTAAGCAAAATGCAATCACGTTTTTGAAGTCTCGCCGCAAAAAGATTTACAAGGTTGTTGACAACTTTGTTTGCAGAGCTTCTTTTGTGACATCAGTTTGATCACAAAAGATATTAAAGCCTTTCGTGACAGCTACCACTACATCAGCGCAATACATAAGAATGCAAAAAAAAGGCAGACATCACATCAGAAAACCTCAACAAAAGTCGAGACTATCAAGTTGCAGAAAATTGAGAGAAAAGCAACTTCGCACGAACTTGCAATGGAAATCGCGAAATAGATTAAATGTAGCTATTTCTTATCCTTATGTGGACTCGTTTACGTTTTCGGGGCTGATTTGCATAACTTTGAAGTTTTCTTGTTGCATATGGTTTCCAAAAAAATTATTCACTGCTTAAATTTTGTTGCACTGTTGCAGTAGGTTTCACTTTCATCTCGACTACTGCAATTTCTTTGCCCAAAGGAAAGTACTTTAAATAGAACGGTAACAAGCACACTAGTACAATAGCATGATGAAGAATGATGAGAACATAGCGATTTTTAAATAGATGCAGGTTTAATAAACTTGTTTTAACATTGCCTGCCAGACAACAAGTTTGATCAAGGGATATCTGAACTGAAATTAAGCATATGCACAAATTGACAAAAAAAACGCAAGAATTATGTAATCAAAATGCCCTGGGCTAAATGAAACGTGGTGACTAATCAACCACCATTTAATCGTTATCGCGCTTTTCATCCATGAAGTTGTTTTTGACCTGTAAGTTAGTTTAAGAGTCACCGATTTAAAATGATACAAGTAATTCACTCTGGCATCACTACCTTCATGAAAAACAAAAACCGTTAACCAATCAGCCAACTCCATGGGCTAAAGTGATTCTGATAAATAAAAAGTTGTGCACATTTGTGACTTCAGAAATTAAGAAAAATGTTTACAATGTCCCTGAGTTTAGAGTTAATACTAGAACTTTGACCAAACTCGTGTACATGCAAATATAAGAATTCATTTCAACGTACTACTAAAACACTTTTTCTTAGCAATTTTGCCATTACTTTGCCAAACTTGGTGGTCATTCACCATTCTTTTAAGCTCCTGAAGCTATAAACTCGCCCTGGGCCGTGTCACAGGTGGTTTGCGTATGGAACATTTGTGAAATGTTTCGTGAATAGCTTTGAAAAGAGCTGTTTTCGCGTTAGGCTTTAAGAAACCCTCTGTCATAACTCTTTAGAGCAGCTTTGAAAAAAGCTGTTTATCCCAGAAGCTTTTCGTGACGCACTCCCGAGCTGGAACGAGGACCGAACCTATCGAGACCGAGACAAGACATCAAAGCTTCGAGACCGAGACGAGACATCATAGCTTCGACCGAAACGAGACTTTAAAGTTACGAGACTCGAGACGAGACCTCATAAGCCAAAAATTTGAAAATAGTAAGACACTGGATTATGGGCTCTACTAAGTCAAGTTATTGAAATAACTTTATAGCACAATGACATTAGCAAAACCAATACTAGCAAATGAAGCCGTCGCGGTTATGAACTGATGTAGCCTATTATAAATGTGCTATTGGTCATATCCTTTTAACGATTACAATTAATGATTTAACGAGTTCACCATAATAACAACGAAACAGCTTATTTTCACAGAAGATTCAAGGCAAGCAATACCTCTCACAGACGATTACACGGCCCAATATTCTTTTTCAATCTAACGAAAAAGATGTCAAGAAATCTTTAAACAAAAAGTCATTGGTAGGCTATGTTGGTCTAAACCACGGATCTCGGCATTGCAGCCCACTATCCTCAGTTAAAACAATTTTTTAGCAAGTTTATTAAGTATTGAGCACGAGAGTGTTCATGAAATTTAATCAAAATACTTTACATTTAATAAATAATAAATTAATTAAAATAATCATTTTATAGTCACTGTGACACAATGCATTTTTGAAAATCTATGTGGTTAATAACTTTCTCATAAAAAGAGCAAGCTGAAATCTGGAAGCACTTCCCATGTCGGTAACCATATTTCCCACAACTGTAATCCCTGCACTTTTTTCGATTTGAAACTTTGTTTGGGCCTGGACTACTTTGAATAATCTTTTAATAGCTGTTGTAAACCAGACTAGAATAGCATCTTTTATAGGTAACAAATTTGTAGAAATCTTAATTTTATAACATATGACACGTTACTCTCTCGAAAATTTTTTGATTTGACACACCGTTTGCCCATAAAAAATATATTAATTTTTTAGACGTGGCTAGCGGTCGTTGTCTTTGAGTGAAGGCCATATTGTTAAAAGTTAAAACTAAATTAACATTATTGGATTAATTATTACATTAATTAATTATATTGATGGTTTTTTAAATTTTCTGTGTTGTTAAAAAAGATGCGTTTTCAGCAAACTGCGGCTCAGTACAAGGCTATCAATGGTAATTTTTTTTTTTTTTTCTTAGAACTATAGACTAATATGAAATATTGGAATTCTGGTCGCTTTGTGGCCCAGTTAAATATTTAATTTTGCAATGGGTCACTAATAAATTAAAAGGTTAGACATCCCTGGTCTAGAGTAGATTACCATCGAATGCATGTGCTTAGTGGTTGAAATAGACCAGTTTTCATATACGCTGCTCACAAAAAGAAAGCAAAAGCCTGCGATTCTGCGGGCCTGAACAACTAAGCAAAATGTGGCCAAATGTTTTTGCAAAGTGCGAAATCTCGCACAATGTTTTACTTTGAATACATCGGGTAAGTACTATTGTTGTTCCGTATCAAAGACCTGAATGCTGTTTCAAATCCAAAATTTTTTCATGTCTCGATCGAGACATGACCATTTTCCGAGACTTTCAAGGTCCGAGACCGAGACGAGGCATTGGCGTAGCGAGACCGAGACAAGACCGAGACGAGACCGAGACGAAACCGAGATGAGACCGAGACGAGACCGAGACACTCAAAAACGTGTCTCGACACTGAGACACGTCTCGAGACATCCAGCTCTGACGCACTCGTCAGTGGGTACTGAGTAATCGCGTCAAAAGGAGTACGAGAAAAACGAGTGCGTCACGAAAAGCTTCTGGGACAAACAGCTTTTTCAAAGCTACTCTAAAGAGTTAAGACTGAGGGTTTCTTGAAGCCTAACGCGAAAACAGCTCTTTTCAAAGCTATTCTCAAGTTCTGTACCGCCAATCAATTATTCGAAATGTGTTGTATAAGTCATTAAAACGGAGTTTTTGTGTTGTTCCTCAATAAGCTGTTTTTTCACATCTGAGCAGGTATTTTTTGTGGTGTTTGATAGTAAAATGGCATAAATTTTTTTATAACACGCTGGATTATATGAGATCCCGTTTTAATATGGAATTTACCCAGGAACTGCTGGCACTAGTTGCTTCTTAAGTTAATGTGAGTTGTTTCGATTTTAACTAGCATTTATTTGGTAATGTAACTTATTCCCCTCCGGCAAATCTTACAGCTAGATAAATAATTTTCCTATTTATCATTAAGATTGGTCAAACAATCCGCACGTATTACAAGCTATAAACAAGGCTTGTTTAATCTATACACAGTTCAGCATTTGAAGATAAAATGGAAGACAAATATAAGAAAAACCTTGTTGATTTCTTAACGTCAAATGACCATATTGAGGCGAATTTCGCAACCATATAACGGCATCATGTATTAGTATTACTACAAATTTCGGTAAATATCTGAATTAAGCGTTTAATTGTAATAACAATCTAAAGCCGGATTCACACTGGCAAACGACACGACAACCATCGGAAATTTCCAAGCGCTTAGCGATTTCAAAATGTCAGTCTGATACGATGGCACGACGCTGTATCAGCGAGCAATGCACACCGAGCGCGATACGATCGTTTCCAAGGGATATGCATAGCGGCATTCGCACTGCTAGCTGATCAACAGTTGCAGATTGGCACTGATATACCTGCAGAAAACCCCGATATTGCCTAGTAAGTTCTATTGCACCATTTAAAACTACAAAAATTTGTTTCTTTTTTGGTCAAAAGCTACGAACAAAACGAAACTGTAATATACTGTATTCGTAAAACAGTTTTGTAACTTTCATCTCTTCTAGTCTAGTCTAGTTTAATTTGCAGCTGGGATAATTCTCGCCGGTCTAAAGAGGGTCCCAAATGGACAGTTTGCAAAATTTACTCTGCTGGGCTTACTTTGATCACCGTCGATTTTAAAGCTTCATTAGCCAACACACATAACCTTTTCAAATGCTTTGAGAGTTGGCTAGTCTACTGATGAAAAAGTAAATGAAAATTCGGCATAGTTGATGGAAACTTTCGAAAGTTTAATTACCGCACAATTTTGTGGCTTTATTAATTATTTGAAATTAAATAAAAATTAGCCCACCGACTATAATTCACATTTTAGTACAACGCAAATTAATGCTAGGTTATTCATTTTTTTCAGTTATTGTAGGAATAATATTTCAGCAATTTCGAAGAAAAATTAGAAAAACCCTTTTGAAATGCAAAACAAATCAAGATTTGAAGCCAATATCAGAAATATATCCGTAAATTATTCGACAAAACCAAGCCAAAGCGCTCCCGACGCGCCGAACGACAACGATAAAGTAGAACTCGGTTCTACTTTGTCGGGACGTCGTTCAAAGCAAGTTTTTCTGTCGGGCTGTCGTTTCTTACGCGTCGTTATCGCGCGAAATCGTTCAGTGTGAATTGGCCGTCGTTCGTACGCGTCGTTATCGCGTCAGCAGCGTCATGTGACGCGATAACGACGCCAGTGTGAATCAGGCTTAAGCTATCTGCCACTTTACGATTAAAAAATTGCCGTAGCTTTTCGCATAAACTCAATGTAAAAATTGCTATAAAGACAATGTTAATTTTTATCATTTTTTGTGTACGGCCTACCAACAGCTTAGGACAGTTAAATTTTTACATGTTTTGTAACTTCGTAGGCAAGGTGCAATTTATTTACAGTGCATTCAGTCGGAAAAATCAAGCTACGTTTTGTGCGGTGGCTTTTTACGGTTGAGTGTTTTGAATTCAAAATTTTTATCTTCATTAAGCTTGATTGGTTTTGCTCTTACGCAAGAAGTGTGCAAACTAAAAGAGCTTTTTGTTTCCTTTATAGATGAAGCATGACTACTGATGACCAACCAATTACTTTTGCTTAAACTATAAATAATGTACTTCTTGGGCATCAAAACAGCTTTTGAGCAAAATATTGATTTTTACATGTGCATTTTTGCTTAGTTAGCAAGTTATTGACTTCCATCATGTTGGGCTACATAAATTTGAACTATTCTATAAGTTATTACGGTATCTGCTAACTGACTACATGTATTAGTCAACATTTCCTAGAACTTTAAGGCATCAACAATTCAACACAACGAGGATATGTGAAGCGATAAAATGAAGTCGTCATTTTGGCAAACAACTATTAAGTACCGACGAATCGCCGAATGTAATCCTGCACGGTAAAGATCTCACACAACGGTTCTCACAAAAAAAAATTCCAAAACTTCGACTAAGAAGAACAAATACGCAGCATGTACTAAGTACACGCACTAAACGCACAAGTCCCACACCCATACGAATATGAACCGACAAAAAATTATGCACTACCCTGATGGAGCAATAATAAGAGGAGTAAACTACAGAAGTAAAATATTGCTTATTGCTTGATACATAAACTGAGAAATTCATTTAAGCATCACTCCAAGTTAGTGCTATTAGTAATATTAACGTCATCATGCTCATAACAGTGTAAGCTTAACGCTTTGATTGTTTTAAAATTGTTATAAATGTTATAAAAACTTAATGGCTCGTTTTATGAAAACTGTATGAAAGAAGTAACTCAAATCCAAGTGGGCTGAGTTTCTTTGATTCAAAAAAGGACAGTAGAACATTTCCACTCCTAAATATCAAATTCAAGTGCTAGATACTATTTTTAATGCAACAAAAGACTAAATAAAGCATGAAATTGGAAGCTCAAGTATGATGATTCGAAAAAAATTAAAAAGGTCGCGTAAACGTCGCATTAACTAAACATGCATGTTCAGACTTTATACTCACTTAGTAAACTCGCGATAAACACCACAAATGCCAGTGTAACTACGGTTGCCACCAAAGCTTGATATTTTGCAAGCATGTCTTTTTCGCTTTTACAACTGAACTGTAACAAACTTTAAAATGCTTACAGTTAACGTTTAAATCAAACTGTATATTTGTGCGCAATTACGGGCTAAACTGTGTCAGTATATACGCAGGCCTTAATGTTTTGAAAAAACAGATATAACTAGCCATAATTTGACAAAACACGAAAAACTGTGCGAGGCTATCCTAAGCATGCTTATGTCTAACACAAAACTTCAGGTTTAATAAATTTCTACTCTATCTCTGCAGCACCACGCCTATAATTATAAGTGAAACCAATGCGAATCCAAAACGTTTTTGCTTTTTCAGTGCACGAAAACAACTTCCGAAAAAAATTTAACTTCGCATAAAAATTCCTAAGGATGTGAATCATGCATTAAAATTGAAAAACTAGGTCATGCCATGCTGATATTAGTCAATAAAAACTGTCACACCGCCTGAAAATTCCTAAGTAAGTGTAAAAACAACAAAACTCCATATTTTCAAGCATGCTTAAATTATAAAAACGAGCAAATAGATGTCGCAAATTTGGTCATGCAATTAATGTTTTCTTATGCAAGTTCGATTTCTTAGATTGGTCAACGACGAAAACGTGAATTGCGAAAACACTGCTTTCCAGAAAAGTTTTTCAAATCTTCAAAATTTTGAATTGGTGAGAAGCAATGAGGTTTTTAATGTTTTTAAAACTTTACTTAGGTACTCCTTACTTATTTAAATAATTTTTTGTTGCGAAATTTGTAATATGTGAATTTTTTTTAAAGTAAGCTGTAGATCAACATTACAAATGTGACCCATATCCAGATTTTTAAAAATGGTTGCTGTAATCAGCAAAAGATTTTAAAATAAACACATATACTTACCAAAATACACCAATGCTGCAACTGTCACCACCGTAAACGCCGCCAAAAAGGCGATGAGTATACAAAGACATTTATTTTGATTTGTTATGAATGATTTTTTGCTTCGTGCACTTTCAGTTTTTGAAGAAGTTTGTGTAGTTTGTTTGGCTGCAGTTTGATTTGCAGCAACATCGTTGTTTTTGGAGGAAGATGTACTTTTTCCATCTGCTAAACCACTGTGATTGTTGTTAGAATTTGTATTAGCCTCTTCTACAGCATCATAAGCTACCGGTCGAGGAGGCTCAAAGCTCACAAACCAAGGCGTATTTCCTTGAATGTCCCTTGGATCCGTATAAGATCCGTTTGTGTAAACTGGCAAGCTAATTGAAACATTGAGTGGTTTTTGTAATGGGCGCTTTAATCCCGAAGCATTTCGCTTTAAAGGTCTGCCTGCGTGGCACTTACACCGACATCCTCTGCTGGGATGCTTTCTGCTTGCCATTGAAGAAGTCCTGTCCAATGATAACACAGATAAATCAATAGCTGAGTCTGATCTCGTGGAGAAAGTACAGTTCCATTCATCTTCCAGCTCTTCAACCTCAGTTAAATCTCCTTTGGAGTCACAAAAACTTGTTGATGCCACATCATCATCACTGCTAGAACATTCATCATCTTGCTGTGAAGATGAAACCGATTGTTTTGGTGTTTTTATGAAATAAACGCTACAATGTTCAGGAGATTCTGGATGGGTGACTTGCAATTCCCCAAAATTGTTTAACTCATTGCTTGCGTGTAAAGACATACTTTATTTCTCTCCAAATAGCACTTTTATTATATTATATTTCCATTCATTTTCACATAAATGCTGGAAATTTTTGAAAAAAGTGAACACAATGATGTTACAAATAAGGACATAAAAAATCGAAAAACAATTGATCGATGATCTATGTTTGATTACATTTAATTCACCACATGATTCACTGCAAAAGTAGGTTTGAGTTCGAAAGAAATCAAATACACACAAGAACTTAATCTATTTATTTTTGTTTGTTGAAACCATAAACAAATAACAGATCAAATCGAAATTTTGGAAAAACCAAGCATTACAAAGAACTAGCTACCGGTACCAGTCTGTTGCTTTTAAAAGAGGGGGTTATTTTTTGGTTGATTCACACTAAACATGTCAAATTTTTCAGCAGTTATTCGGCTTGGCGTCCAACAATCCGCATAATCGGCAGCACAAAAAAGCTGTCTTTGCATGGTGGCGCTAACTTATTAATTTGAACGAAAAACCAAGCTGATAATTTCCGAGTATTGTTGAGTATTAAAAATTAATGTCATTTCTTCTGAATAATTTTACTCTTAACTCGAGGCAAGAAACTCATTTTTATAGAATTAATTACATTTATGCAGCAACTTACGAAGTACTTTTTGATAAACATGCGAAGGCTGTCTATCTTGATCAACTATAGAGCTTTCAATTAATTAACAATATTTTTCTCGTATTTGTTTCTGATCTGCTGAGCTGATTTAACTGAGAAGTAATAATGATGACCAACTGCATTATTATGACCCTTTCGATTTGCGTAATAAATTGTTTCACATTTTCAAGGAAACTGCAGCGATGTCTTACCTATTTTAACAATTCACATGATAAATTTCAGATTAATATTTCTAACTATCCTCTTTAATTTAACTCAAACTTTTAACTTTCATTCTGCTTTATATTATAGTGAATAAAACAAATCTGATAAAGCTGATGTTACTTGCAAATAGCTCAGTTTCAAGAGTAAAGTGCAATATACTTACTTGACTTGTAAACGTTTCCCTACTTAATTGAGCAATTAAACGCCTAATGTATTTTCATTATTTCTTTCTATTCTTTGTTTGTTGTCTGATCTCAAAGTAGTTTTTTTCTTTTCAAACAACTTCGCTACTTCCAAGCTGCAAACTTCTTAACTCAAACTAACTGCTCTTTATCTATTTGCCGCACAATCTAGTTTTTTAACCTGAAACAGAAAAAAGTTTTTGGCCGAGACAAAACAAATGGGAACTCGCGCTTTTGTTCTGACCGTCATAATAGGTCAGCCATATCGGCTACTGACAGAGAAACAGATATAAATCAAAACGTTCAATTTGGACCTCGTAATGCAAAAAGGTCTATTAATGCAACGTCCAAAGAAACGATTAAAGAGGTGACGTAAAAATAACCGGATATGACGCAATTTGAAGCGTGACGCAACAATTTTGAACTGCCAAATAAAGCTAATCAGCATAGATCGCACGCAAGTTGTAAAATCTGCAATGAATAAAAAAACTTTTAAACTAAAAAAACTTTTTAATATTTTAATGTATCTCCAGACCTGACTCATACATCTTTCTTAGTTTGAAAACAGCCTTTTTTTGTTTTTATGCAACTTAGGTGAACTGCGTCTTTTGCAAATTGATGTAGACACCTAAGTTGCTACTGCCGCATACTTACAGTTAATGCTTTCTTACTTATGTTATTTTGTAAAGTCATGCCATTAGCGATTTTCTGGGGAACTGAGTAAGAAAGATGAAACAGCAAATAATACACGTTGTTTTATACGTCGGACGTGAATTAGATATATTGGTTCGAATTCCTCTCATACAATTTTGTTTGCTTCCATTTATATAATTCAAGAACTGAGCTTGAAACTTGCAGCAGGCAGCAAATTAAGTTGAAATCAAAAATTAAATTAGATGGCGTTCAAATGCCTACTTGCAAAAGATAGTCTGCATTCATCCTCCTTTGCACTCATACTGAAGTTATCCAATTTTTTCATGACGAAAAAAAAGAAACTTAACAACGATTAAGCTTTGCCACGAATGGCTCCACTAATTGAACTTTTGTACTTTCCTGTACTATAAATTCCGTATATTCTTTTGCGGAAATTTCATTGATCAACTGATGGCCTAATTTGGAATTGAACTCCAGTCGTCATCAACAGCTTAGTAGAAAACTTTTTCCATTTTTATTGCAGACATAATTCGTTTAAATTTCATTTTTTCACTTCCGCGGCGTTGCTTTTAGATTGCGAAACAAAACTGAGATCATAATATCAATTTATTGAATTTTCAATACTTTTTTCCAGAACACTATAGACTTAATTTTGCTTAAAATTCATTAAAAACAATCTTGTCGCTTGCGCAAGTTAATTTTCATAATACTGTAATGTAAGTTGGAAATTATAACTTTTGGACGCTTGTGTTTATGTTATATT
The DNA here is from genome assembly GCA_964006365.1 of Trididemnum miniatum. Lineage (NCBI taxonomy): Eukaryota > Metazoa > Chordata > Ascidiacea > Aplousobranchia > Didemnidae > Trididemnum > Trididemnum miniatum. The sequence continues at coordinate 5,131,667 of OZ023231.1, read as the reverse complement.
GATAAACTGGTAAGCTGCATTAAACCTTTGCTGGTCTCGCTTTCAATTTCCATCATAGCATCTACCCTTCGTTCGGTAGGATTGAGATGCCGGTAGGCTGAAATGTAGATCAATTAAAGCGATGCGCGCAACCGCAAACTCCATAGCCCGCTTTAGCGCTTTGAATAAAGCCGCTTACAGGTGTTAATAGGAAAAAGATTTTTTTACGAGAAGACGCATAGATGTAACCGATTTTGTCATAAACTTTGAACTTCTGTGAGGTCTGTCACTTCGATTACCGCAGACTTTGCTCTTGTCATGGCAGATTTAATTTTACTTCAGAGAAGACAACCGCTCTTCTCGTGCGCAACGCAAATAAAGGCGTATTTTCTTCGTTAGTTTTACCCTCTTCTACTAGACGTTGGGTGGAATAGCCTCTTTAATTTTTTTGTGGTGTAACACCCGATTACTTATGGATTACTGCTTTCAACCTAACTCTAAGGTTAGACTACTTGCCGAAGCTGCCGGTACTAGACTAACCTAACCCGAAGGCCTATCACTAATTTGGCTTTCAAAGCCAAAACGATCATCTGTAAAGACAGAAAGTCATTAATTTTTTGGCTTTGAAAGCGGCAGGATTTGCAGACTTTTTCTGCATTTGAAAGCGGTGATCCATATGCAATCTGGTGGGTGTAATCGCGTGTTTCTCTAGCGATTATTATTGCTGTCGTTGCTGGGAAGATTTGATTAGCTGCCACGTAATCAGCGGACAACGTCTACGCTTTTTGCTTGCTGTTTGGGGAGACAATCTTTAATACGGTGATCCACAATCGTTTATCCGTACAGCATGAACGCCGTTTTCTACAAATAGAGAAAAACAATTAAAAACAAAATTAGACGCACAAATTTCGAATCTCGAGAGGAAAATACTTCTACTGACTATTAGGGGAGTGGGCTGTAGTGCGTAACAATTAACCTGCGCGAATTGACAAATTCCGTTTTACAGTAATTAATTTAAAAAGTTAATGTTTGTACTTAAGTAGAAAACACATGAGAAATAAATACCTCAATTAAAAATTCAGAGTTAGTCAAAGCTTTGCGGCTACAACAACAAGATTCGAACGAAACTACATCGCACTTGACTCATATGCAGACCGAACCGACGAACTATAAGTTAGATTTATGTTAAACAATGATTTGATTACTAGGCTACTAAAAACGAAAAACAAGAAATTACAATAAAATCAAAAAAAGGGCTGATAAATGTTATTCTGTTGATTAAATCATCATTTGAGAATTGGGCTTTGTAGCCTATCAACGCAGAGGGAGTTTAATTTTATTAATGGCAGATCAAAGGACAAGTCCGATTTTGTGAAAAACTTTTAATGTGCGCGGTCGTGTGCTCGAGATTTTGGATGCAGTATAGGCTAGTTACTTGACATCGGCCGATGCATCGGCTTAAAATTACCGATGCCGATGAATCGGTAAAACTGCGGATACATTGGTTTTTCCGATGTTGAACATCGGCATCGGTACATCCCTACTCCCAAGAGTGAGTAAGATCGAGAACTTGACGAATACATCTAACTCGATAAGCTAGTCAAGGCTTGAGGGTCTTCAGTAGAAGAAAGTGCTCTATGACGCAGTCAGAGCGAAGCATAATGTAATTACAGACAAAATTGCATAAAATTGTAACAACTCCCAACAGACTGTTTTCCCCTAATGGGTTCATCTAGTTAGGTTTTAAAAATTAGTTGAAAGTTAAAAAATTTAAAGTTTTTTCGCACTGACTCCTAGTAAAAAATCTCCGCCTCGCTGTTTAAACTCAATACGATGTGTTGTCATGAAGACAGGCAAAAATGTTTTCGAAAAGCCGGTGTTTCCAGATTTGTACGAATTGCGAACGTAGTAAATTAATGAGATATATATTCCCAAAGATACGGTAGCTTGAGCAAAAAATAAACTAAAAAACTTGCTGTCACTTGTGGGTCCGGGTTGCTCATACGATAGTAGTATTCTTTGAGAACACGGTAGCACGTATATCTCGATTTTTAAGAGCAAGGTATTGTTAATATTCTAATGACGTCAAACCACCTATTGAATAGTAGGCTGTTTAGTTGGTTCAAAAATTGCCGGCGACTGAGACTTTTTTTTTTTTTTTTTTCAAGAAAAACCATTTTAGATGATATGTTATTCTATGTCGTGCATGATGTTTTTACACAGTCGTGATTGCTCTGATGTTGTTTTGCATTTAATTTACGCAATTGGACGTTAGAAGAAGTTTTCCTGTAATGTTTGACGCAAGCACATAGTTTGCGCAATGAACTATCATAAAAGCTGAATAGACAATGAATCTGCCATTTTATTAAATCTTTCCACCATTCTCTGTAACCTAATACACACTGCATCTACCCAGTTTTGCGAAATCAACTCTGATATCCTTCTTAATGACTATCCGTTGTACATTCAATACAAAGCATGTTGGATATTTCAAGGTTTGACAAAGAGTTATTCACCGTTCGATCGGCTTAGTGAAACATCATTGTCAGTTGGGAAGATCCGAGGTTCATATCTTTGGGAGTATATTGCTTTAACTGATAGCTTTATCTAAAAAGAATCATTGCTCAAACTCATTAATTACAGTAGATTTGTCTAGTTTAAAAGTTTTAACTTAATCTATTCAAGATGAGAGAGATGCTTACTCAATTGTCTCTTTTATTCACCTTAAAAATTAACTGTAGGGCATTTTGCTTTCTCAAATATTTTGGTTCCTTTGCAATATCTACCTGAGATCGCCCTGTTGGCGTAATGGCTTAAGACGTTGTTATGGGTGCGGGAGTTCTAGGGTTCACTTCCCGGGCAGGTCAAATCAGACACAATGTCGCCAACTGCATACCACCGCTGCGATGTTTCTTTGGAGTTCAAAGCTGTGTCACCTTGGAGCTAAGCTGCGAAGAACGACCTTGGTTGATTTTGATAAAGTGGGATTCGTCGCAATAAATGGAGTACAAAAATGTGTAACTTAATAACGTGGTTTGAAAGTTGAATAGTGAGCCAATCAGCAGCTTCAAATCGCAGTTTAGCGCAAGTGAGATCGCATTTTGAGCGGAGATCATCCGTACGACTTGCTCGTCTGCTACAAAAGTATAAATCGCGACCAGAACACAATCAAACAAGCGAACTGATCAAACCAAGATTACATAGGATCGCCGTTTAAGTTTCGGGGGTTTTTACCTTCGTCATCAGAATTTGCATGATTGAACGCACTTACATAACACAATATTCCTAAGGTAATTCATCATTATGTTTATTTCGTGACAATTGCGTTGTTTTTGTTCAAAAAACTCCTTAGAATTTGTCGAAAAAGTTGTGCAAAACCCCATTCTTTGATCTGGCAAAAGGTTTCAAAAAATGTTACTTTATTTTTCCTTGTAAAAAACACGCTGCATTTACGCTTAGGCGAGGTATGCCGGCTAAGTTTACGCAATCAAGCCATTCATGCTGTCAGGGTCATTCAGTACGTCAACCCACTTACTGGCAAACAAAAACGAAGTCAAAAAAATCATTCAATCGCCAAATGGTTGTGCAAAGCAGATTTCAAAACTTCCATTGGAATTTCAAAAAATTTTTTTAATACGCACCAGCAAAAAATTTCAGACACACAGCCACAAAACATGACGAACAGAACCAACTAAGCTGGGCAAACTACATAAGTTACGTGAAATCCCCAGAAAATACGTGATAAATAAGAATGGGTTAATGATAAAGATTTTTTTTTCGGCTTTTCTGATGCAAATTCACCGACCGGTTAGCTCAGATGCTAAACGTACGCTATCGGTGCGGGAGGTCTGGGGTTCGATTCCCGGATAGGTCAAATTGGCACAGTGTCGCCTACGACTCGCCACCGTTGCGACGTCTCTTCGCGGAGATGGGCCCTGCCACTCGTGACACGCTTCAGCGAAATACGGCGAGTGTAATGAAGGTTTGATCCAAATTCAGCGTTACCACAAGCACACTTCACAACAGCAATGCACATGATGCAGTAGTCGAAATTTTCACTACCATCTATATATCACAATATTTGCAGTATCTTTAGCATACATAAAATCCAAAAAAAAAAATTTTTCATTATACTCATGACATTATGCCAAAGCGTGTAACCAGTGTTGAGGCCCGTATTCACGTCTCGGCGCCCGGGAAACACAGCTCCGAAGAAGCATCACAGCGGTGGCGAGCCGCTTGCGACACTGTGTCCGATTTGACTGGCCAGAGTATCGAACCCGAGATCTCCTGCATCGATAATGATGTGTTTAACCACTACCTCAACGGGCCGGTCTTAAATAACTTACTCGCAAGTAATCCCTTAAGTCGCAAGTCGCCAACGATCACGAAAAGTAGCAGGATTGACAAAAAGTCCCTCAATCAGATAACTGGCATGGCCGACAAAGTGTAGAAAATTTTTATGTCAAGATGACAAATTGAAGTCAGCTGATGATCTTGAAGCCATTTGATTTCTTGATATTGCATTTTCGCTCAAGTTATATAACTACTTCCACTAACTTTTCAAATAATTACGCATTTACATACTAGAAAAGCTTCAAGTAGTTTGGATTTAATCATGTGCTTGTGAAATAATTATTAGGAAAATTTAACGCATTTCGACGTCCATATCGCGAAAAAGTTCTTCAAAAAAACGTTTTGTTATTAGCAGTTTGTAGCGCAGTTTTAACTGTAGGCTATGCTGGATACTACTTGTAAAAAAAACAGATTTAATAAACAACTAAAGTTGTTACCAAACTACTGTATGCAGACCAAAAAATTCAAAAGATTGGGGGAGGCTACGAAGTGAGCTTGCGCTTTTCAAGTCAGCAGCATATATATCCCAAATGCGATCGGCTACAGCCGTAAATCGAACCCGTAACGTAGGATCGATCGGCAAACTGATTGCGTTACCGCTAGGACTTATCGCTGACAAAAACTTTCAAATCAGCCACAAGCGTTGAAAAAGCAAAATATAATTTGCTGTTTAGTTGTAAATATCACACCAAAGAAACAGTAAATACGCTTGAGCGGATATTTCCGCTTACTTCTGGTGGCAAAGTAAACGCTGAGCTGGGGCTTATGCCATGGAGCTTGCAATAAGGCCTCATGCTCCGATGATGCAGCACCGTGGCAAAAGAACCAGCTCAACGTTGACTTATTGTGTTGACAATGGCACCAAAAGCGAGGCGAAATATCCGCCCAAGCGTTTTCTTGGGTGTGATATTTATAATCAAATATTACTAACTAACTCTCAGGTATACTGTTTGCCATAGCTTGCTGTGCTTTAAATAGAATGTTTTCTGGGATATGTTTAAGGTTTAACAGAATAACAGGATACGCCTATAGCTTATTCTTATGCGCGGATCATCCGAGATTTGAAAAACAATTTTATAACTTTTCAGTTGCTGAATTTCATGGACCGTCAGTGGAATGTCCAGTTTCAGACACCTTGGCTAAGTGCGTTTTGGTCGTGTGCATGAGGCCTTGGCATAACGTGAGTTTTTTAAAAATAGAAGCTCAGTTATTACAAACGAATTACTTTCAAATACTACGGAAACGAAGCTGAAAATTACAAGCTTTTATATACAGGTGTTTTGAGGAAAATCTTAGCAGCTCAGTGCTCCGGTAAATCAACGCCGAAAATGGGCCTGCAGGAGTGCAGAGACCAAAAAAGACTTTTCCTCCATAATCCTTTTGACTCTACATCTATGGGATTTTGATTTTTTTGGATTCTAATCTGGTCCATGCAACACCAAAAGTAGGCTACCGCTAGTAGCAAGCTCTGTCGATAGAAAATACAACAATTTAGTGATAAAGTATCGGAACGCGTTTAAGGACTGTACACATTTTTCGTCTAAGCGACGTCAGTGTTTTGTCGCTTGTTTCCAATTGGTATGTTCGTGGTGACATTTGACTAAACAAAAACGTTTTGTCTTTATGGACTTTCGCTTATACTTTAAGTGCCATTTAACTCAAGCACGCATAAAAATAACTTAGTTTATCAGCGTCATGGTAATATAGCACTGTGGCTAATATGACCCTTGCAATTGAACAAAATTGATGGCTTCCGACAAGATAGGAATGAAAAAAGCTTTTGCTTTCATCTAATCAACATGATGACCTTAGAATAAAGAGTTAAAGCCTAATTTTGAAGTACTATTACAAGAGCTTTCCAAAGATTTCGTTCATTTATTTCCTATTCTTAGTGTTTTGGTGAACTTATGACGCTTTTCACACCCACCCATATAAGTGACGGTTTTTGTCAATGAATTGTCAGTTTTTTGCTCTAAATGCTGGCTATAATTTAGCATTGCTACCATACCTCAATAAATTTTAAAAGAGGATGAACACAAACCTGAGTATGATTTTCAGGGAATGATAGCAGCTTTTCAAGAATAAAATTGAAAGCAGTCACGAACTTTGACTAAGAAACAAATTATTGCAAATTCTTATTTGCTATTCGCTAACAAGTTTTCGTAAAATTTTTGACAGATAGCTTTGTGAATCTGAAACAAACTCATATGCAGGGCGATTTTTGGTCACAAACGTTACAATTTTTTTGCTGGCTTCAATTAACGTAAAAAGCGTGAAAACAAAACTTCACAGGTGTGGGTTCAGTATTTAAGAAGTTATAAGGATACAATTCGTCACATTTTATTTTTTAGGTAGGCTATAACAGTGTTTTTGTGTTACTTTTTGCCTAATTTTTCAACTTTTTATCTTTTATTGCTTCAAGTGGAGTAAATTTACAACCTGCATGCTGCATTAAAGTGTTTATGTTTTAAATATAAAGCCCACAAAGCTCTAGTCTACACCTTCCAGTAATGCCAAGCATCCGGGCCGCTGAAATGGTTTTGAGGACTCAGGCCAAAAAATCAAATAAAGCATCCTCTAAAACAGGGCTGGGCAAACTACGGCTGGCGGGCCGCTTGCGGCCCGCGAGATGATTTTATGCCGTCCGCAGGCACTTACAGAAATATAAACCTCTACCGTGAATCAAGACCTTTCTTTGCTTTTCACGGATTTTCAGCAGAAAACAGGGAATATGAGGACGTGTAGACCTTTATTGTTTTTGCTTTTCCAATCACTGCGTCTCTCGGCTTCAAATTTTTTTCGAACGTGGCCCTTCGTGTGAAAAGTTTGCCCACCCCTGCTTTAAAAGATTAAACAAATCTTCAATAGGCACCTTCTTCTAAAAAAAACGGAGCCATCCCCGGCGTGGGCCTCTGGACATTTACACCGGCCTTCCCTTTCTCAGTCGTACAAGCTGCAGTAGTAAACAGTTTTTCCATGTTAAAGCTACCTGCTAAAAACAAAAACTTTTTAACCAAAAAAAGTTAAAGAAATACTGTTATGTGCGTGCACCATAATTTGAGCACCTATTTTAAGACTATTTTATTGCTTTTTAGCATAAACCGCTGCTGTTTTTTTTTATTGTTTGTAGTTTTTTTAAATGAAGTCACATTTTGGTTAAATTTTTGCAAACATACAGGCGCATTTTCAAGTTTTTAGGTCACAAAAATCGCCCTACTCATATGTCATCTATTGAAAAAACTTTGGGTCATGGAAGTGCACAGAAATTTCCTGAGGGAATAGGCGGACTAAGCAGTTATCCCACAAGCCACAAGGGACAAATTTTCTTGCATGAAAAGTCATTTAAATCTTTAACCTGTAGCAGAGAAGGCCTGAAAGGAGCTGGTCATAGGATTCCCTACGTACGCCACTGCATTTAGTCAGTCTGGAGTCTCAACTTTCAATATTTCGGCCTAAGGCACTTTTTTTAGCTAAGCCTCATGCTGCTGTACATTAGCAGCTTAAGTTTTGGCGTGACCTAGATAAGAATTGAATCTGCGAATCGCAATTGTTAAAGTATGTAGAACTGTAGATCCCATATGTACAGGTTCGATACGCTGCAAGAACTGCTGTGTTTGACTTATGTATTGGTTGGCTGCTCGCTTGAGCGCAAGCAGACTTCGCAGTCTCCTCAATTATTACTGTTAGATTTTCAGTTCAGTTTTGAATTTAGCCTACTACAAAGCCTGATGCGCCAATCATGCGTCTGACTCCTCACTCCTTTATTTTCTTTTTTGCGTGCGATAAAGTTAAAACAACGACGAAAAGCAGCGTTCGACTTTACAGGAATGGCACATTTGTAGCGAAAGAGTATGGAGGTACCGGTATTGCACGTAGATCGGATCCTGCGAGACGTATTCGATTCACGACTTGAATATTTAATGCTTTCGGAGGGGTAGCTGCAGATTCAAAGAGCAAAACTCTTATTTAACATTTTCCTTTAATACGTTATTCTACTTAGGTTTGTAAAGCTTCGAATTCAATCATTTAGTTTTCCAACATCGTTTTGCAAAGTGTGAGAATGCATTCTGTTGAATATCGCTTGCCGATTATGGTTGCTTGCAATCAAAGGGATGCGATTGGCTGTTGCAGGGGGTGGGGGGGAATGCTAAAAAGAGGTATACAGTGGTGTAAAAAGTATTTTGAAACGGTACTTAAGTAAAAGTTATGTTACTGACGGCAAAATTACTCGAAGTGAAGTAGAAAGTTTTGACTAAAAAAAGCACTTCAGTAAAAGTAAAAAAGTAGTCATTTAAAAACTGCTCAAGTAAAAGTATAGCGTTCTTAATCGTTAAAGTTTCAACTGCGCACTTGCCGATGATGACTAGCGTTGAAGGTGGCAAAATGGTAAACCAAAAGAAATTATTACCGCTCACATGGCCGCGTGGATAAAGCGTATGCTTCTGAAACGGTAGACTCGGGTTCGATTCAGAATGGGGTTAAACCAATGACTTAAAATTGTATTTATTTACATTAGTGGCATATTTATCCTCCTATCACGAGAAAGTGAACAAAGCGCTATAACGAGCTCGCTTGGAAGTTGCCGGCCACCTGTCTACCACACCAAGATGGGAGAACCCCGCTAAGTGCTCTTCCCAACTGCACATTTAGTAAACTTGCCGGCTTATTCTCCACACTGTCCCTTTAATGCTGAACGTCAAGCACGAAAGCTGTGAATACCAATTTTAAAGTCAATGTTTTGACCCGACCCGGAATCAAATCCGTATCTACAGCTCCACAGGCGGACGTTCTTACCACTAGGCCATCGGAGCTGTAAAAGCTGGTATTTGTGGCTTTCCTGCATGACGCTTAGCATCAAAGGCAGTTTGGAACCACGCTTAGCGAGATTTCCCAATCTCGCAGTGGCAGACAGGTGGCTCGAAACTCCTAAGCGAACTCGTTGTAGCGCCTCTATCGCAAAGAAGGATAAACATATGAATAGATAAGCATTAAACCAGAAGCGGAAACCTGCTTAATTCTGGTAACACTTCAATTTTAACTTTGCAATTTGCTTTTTTCATAATTAAGGTTGAAAGAGAAATAGGATAGTTAGTAGTTTTGCTGCTAGGCCAGCAAGTTTATGGAATTGGAATGAATATATTACTAATAATATATTAAGGATTTTCTGTAACTTGCGCTCATGCGGTTACGGTCATGCAGTAATTACAGACAGCAGTGACATTGGATGCGACGCAACTTTGCAACTCAAGATTTTAGGTGCAACGAGGGATTTCAAGTGAGACTATTAACTCAAGGACTACTTTGTACTTTTCTAAAATAAAAACTACTCAAGTAGTGTTACTTCATACTAAAAGTACGCCCAAAAAAAAAAAAACTACTCAAAAAAGTACTTGTTACCGAAAAAAACTACTCAAGTAATCTACTCAAGTAAAAGTATTTCGTTACTTTACACCACTGGGAATAGATGTAAGGAATATAGCCTATCGAAAACAGAGGTTACAGGAATGCGAAAATTTTGTACTGTACATATTGCAGGAGGTGCAAATGTAGATTTTATTGTTCCATTGAGTGCGGGCTGAAAAACGAATAGGAATGATCATCAATGTCAAACGACTTGCAATCGAAAGCAATCTTGTATAACTGATGACTGATTTGTTGCTGAAGGCTTCAACTTGACATTGTTTATTCCATCTAATTGTATATTCTGCCATAAATTCTGCTCTGAGAGCTCTTTGTTCAATGTGCTATTTCTCGAGAAAAATCAAGTCTATGATTTTACATAAAGTATTTCGTCAGCGAAACGACTTATCTTTGAAAATGACATCGCACTGTTTTTACAATTCCTCTAATTAATTTCATTAAGTTTTGCATGGAATCATTTTTCACCAATTTTAAAACACTTGTTTCACCAAAATTACTATAGTGATGCTGGTAATCAAACGCGGTTGATTTTCTTACTTATCTTCCGGAAATTCAAGATTATTCTACGGGTTAGAGTAGGTACTGTAAAACGTGCAAGCTCTTCATTCTGCAACAGGATCTACAGAAACTGGGGAGTAAGCAGGCCAAATCAAATGCAAACATTATTATCGAAACAACAACGTTACAGCATAGCCACAATCAAAGTACAGCGAGAAGCAGCATCAAAAAACAATTAGCTGAAAGTGTTCAACATCTCAATAGACTTCATCGTTTTCCATTACATTACGTTGCTGATCGGGAGAATCGTCAAGCAAGAGCTGAATTAACTCTAAATCCCTTTGCCTTTCTTTGTCTTTTTCGTCCATGCATTCACCTTGTGGTTGAGAGTCCGCACGTTGGATGGTTTGCTGCTCCATGTCCTCTCTTTTGCCTGCAAAACAATCGCAGTCAAGTCGAAAAAATGTTGAAAGGAGACTTGTAGCTGCAATTGCATCATTCTTCAAGAATTTGTATCTGCATTTATCATTTAGGATTAGACTCTTATTCTAAATCCTGTTATATGTGCTGAAATTGGAGGCCTATAGCATATTGTTGGCGGTAAGGGTTGCACGCCACGCTTTGTACCATTGAAATCAGTAGATAATAGTGGGTCGTGCTTGCATCACCATTCACCAGTCAAGTGACATACCGGATAACATAAATTCATTGAATTTGTTCAATAGTCAGCTAAATTGATAATTTTTCTCTGATTAAGTAGTAATCAACGTTTTTCTTGCAGCAAAAAGCGAAATTATTAAAAATCGGAAACATTTAAAAATAGTGTCTTGTGCTATAGTTTTATTCAAAAATTGCTGGATTTTAAACTTTAGCGCCCCCTTTCAGCTGTGGTTTCTCAAGCTGTTATATGTTACCATTAAAATGTAAGACCAGCTATTTTTAGTCTCAATCAAACAGCCGTGGATGAATTTAGCGAGTGATAAGAACTGCAACTAAATAAAGTAATTTTGATTTCCATATTAAACAAAGCATTCCGCTCATTCGTCAGACGAGATCACTATACTATACTGTAATGAGCATTCTTTGCTACCACAAACCAGGCCCGCAGCCTGGGGGGGAACAAAAATCCAGCCCTCCCTAAGGAAATTCGGCTTCTTGAAAGGATGTTACATTTACCACGAGACAAAAATATTTTCTAATTATTTGATGTACTAGCTAGTTGATCTATCTCAGTGCAATGAGCAGCCTATGCCATTGCTGCGTGGAGTAGAAGTTTGTTTGCCCACTTTATATTCTAGCTTATGCCATGCCGAAAAATAGTTTGCGTTTGGTAAAAGACATCTGCAAAATAATGAGCAATTAAGGCCAAAAGAGCGCTTTTACCGGCAGGCAGGTAAGCCGCAAGAAATAAAAGTGTAGCCTGATCTGTGAAATTTATATGTTGGTTTGTCGCAGATAAGCGGTGAAGCTGATTATCACGCCATAACAGTCGCACATGCATCAGGATAAGGAGAGAAAATAAAGCCACGGTAAATCTCACAACTGGACGTTTCGCCATCGTAGATTCAGCTGTCATCATCAGCAGTATAAGCAAGGCATTACCAAACTGAAAGCAAGTTCATTTTTTTACTGATTCAGTTTTGTACTGCCTTGCTCACACTGCTGATGATGACAGCTGAATCTATGCTGTCGAAACACCCAGTTGTGAGTTTTATTGTGACTTTATTTTTCTCCATTAAGCTATTTTCGTCCCATGCTTACACTCTATTATGTTCCATACCTGCAGTGTTGTTCATCACTCGTCTTTTTCATAGGAACATCGGTGTTTAATTCTGACTGGGAGTTTGGTCTATTTACTGTAAATTGTGATGGGAACCACGTTAGCGACATGGCCGAGCGGTACCGCGCGCATGTAGCAGATTCTACATAACGGGTTCGATTCAACGCTGGAACCGATCTCATTTGACGTATGTAACAGGTGGCTGCTGACTCGAAGAGCGCAAGCTCAATTCACAATTTCCCTCAATAACTGTTGGAATTTTCAGTTTAATATATTTTGAAAAAAACCTCAGTTACTTATTTATTATTTTTTCGCAGGGAAGGAGGTAGACCTATTATATTCTAAACGTATTCCGAAATGTTTCAAATCAGAAATCAGCTGATGTTGAGGAGCTAGTTGCACTGATTAACGGCGTTCAATGCTGCAACCACGACAGCGTGACTTAGTTTTTCTAACATTTATAAACGTAACAGCACACGTGAGATCGATTTAGACGCATTTGTATTAAAATGTACCGTATTGCGGTGCGTTTGTTTCAACATTTGGTAAACTTTGTAAAATGAGTTGGTCGTTTGACGCTGGCTAAGTTGTGTCATAAAATAGTGCATGTGTAGCGTGTTTGTTTTGTAAGGTGCTTACCGGTATCTATGTGAAATTCGCTGCCTTTATTTAGTTTTTTTTTTTTTCTTTTTCGTTGATTATTAGCTCTTGCCATCTTGCGCGACCACCAGCTTTCTGAAACAGCTTTGCTCCCAGATTCGCAAACAACTTGATCTTGTCAATACTTATTACATAATCTCTGTATACTCTTGCATAGCGTTTTATTAAAATCTTAGCAAAAACTATTTCAACAAAAAAAATCTTTTTTTCTCTCTTTTTAGTGATAGTTGTCGTAAATCTGCGATCAGGCTGGACAGGATTTCTTTTGGTAGGTTTCTTTGCCTGTGTGGCCTTTTTTGATTACTTTATATGGTCTTAACGGCGCTTAGTCTGGGGTTAGATTGGGTCTCCCAGTGTTAGTCTAGTTGCCGTGTGACGACAGTGAGTAACCTAGAAATGCCGTACACTGTTATGGTTCCTATTATTGCACTATATCATGGCGGTGTTGGAGCTGTGGTCTCTTTAGTGTCTTTTTTTATCTCGCCGTCACATGTTTGATTTTTGTTTTTTCTTTTCTTGCCCTATTTTAGTTTAATCGGGTGTTGCGACCATGCCTATTAATCCCCACTCCCCTCATCTTCGAGTTTCATTCTCGCTATAGCATGTTACAACGTTAATCGTTTTGTTGCTTCTTCTCTTTTCAGTGTCCGTTTGTAGTTGAATTCCTATATTGCTGTATTCGATTTATTTTGACAGTGCGGAAATAAAAGACACTACTTATAATACTAGTAAGCTTACTATTTAAAATTTTGCTTTACTTAATTTGCTCTTGAGTGTTTTGCCGCTGCTCGCAGATACTTTGCACAATTGGTCTCAAAACTTTCAATAGAGTTAGGCAAGCTAGCCCCTCTTAGGAATAGTTTTGCCCCTCACCCCCAAACGTTATTGACTGGCCAAGGGCCTACCGCAAACTCTGCCAAATAGTTTTTTAGTACCAACGCAGCTCTCACACTCTTCAATATTTTTAGAAGTCATTCGGAAATGTCATCAATAACCCCCTCCCCCCTTTCAAAAAAAAAAAAAAAGAACGGAATTAGATGAAGTTCACGCTTATGGAATCATAAATTTTAGATGCCTATGTACTGTTGTCACTATTGTTTTTTTTTTTCTAGGATGCTTTTTTCTACTTCGCTGTTCTGTACAGAAGCAGACGAATTCTAATTCAATACGGCGTAAGGCAGTAGTCGGCAACACCGGGCCGCGGCTCGGTTGCCGGTCCGCAAGAGGTTCGCAGCTGGCCGCGTACTTTTCCAGAATAAATGCATTAAAACAGTGGTAGGCAAACACCGGTGAAGTTTGCAACCGGTCCGTCTGCGTTTTCACATTAAATTTGAAACATTTGGCAGAGTTAGCTCCATCGCAGATTGAAGACTTTTTTTTTAAAGACACTCGGAAAAGTTTGGCAGATTTGCAACCTGAACGAATCCGAGCTGTTTTATTGCTAAACCATATGTGATTTTTCAAAGGCCGGTCCACAAAAAAAAAATTCAACTTCAAACCGGTCCGTAGTGCGATAAAGATTGCTGACCACTGGCGTATGGGATTGTGCACCGATTAGCTTGTTTTAATGGGCTGATTCAAATCGCAGCTAAACCGATAAAACAATTACGCAACAACCGCAATATATTTTGACATACATTGATTGATGGTTTTTGCAAAAACATTATTTTTTGGGCTTTGTGTTTCTTGTCGCCTGGAGTAGCATCAAATCTAGGCTACATCAAGAGTTTCCATTAACACAAGCGCAAAGTAATTGCTGTAGACTTCGTACCTGCAGATTGAATTCCACACAGATGTTTCCATAGACTGTAAGCCACGTTTTTATAGACTTGTATGCAGGCTTGTTCGTGAGACATGCGACTTGCAACTTGAAAATTTCCTGCACACATCAAGCTGAAGTATAGAGTTTGGTAAAACAGAAAGCGTATTTGATTAAGATAAGTCGCTGATAATCTGTTTTAGATTGCTTTATGTAGCTTCAGAAAACTTAAACCTTGCTGAATTTTTATCAAAGACGCAAAGCTTTTTAGTGAATACGGGCACCTGCATATGTAGGAATAAAATGCCAGAATAGTCAAATTTGCGATCGGCATCATGTATGAACACATTTAATAAGAGAAACAAAGATCCGAGTGATAACCACTTTCAAGGTTAGTCAAAGGGGGCCACAAGGGCTCGGGCATAGAACTCCTTCTGTACGGCACTGATTTCGCATGTAACAAACGTTTTATGTATTTTTCCCAAAATCGATTTGTATATTTATCTTTCTGTCGCACGAAACAAGGGGAGACATTGTGTATCGAGAACGCAGGAACCTTCTCCGAAGTTACCTTTTTACTAGTCAGTGTTCTCGGATTTTCTGAACACAGTCAACATTTTGATTATCATTCAAAAAAATCTCAAATTAATTCGTGACTTAGCAAGAGTCTGTTTTTTTACGCTCAAAAATGGACAGGTGCCGATTAGGTTACGTATAATAACAATATAGCTTACCGACAGCAGCTGCTTGTCCGGAAGAATATAAACTGAGTGAAATGGACAAAATCAAACCGAACATAAAAGTTTCTTTTAGCAATAAACAAGTCATGATAGCCTAATGAGCAATATGTTATTGTTACACAACTAAACTGTTTTCGTTCACTGTAAAAGAAAGCAAAGTCGTTATGCCGATATATATTAGTGACGTTAACATAATGTATAATAACTGATAACTAGGGCCCGCTTAAGTCAATAAATTCAAAATTTTTTCAGGACCTTGTTACATGATCAAATGTGTACTAACGTTCGTTTCAGGTGTTCAGGAGTCTGTTTTGGTAGATTTTATGTGTCAAAATAAAGTCAAAATTTTGCATTAAGTCAAAATTTGTCAAAATTGTCTTTATCAAAAATTTCCTTACAAAAACGAACAAATTTATATTTTTTAAATATTTTTTTGAATTTTTGAGCTGCTATTAAAATTTTATGCGCAGTTTTATTTGATTTTAAACTTTTGAAATAGTTGCAATATTTGCACTATCGTCACAATAATGCGTGCGGTAATTGAGAAGGAAATAGCACGTATTATGCATGAAACGTCATTGTTGATGCACAAATACATCATTGTTAGACAATTAATCTACTCCTATAAAACCCTTGCGCTCTATACACGTGGTCTTTTAAGTTGTAGCTTGCAAAGCAAAGAATGCCAAAACAAACCAAATCTTCTATAGCGAAAGTTAGGCAAACTTGCCAGCAATATCCGGATGAGTTTTCGGCAACTCCTGCCGGCGACTTGCGATACGACCTTTGAGACGTGTTAGTCAAATGCGACAAAACGTTTTTTGTGGAAAGCCACCGAAAAAGTAAGCAACACCAAGGAAAATTGGAGACGAAGAGCAAATCTCAAAGTAAGCAAACCTTTTTACATTTCGATCAAGTAAACTTCAAGGAACAGGTTGTTTCTTCATTCTTAGCTGCACATATCTCACTTCATGAACTGAACCATCTTTCTTTAAAGTCTCTGTTTGCTAGAATGGGAAAAGTATTGCCTTCAGAGACTGCAGCCCGGGCATGCGTTGCTAAATTGGCATCCCAAAAAGAGGAACAAATTCAAGAATTACTTCGAGACAAAAAAAATTTTTTGATTGTGGATGAAACACAGGTTGCTAAACAAAAGCATATTAATGCGATTGAGGGCAGCTTAGATGCTCCAAATCAGACATTCCTCGTTAATTGCCATCCACTTGACGGCGGTCGTAATGTTAATAGCAGTATTCTTCTGCACACTGTGGATGACATATTGCGACAACTTAAAATATAACGCGAGAATTTTTCATTGTTCTTGACTGATGCTGCTCGGTACATGTCTTCGGCTGGAAAGACGTTAAAGGAATTATACCCTTCTTTGATGCATGTCACCTGCGTTGCGCACTTACTACATAAATGCGCTATGCGTGTGCGTGCTCATTTTAAAAATATTGATGAAGTAATAGCAACGGTCAAGGCAGCAACAATCAAAAACAAAAATCGCATGAAAGATTTTCATGATGCTGGTCTGCCATCTCCTTGTGACCCTGTAATTACAAGATGGGCAACTTGGCTTAGAGCTGCCTTATATTATAGTGAGAACCTTCCAGCTGTTCGTACCACTGTCAACAATTGGACAAGTGCAGGCCTCTTAGTCAGTAGAGCAAAAGACGCTATCAATTTGAAAGGTTTGGTATCGGACTTGGTTAAAATAAATCAATACCGGACTCTAGCAGCCAACGTAGAGTTCTTAGAAGGAAATGCCTGGACATTAACCAAAGCATACGGACTGCTGAAGAATATGCAATTCGATGATGATCCTTGCGCAATTAAAGACTACATTAACAAACGACTATCCAACTCTGATTTAGAAACAATAATAAAATGTACCAACTTGACAATTGACCCAACAAGCTACGCACTATTGCAAATAGCCCAGCCAATCTCTGCTGCTGTTGAGAGATCGTTTTCTATGCTCAATAAATTACTGAGAAAAGACAGAAATTTTGATGTTAAGAACGTAAAAAAACATATGATGCTGTATTACAATAAAACGTCCTTGTAATTATACTGCGTGGCTTTCGTTAAAAAAATCATAGACATACTGTTAGTGTTCAGTACAGTTGCGATAGCAACGCAATTTTTGTATTACACACTAATTGATACCGGTACACACAATGGCTCGTTATCCTAGGTTTTAACGTCATGCGTCGCTTTGTTGTATTAGCTTCAACACTGAATAATTGAGAAAATGTTCGAAGTAGGCTACGGTACCTTTTTCTTTAAAAACTTATGTAAATTGCAGGTTATAAAACATATTTAATCAATAAAGTGCAACAAGACATAAATAATACGCGGAAGCGGTTAAGTCAAAATAAAGTCAAAATTTTACTAAAATAAAGTCAAAAATATATTTTTTAGGTCAAAAAAATGGCCCTACTTATAACTGAGGTTATTTTCAAATCATATTGAACTGAAAATTTGACAGTAATTGAGGGAGACTGTGAAGTGAGCTTGCACTCTTCCCGTCAGCAGTCACCCGGTGCATATGTCAAATGCGATCGGTTTCAACGGTGAATTGAACCCGTCACGTAGGATCTGTCACCTGCGAGCGGTACCGCTAGGCTATGTCGCCTTATAGTCATTTAGGCTATGCTCGATAACAGAAGGATGTATGTCTTTGCATCATTAGCTGTCAGGATAACTTACGGTAAATGGATGCAGAATCTTGCAGCTATTATTTACAAGAGGCCTCTGTGTTAAATTTTCTTAATCGTGTTTGGAGCTTTTCTGAAATGTAGAACTGCATTGTTTTGTTTTAGATTAGTCACTGCTTTACCAAAACGCCTATGATCGCAGTAAGTGATTTAAGATTTCATAAAAAAAATAAATAAAGCATCCTACTTTGCCAGAATTGTGGAAGAATTCATGTTTTCTGTTTCGTTCCACATTTATGTTCCATTTTTTTCGACAAACAAAACGCGTTGCATGTCTAAAATGTCACAATGCAAAATAATGATGCAACGTGAAACGGCCTTGTACGCACTTCATTTTTTAATATTCCTAGTTTAAGAATTCATCTGACCTACATCTCAATCTAAACTCCAGTAAGCAACTCTGAAAAAGACAGCACTTCGCTGGTTTTGCGCAATTGTTTTTCGTAAAAGGTAAAGGTAAAGGTACGGGACAGCGGGTGCAAGCACACATTGTTTAGGCCATTTTCAATTGTCGGCCCATTACAATTTTCAATCACGAATGATTGAACGCTGTTAAGGAACATAACATGACGAACAACACATACACAAAACCCTTCGCACTTCCGCTTGTGCCGAGCGCCTGGCGCGAAAGCTGCGAATACTATTTTTAAAGTCTTTAGTATGACCCGACTGGGAATAAAACCCCAGTCTACCGGCTGCCAAGTCGACGCTCTTAACCGATACACCAAGCGCCGGTTATTGTTTTTCGTATTTAGTATATTGTGTTGGTTTTATTTACACATTACCCGAAAAAACTCGCTTCCCCTTGGTTCACTACGCAATGACAAGTATGTTTCCAGTAACAAAACATTTAATTGCATAAATACCGCAGAATGCAGGTATGAAGTCCAAAATTTTGCCTAGAGAAATTTTACTGAAAAATTGCGATTTTTATGTGTGGTCAAACAAGTTACACAATCTTTATGGTAATTTGGCCAGTTGGAACGACAGCAAGCAATAAAGTAAGTTACCCTTCATTAAGATTGTGCGAATAATTCAAATAAACCGAGTTTCAAAAGTCAAGAATTCAAATATGCATTATTTAGAAGCAGAGATTCGTATCAATAATATTTGTCAAACGCATTTTGTGCCAGGAAAGAAAATTGCAGGAATAAGAACGGTAACGCCATCTGTCGAAAGCGATTACAACTTTGGCAAATAAAATTTACAAAACACCTTAAAATGCAGTCCAAACAAGCTTTGCTTTGACGAGTGCAAGCTTTTCGTTGTTTTCTTTTTCACATATTGGCTATGAGTGCTATTACTAAGCGTTCTGCATTGAGGTCATTTCGTTGCAGAGAAGCAAAATTGTGCGTCGAGGCCAGAAGCGTAGGCAGCAAAAAAATTAAAGGAGAAGCAGATTACAGCAGGACACAGATGACTGTGTTTTTATTAAGAATGTTCAAAGAGGAGAAGAAGTGCGCTACCCTGGTTTCACCAATATTAGAGGCTTCTAACTTCTTCCACTCCTGTCTCTCGTCTCGAAGAAAGTTACATTATTTTAACTGCTGGCTCTTTTTTTACTTGATTCTAGCTACCCCCTTCCACTACCTCTTCAATTGAACATAACTTGCATGCAACTACAGTCATGGCCAATAGCCACTCCAACCCGAATGTAAAAAACACACCTTTAAAACAGCAACTATAAACAGCTCATAAAAAATTAAATTAATCATACTTAGCAGCTCAAGATCATCATGACCCTGAAATTATAATGCATTATGCTGCTGACCACCCTAAACCTTGTCGTCTAATAAAAAATGCAACCTTCATTGTACAGTACTTGCGGTATTACGCCTGAGCGTGCAACGAGTGACGAGGCCCTACCTTGCAACTCAGCGTTTGGGCAACACAGCTTCAGACACGTAACCCTCCCGCACCGATACAGAACTGATGTTACCACAACGCCAACAGTTGGCCCTTATTTTGTAACTTACACCAAATTCACCACAAACACGCAAATTGCATTGGCGTAAATGTATGCAAAGCAGGAATTGGCGCCAAAAGCTGATCACTTTTTGTTTATATTACTTTAAAACTAAAAAAGAACTGATAAAGATTGGATTAGCCTCAAAAAAGGTGTATTATTAATTATTAATGCTGATATGAGTTTTTGTATATGTTATATTCTAACATTATATAGCTTCGTGCAATGCTGGAAGATTTATTAAAATTTTTAATAACACATTTCTGACAAAAAAATTGCCAAAATTTTGCTATTGCTATTTTCACGAAAAATTATAGATGTATAACATTTAAGAACATTGCCACAAATTTTCTGTTGTAAACTCAAACGTTACGGTAAATCAGTGTTGCCAATACAATTCAAAATTTCATAAACTAAAAAAAGCTCGATCACGTTGATAAATTTTGTAGAAATCATGTAAATGGTGCACAGAAACTTTGAAATGCTAGTTTGTTTATGAAAGAATCTGAATGGTATGTCAAATACGCATTATAAATGAATAAATATATCAATAACTGAGGTTATTTTCAAATTATATTGAACTGATAATTCAACAGTAATTGAGGGGACTGCGAAGTGAGCTTGCTCTCTTCTAGTCAGCAGCCACCCGGTAAATATGTCAAATACGATCGGCTCCAAACGAGAATCGAACCCGTCACGTAGGATATGCAACCTGCACGCAGTACCACTAGGCCATGTCGCTGAGATTAAGATATAAACTTTTATGATTGTAGCGGGTAAACAAATTTTGGTGAGGTTTTATCTTCGCCTTTTGTTGCAATTTAGTCTTTTCAAAAATTTTTGAAAAAGAGTCAACTACCGTCCGACGATGTTCAGCAAAGTAGCGTAAGTGACGAAACCCAAAATTAGTTACGAAGGTCTATAACTAGCTTTAAAAAGCACTTCTAATATTACAACTTGAAGAAGGAAAAGAAATTTTAGCTTTTTTTATTTGAAAACCATATCGCCTAAATTATTACTTACAGGATATACCTCAGCCAGAAGCGAAACTTTCATAGCTCACCTTAATTTTTAGTCACTTGCTACGATTGATTGTACAAAAACTGGATCTTTAAGTCCTAGCTCTATCCCTAAGATGATTATTCGAACCCCTATTACCAGCAAAAAGTTACGGAGAAACGCGGTTATTTTATTTTAGGAACCTAACTTACAGGTTTGTTTTAGCCGCTTGGCATTTTCGTTAAAAAATTCTGTAAATGTATAAAGCTTTACGTACTCCTTTCATGACATCATTGAAAAACACGCTTGGAAATTATGTTATGCAACTATTAGGCTACATTAATAACAGGTATTTTTGGTCACTCATTAAAAACACAAAGAGTAATGAGAAAAAATATCAATGAGCAAAAGGTTTGATTAGCTTTCGTTGTTAACTTATAGTGGTCTTAACATATAGTACCGTAAAAGAAAAATATTTAAGTGTTATTTTAGTATTTTTAGTACAAGTATTGTAATGCGAAAGTTGTAATAGCTCTATAAAGAGAAAAAACCATCTCACTTCAGTCTTGCATATTTTTCATTCTTTTGTGTTTTTTTTTTTTTTTCTTAATGAACCCTGAATCTTCACCCTATCTTATCTGATTTGCCACCGAACAAACTTATGTTAGTGCTACTGTATTTGCTGCAGTTCTGTCTAATCACATCTTCATTATACTCACTGTATTACGCCGAAGCGTGATGTGACGAGCGGCTGGGCCCATCTACGCAGCAGAGCGCCTGGGGCAACACAGCTCCGAAAGAATAGTAATGGTGGTTGGCGAGCCGTTGGCGACATTGTGCCGATTTGACCGACCCGGCATTTAAATTCCAGACCTCCCGCACCGATAGAGTGAGCGCCAAGCAACTGAGCTAACGGCCGGTTCTGCTGTTCTGTATCACTCATCATTGAACATTACCAATTTGGTGCAATGACATCATTAATTTCCTTGGAAGCAGTGCATGTTGCGTTTCTGTTTGCCATTCATTTAAAATAAATACAATGAAGACCAATTTTGAACAAAAAAGCTATGGTGATCTAAACAATGCATTACATGTTACCGTTTTTGCAAGCAGTTGCGTATTAGCTTCATTATGTATTTTGTGAACGCGTTTTTTTCCGTTTCAAACCCGGTTTTCGTAGCTGCTCAGAAACCGAGGTGATTTACCTTTTTGAGTCGTTGGAAAAAGTTTACAGCTTAAACAATGCATTTATATCTAAGGACTGCAAGTAGACTAATTCACCGTCAAGGCTACTTCTAAATACCATACCTTTTTATCGCAGTAACCTTCCTAAAATCTGCATGCACAAAAATCTGGACCCTGAACTACTGGCGTCGTACCAGCCCTGCAAAGTCTCTGCCTGAACTATGCTCTGCACCGAATATAACTTCCGCAGCTGTCTATAAGCGACTGACGTTAAGTCAAGATAGTTCAAAAGAAAAAAAAAGTCTATGTTTCTTAGTTCATATCGGCTGGATCTGTGGGCGTGGAACACTGCTAGATGGTGTTAGATGAACTGTAATAGCTACAAAATACTTAAAGAAAAATATTTCAGTGTGATCAAAAGAAAAGTAAGAAAAAAATGTAATTAACGCTAACGATCAACTAATCACTAAACATCATTTTTTTCCATGGTAGTGATGGTCTGGCATTCCTTCTTCGTTCCCTAATGGTTTTTGCACTGTTGTGCAGATCCCTTTATGATTTGTAATTACGCTTTTGAGGTATTCCATTAGATTTCTAAATGACTAAAAAGACAATTTAATGCACATATTATTGTACTCCAAAGACAGGTATGTGTGTTTTGTATGATGAAAGATTTCTTGCCAGAAGAACGTTTTCACGATATCTGTGATTTATGCCACCTTCATATTTAATGCAATGCCCCTTAATTAAAACCACAAAATTTTAAACTCTGATATACGTCTGAATGTTAAATAGGTGAAGGTTTGATTAAACTTCGTCTGGTTTTTCATCACCATACATCTAATCCATTGCGATCCGCGTGGCTCAATCTCCCTGAACTTGTGGTCCAATTAATACAGCAGTCAAGTAGTGCTTCAATGCAATCATCTAGAGCAGTGGTTCTCAAACTTTTTTAAAAAAATTACGCAACGGTCCCCTAGCAATTTTTTTAATGGCTCACGGTCCCCTTGAAAAATTAACACAAATAAACACAAAACAACACGTTGATTTTTTATTGTATCAATGTGACGAGGGCACTTGCTTCTTTGCAAACTTATTCAAGGAAAATGAACAATTTACTAGAGTTAGACTAAAATCACACATTGCAGTATCCTTCTCTGAAACCAATACTGCTGCCGCCACCCACCAGGTTTTCACTTTTAAGCCATCCGCAAAAAAACTTGATCCTTTTTGCTACTGCACGTTCTCCATCATTCGCAGACTTCACGCTAAAGGAGCCATTGCACTAATGTGACATCAAATTGCTTCTTGTGATATCATAAATGCCTATGTAGCCTGTAAGGTTTCATGACAAATTGTGTTTGTTAAGTTGATTGGAAGAAAAGTTGCCTGAAAACTTAATTTTACACAAAATTTTTTCTTCAGGATCGTCGTTTTAAATTTTTTGGAAGGTGCTTCGCGGTCCCAGAAAATTTGTCTCGCGGACCCCAAAAGGACCGCGGACCCCAGTTTGAGAACCACTGATCTAGAGGCACAATTAAGCACCGTAAGATAGGCATTTTATAGTCCTAGCTTCCTCCCCCATTTTTAAAAATTCCATCTCAAAAATCGGTATTACGCCGAAGCGTGCAACGAGTGGTGGGGCCCATCTCCGCTGCTTAGCGCCTGGGCTACAAAGCTCCGAAGAAACATCGCAGGGGTGGCGAGCCGTTGGCAACACTGTGCCGATTTGATCGACCCGTGAATCGAACCCCAGATCTCCCGCACCGATAGCGTGTGCTTAACAACTGGTTCTTTGCAAATTATCTCGTTTAAGTTACACAATTCCGCTTATTATTCTCATGCTTAAATTGAGTTACATGTTATAAATAAAATGCGATAGAATTGTGTAAAAGATGAAAAAATCTGAAGAAATGCCTTTTTTATATGCTGAAATTAAGGCAAGTTCCACCACAGCAAGTTCCAAATTAAAGCAACTCACTCAAGTAACTTCGGCTGCAGAGCTGTTACACTAAGTCAAAAAATCTACCATTAGGCTGAATCATTTAAGGTACCTGCTCTTTAATGTTTACTTTCTTTAGTTGGACGAAAACACATATCAGTCTGTAACTTAGATATACGCAGAGAAACTTTTTAAAGGTGTTTTGCTTAAAGATTTTGTGAAACTGAGCCATGTCAAGATACAATAAGCCTACCTCAAAATTTAGCCTACTTCATTTCGAAAACTTTTTAAAATTTGTACGTCTACTGAAACAAACTGTGCTAGAGCTTCTAGTTCATACCAAATTACATGAAATATTGTTTTTCAACATTTCGCTGAAATTAGCTCCATCTCTTCATATTAGTTTACACTAAAACCCGAAAAATGAAACAAACGCATAAATAAATAATCACAAACTTTCATATTTGTACATCACAATGGGCAGTATGCACAACTGTGCAGACTGACACATTTTTGTTTGTTTCACTATTTTCGTATTATTAAATTTGACTACGCAAGCTTTGAAAAGCGTGTGCATGAGCAGTACTGAGTTATTTTTGTGCAAATTTTCAATAAAAAATTCGTTTAAGCTTCTGTATTTCAGAAAGAAGCTGGAATTGTTATCCCAACCGCAAAATGAATTAATGGTTATGCATGTTAAAACAGAGGTAATAATTATCAGGCTTCTTCATTTCTTGATTAATCGCAAAAAGTTAGGGCGGGATTGTCAGTTTAACTTCCGGCAAAATTCTGCCTACTGGCAAAGAACTACAATGCGAAGGCACTGATTAAACCTATTAGCCTACTCTCACAGCTGAAGGGGACCGGACACTTGAAACTTTATCAGGCCGGAAGATACTTAAAACTGATAATAAGTTCAAACAATTGCGCGTACATAACTCATCATGCCCTAAAAGTGGATTCAATTCAACCGTGCGGTGAAAAATAATCCAAAAAATTTTTGTTTGGGAAGCATTTCTACTGCAGAATCTTTTGCATCATCAAAGAAAGTTGCAAAGCATAGTATTTGTCGCAAAACCAGCGGTAACTTAAAGCTTATATAAATTACGTTAATGCTCCAGTGTAACTGAGATACTTTAAAGAAAACAGAAACTTAACAGCTTTACAAGGACCTGACTTTTTCATTCAATTTTTGAATCTGGCAAACTGCATGCTCATGAATATTTAATTGATAATTATCTTCTTGTCAACGTAAAACTATTGACATGGTATTTGATCTGTGATTCATAATTTTACTATGTTGTGCCAGAAAATGTATTTTTTAAAGTCTCACTTTATTCCAATATTTTCCTGGTGTAGTATTAACCAAGATCTTTTAAGGAAACGGTGGTTGCCTCAAAACAAGGGTGGGCAATCTCTAGTCGGCCGGCCAGATGTGGGGAAATGAAGTCCTAGGTGGGTCGGATTATTACATGAATAGTATGACATCACGCGAAACGAACTGCGAAATGTGGCTTCAGATTATTGTTTAACAGATATATTTTAATACGGTGCTAAGTAATTTTGCTGCGTATTGCTATTGTGAACATTTGGGGTTGAGCAAAATGCTAAAAAACACGTTAATGGGGAGAGTAGGCTATTTCGGTCACACACTTTTTAAAATAATATTGTAAGTTAATACGAATTAGGGTTTAATTTTAATACTCTTTTTATTTACTGTGCCAACAACATGGGTACGCTTGGTACTATTAAAAAATAGGTAACCTTCCAATAAAAGGACCCATTCTTTGCTGTTTTTAATCGTGAGAAACAGTTTGCTTTTTAGCAGATATTTTAACCTAGAGCTACGACTTAACCAGTTATCGCAATATAAGATGAACAACGAACAGAGATGGGCGCGATACTCAATTTTTGAGTTAATCGATATCGATACAGGCCACTTAAAAATAGAGTCAATCGATAACAATATACGATACTTTGAAATGGTTTTAAACCGATACCGATATCAATACTCGTATCGCCGATACAAGCATCTCGATACAATACAAGGAAAAAAAATTAATTAAAAAAATTGGTTTACAAATAAATTAAAAAAACTGCAACAATCTGCGGAACGTAAAAACATCACGTATTTTTTTTTTGTTTTGTTGCATATTTATCCTCTTTTCACGAGAAAGCGATCAATGCGCTATACGAGCTCTCTTAGGAGTTGCCAGCCATCTGTCTACCACACAAAGATGGGGAAATCCTGCTAAGTGCCTTTCCCAATGGCACAACAAGTTAACTTGCCGGCTTGTTCTCCACACTGTCGGTTTAATGTTGAGCGTCAAGCAGGGAAGCTATGAATACCAATTTCAAAGTCGTTGGTTTGACCCGACCCGGAATCAAAACCCAATCCACAGCTCCCAAAGCGGACGCTTCTACCATTGGGCCATTTGAGCTGTTAATTGGGACATGGTATAATTTCACAATTAACGTCGTTCAATGGCGTTACGAAACAGTTGCAAATAGGCTAGTGATCAGAGAAATTTGCGGACAGTACGTCGCTTTGAATCAATGAGGGAATTTAGCTTCATTTCACATTCTTCAGAAACCGTAAATGAACACGCAGTCAACACCTGGTAAGATTGATCTTGCTCAAAAACAGTATCGAGATACTCGTATCGGCGATACACAAAAACATGCTTAATCGATACCGATACGCGATACTGTAGTGAAACACTCAATCGATACCGATATCGATACAAAAGTATCGCGTGATACGTATCGCCGATACAAGTATCTCTATACTGCCCATCTCTGACAACGAAGGGGATTAATTCATTGTGTCAGCAGT
The DNA here is from genome assembly GCA_964006365.1 of Trididemnum miniatum. NCBI lineage: Eukaryota > Metazoa > Chordata > Ascidiacea > Aplousobranchia > Didemnidae > Trididemnum > Trididemnum miniatum. The sequence continues at coordinate 5,104,823 of OZ023231.1, read as the reverse complement.
CAGCAGGGGTACACACAAAGGATATTTAATAAGTTACTTGTAAATGTCAACCTGATAGCGAGGCACATAAACCTTGCACAAATTGATACGTTCAAGGATCAAACTCAAATCTACATTGAGCCAGTCAAACGACTTGCATTCGTTGCACCTAACCTCGAGTTGCAGAGCAAAAATTAAACACAAGTTACACAAAAAAGAAAGCTTTAGTTTGCAAAATTAAATCGCTTGAGCGTATCATTAAAAAAGAATAAATTTGAAGGGTTTTCGATAATGGTCTTGCGGCTTGTTAGCAGCCCAACGCTAGAAAAAAGCACCAGAACTGGACCGTTAGCGGACCGAAAAAAAGTCCTGCAAACGACTAGGCGTAAGGTTTTTCTTTTTCTCGGATTTTAAATTACCCGGAAAACGGGAAATTTTCAAAAAACTTCTTGAGAATTCCGGGAAATTCCCGAAAATTTTTACCGGAAATTTTTTCGAGCTTGAATATTTTGACGTTTTTTCTGATTTTCAGCATTTCAGATTTAATTTTTAGCAGTTTGTTATGTTGTTTTGACAAACTTAGATTGAGTTTTTCGACTAATTGAAGCAAAAATTTTGATCTCACAAGCATTTCGTCTTAAAAAATTTTGCGGATTTTGAAAAATAATTTTTAGTAAGCAAAAAAATTTTTAATTTGCAGTAACGCAAAGCTAACTCATTTTTATGTCGGAATGATAGATATCAGTACCACTGAAATCCTTACAAATGTAAAGACATTTCCCGGGATCCCGACATAAACTTATCAACTTTAGCACCGAGCAATGAGTGCAGGCTATATTTCTGTTGTTAATGGTAACTTGACATTGCAAATAACATATCGGTACCATTAAAAACAGCCTTGTTTTGCCTCAATTTTGAGCTGATACCAAGCCATAACGGGGTAGACTACTCAATTAGCTATAAAACGGTCAACAAAATAAACAAAAAAAACAACCGTAGAGCGAGACAGCACTGTTTCAGGATATTAGCCTTTATCAGCCGCTCTCTGGTAAGATACATTAATCTTCCAGGACGAATGATCTTGACAGGAACACTCATCCCTTCGGATAAATATTTCTTGAAGAATTTAACCTTTGTGAAACGCATATCCACTCGTGTGGCTACTTCACCATACCAGTCAAACTCTTTACGTGGCCAGGGTGAAGATCAACGACTAAAAAGCAATGTCCTTCATGGCCTACCGGACGGGAAGTCATAACGACTTCCTCTTCGTGGGTCAGAGCAGTTAGAGGCTACATCAGCACTCCATCTCCAACAGTGCAAAGCACTCCAGTGAAACGTACCGCAGAGCGAGGCAGCGCTATTTCAATCTATTAACCTTCATCAGCCGCCCTCAGGTTGGAAACACTTATCCTCCGCGACGAATGATCTTGCCAGGATCACTCATCCCTTCTGGTACGCATATCCACTCGTGTGGCTACGTAATCATGACTTACCGTCCGGTAGGCCAGGAAGGACATTGCATTTTAGTCGTTGATCTTCACCCTGGCCACGTAAAGAGTTTGACTGGAATGGTGACGTAGCCACACGAGTGGATATGCGTACCACAAAGGTTAAATTCTTTAAGAAATATTTATGCGAAGGGATGAGTGTTCCTGGCAAGATCATTCGTTCTGCAACATAGATGATTTTTCCTTAGAGTGGCTGATGAAGGCTAATATCCTGAAACAGCGCTGTCTCGATCTACGATACGTTTCACTGGAGAGCTTTGCGCTGTTTGTGATGGAGTGCTGATATAGCCTCTGACCCAACAAGAGGAAGTCATCATGACTTTCCGTCCGGTGGGCCAGGAAGGACATTGCTTTTTTGTTATAAATGTTATGATACACTACTCGTAGAGACCCGAAATGGAAATATATGGGCCCAAAACAAACCAAGATCCATTTCCTTCATAATTTTTCCTGATTTAGAAGACCCGATAAAAAAGTTCAGAAAACTTGGTATGTTACCTATTTTGGTTCATATGCTGTTTGCTAAAAGGCATAATAAGTAAGGTCATCAAAGCAGGATTTTCAACAGCGATGGAAAAAGACTGCAAAGTGAGCTTGCGTCATTCGTGTCAGTAGCTACCAAAAATACGCGTCACATGCAGTCGGTTTCAACCGTGAATCGAACCTATCAGAGAAAATCCGTTACTGACACACGGGTACTGCTACGTTGACAAGAAATTGTTCAGTAGTTACCTCTCCTATGGATTGCCTCCTTAACGTGGTGGGGAGGTTTGAGTTTTCAATGATCCTTAGAGCAATGCCGTCGGTAGTGTTTAATCACTTCCATCAGGGTCACCCATGGCGGTAAGGTCAAAGGAGAGAAACAGACCAAGTAGCAATCCAATGCTGTAGCTAAATGGAAAGTTGTAATAGCAATATTCATGCTGCATCGGACGGCGCGCAGGATAAAAAGGTCCGCGTTCGAGTTTTAGGCAGAGGGACTCGTTCGAAAAATAAACTACAGTCTCCCCCACAAGCTGACCGTCACCGGAAACCCACCAACGCAGTCGCTAAGCGTTTGGGGAGGCAAATGGGGGCAGCGCACAGAAAATGTACTCGAGTTGGACCAAACTGCCGGGATCTAGCTATCGGGAACTGGAACGTTTCGTCACTGACAGGAAAAGAGCAGGAGCTTGTTTGCGAAGCCCAACAGTATCGCCTTGATGTTGTGGGAATTTCATCAACAAAGCGCCGGGGTTCTGGAACTGTTTACCACAAACCACCGAGTTTAACGGTGGGTGGAAAATTTTCTACTCAGGTGTTGATGCAGCAATGTCTGCTCAAGCTGGTGTTGGCTTACTTGTGAGCCCCAACATAGCTGAATGTGTCGTTGACTGAGTACCACTGGGAGGAAGGGTTTGTCTTCTAAAGCTAAGGGTGCGGAAGCGATTTCTGTGTATCTTGCTGGTGTACGCACCTAACATAGAATCACAGTACGAAGCCTTTCTGGAGGAAGTTGAGGTTGCATTGGGAAAAACAACTTCATCAGAATCCCTTGTCCTTTTGGGCAATTTCAATGCACATGTGGGCATCGACAATGCAACCTGGAAAGGTGTTATTGGGCAACATGGTGACCCTGACATTAACAAGAACGGAAGGTGTTTATTGCAGTTCTGTGCCACCAATGGGCTGTGCATAATGAACTCATTTTTTCAGCACAAAGGAATTCATAAGTACACCTGGTACAGAGACTCTCTGGGACAACGCTCCCTGATTGATTTTTGTATCGTTTGGGTGGACTTGTGTTCTACCGTGTCTGATGTTCGTGTTAAAAGAGGGGTTGAGTTGTCAACTGATTACCACCTAGTTGTCTGCACTTTGAAAGCTTTGAAACCCTTGAAAAAACGAAAGACTTTTCGACCACGAGAAACTTATCGAATCAAATGGGAATCATTGGCTGACAAAGAGGTACGAACTGCATTTGCAGACAACATTGCATCTAAGTTCAAAGAACTTCCGACCTCTACTGAAGACATTGAAACTGAGTGGTGTTTGTTTCGAACAGCAGTCATTACGTCCGCTACTAACTGTTGTGGACGTAAGCGTGTTGGAGGGACGAAGAGTAGCGAGAAAAGAACTCCTTGGTGGAAACAAGAAGTTAAAGAAGCTATTCGTGCGAAAAAAGTGGCCTATAAGGCCTGGCTTGCAAATAAGTCATCACTTGAACTTCGTTCGCAGTACTCTGAAGCACGTAAGGCGGCAGCCACAAAAGTTAAACTGTCTAAGGAAACGGCGTGGAAGGAATTTGGAGAAAGGTTAGACAATGATTTCAAAACGGCAAACAAAGTGTTCTGGCAGACCATTCGCCGTTTGCGTGGAAAAAGATCTCGAGCAGCTCTCTTTATCGAAGATTCAAATGGTGTGACTCTGAAAGATCAAGATGCTATTTTGAATCGGTGAAGAGACTACTTTAGTGATCTTTTAAACCCAGTTGATGCTATACCGATACAAATTCACGAGGAACAGGTTGGGGAAGATATTCAGATAACCGAAGCAGATGTGAATGCAGTAATCAAATCATTGAAAACTGGAAAAGCACCTGGTGAGGATGATATCAGACCTGAAATGTTAAAAGCAATGAACATACATGGTGTTCGTTGGCTGACTCGTGTTTGTATGGTGGCATGTAGTACTGGGCAAGCACCTAAGCAATGGCAAACTAGTGTGATAATACCTATCCACAAGAAAGGAGACAGGAAAAAATGCACCAATTATAGGGGCATATCTCTCATCAGTGTCCCGGGTAAGGTCTATGTCAAATGCTTTGAAAAAAAATGCCGTGAAATAGTCGAGCCTAAACTAACGGATGCTCAGTGTGCCTTTCGTCCTGGCCAAATCACAATGGATCAGATCTTTGCCTTGCAGCAAATCTTTGAGAAGTCGTGGGAATAAGCAAAAGTGGTTAATGCATGTTTTGTTGATCTTGAAAAAGCATATGATCGCATTCCTAGAGACCAGCTTTGGGCGGTGCTGTTGCTGTATGGCATTGATGGCCAGTTACTAAATACCATTAAGTCGCTGTACATGCATTCCGAGGTCTGTGTTCGTGTTAACAGCGCAACGACGAAACCTTTCAGAGTAAGTGTGGGACTACGGCATGGCTGCTCTCTTTCACCTATTCTGTTCCTTATTTATATGAATAGAATAGTTAAGAAAAGTGAGTCTTGTGGCGGAGTAAAGATCGGTGAATGCACTGTACAACGTCTGTTATTTGCAGATGATCTTGTGCTACTCGACTCTACCCAAAATGGTCTCCAGCAAGCTCTTGACAGGTTTTCGGATGCATGCTCTGTTGCCGGAATGAAAATCAGTTCAACAAAAACAGAAACCATGTGCCTGTCCAGACAACCAAAGCAGTGCTCTCTCCAAATTGATGGAGTACCACTAAAACAGTCAGAGAAATTCAAGTAGCTCGGCGTCTCATTCACAAGTGACGGCAGACAAAACAGCGAATTGGATATCCGCATCGGAAAAGCAAGTTCAGTGCTGCGCCAGCTCCACCGATCTGTGGTACTGAAACGGGAGCTTTGCACCAACGCAAAGCTATCCATTTTCAGATCGGTCTATGTTCCTATTCTGACTTATGGCCATGAGTGTTGGATCATGAATGAGAAAGTGAGGTCTCGAGTTCAAGCAGCGGAAATGGGATTCTTGCGAAGAATTAGCGGTTTGACCTTGTTGGACTAGATTAAAAGTGCAGATATTCGTGAATCTCTAAACATCGAATCGTTGCTTCTCCGACTAGAAAGATCGCAATTGCGTTGGTATGGACATGTGACACGAATGTCCCAGGAAAGAACAGCCAAAAAACTGCTCTGTTCAACACCGATTGGTCGAAGGCCTAGAGGCCGTCCCAGAACTCGATGGCGAGATTACATAGAAGATCTTAGTTGGTCTCGCCTTGGCATCCCAGCAGAGCATCTATCCTTTGTTGCAGAGGATCGAGATGCTTGGAGGCTCCAACTCGAGCTACTGCCCCCGCGACCCCCCAAGGATAAGCGGGTCCAGAAAACTGATTGATTGATTGATTCAGTAGTTACGGCACAAAAATGCGTTGTTTTTTTATGTTTACATGCTGAGCCAAAGCTGTATTCACTTCCAAATTTTCGTATCTTCACCCAATTTAAACAAGTATCAGGCAATTAGATAGAACAAGAGCTGTCAGCTGTTTTACATGCTTTGCACAGCACATGGAGTTAGCCGAGTGGTTGGTGCATTGGGCTCCGAAGCTGGCTTCGCGGGTTTGATTCTCAACTAGGTCATCTCCATGATGCATGTACTTCACTACCACAAAAATTCTAAGCTGCAAAAGTGGCTTGAAATAACAAACAAAAAAAAAAAAAAAAACATGCTTTGCACAATTTAGTCACTGAAGTTTTATGCTGAATGTTTAATAAAAACAAGTATCTGTAGCTGTATTCAAGAAACAGCTGCAAATACTGCAAAATTCTGCATTCTTGTTTTGTTTAATAGAAGACCAACTTTTATTCTTTTTGGATGACAGACGGATGTGGCATTTATTATTATCATTAGCACTGTTGACTTTTAATATTTTTATCATCATTCTATCAGCTAATTTTACATACAGTACTTAGCTCTTGGAGGCAATTTTATTTCGATTTTTTGTGTAATAATGATTTGGATGCTGGTTTTTAAAGAAAGTAGGCTGAAAGGCAGTGAAAAAAGCCAAATTTTGTTTTAGGAACAGGCTGGTAAAACAAAATTTGGCACGTTTTGTTTTCATCAAACTCAGTTTTTGTACATTGATTACATAAACAGGTAATGGAGCAGAATGACATTTCGGTGTCATCGCTCATCCGTTGAGGCTGCCAAAGTTCACTCATGGTTCAGTGAAACTGTGGCTACGTTATAACATAAAATTAGTTTAACGTTACATAATATCCGATGTGCATAGCTAATGACGTAAAACTGACAAAAAGTAGGAAATCCGAAAGCAAAAAAGTTACTTCATACCATCTTTGGGTGCAAAAAAGTTATTGGGTGCAAAAAAGTTATTTCATACCATCTTTGCCGATCAAATGGCAGTGTGGATAAAGCGTCTGTGTTGATTAAGCGTTTTAACTGAAACCAAAACTGATGAATCATGTAAGAGTCAGGTAGAAAGATATCAGTAGGTGTTTAATAAATCGTCTTCCTTGACTCAATTAAATAGCAGCAGTAAAAATAATTGGTTTGATAAAGATTTGCAACAGCTATTGAGTGTGAAAGAAAAGATGTTCAAAAAGTTTTGTGTTAAAAAAACCTTAACCTCTAAAGTTAACTATAATAAAGCAAGAAGCACCTACTTTCGTACGTTAAAAGAAAAAAAAGAAGCATTTTATGCGTCAGTTTTTGAAAGTTACAAAAATGATTTGAAGAAAACTTGGAAAAACATAAATAGCCTTTTTGATAAAAAGAAATTAAATCCCTGCTCTACTCTTAGAATTCACAATCAGTTGACCAGTGATGCTGTCACTATCGCTAATCACTTTAATCTTCACTTTGTTGAAGTTGGCACCAAGGTGGTCAACAAGCTTCCTCCTACTTCTCATAACTTAAAGGAATTCTTGCCTTTTCCAATTCCAAATTCTTTATACTTTAACCCCGCTACTCCTCTTGAAATTAAAAGAATCACAACAGATTTAAAGTAGAAAATAGTGGTGGAATGAATGGAATTCCTTCCAAAGTCTTAAAATCTACTCCTGAAAACATACTGCCAGCCCTTGCTCATATATTTAATCTCTCTTTAAATAGTGGTAAATTAATTGATGCTTTTGAAGTAGCTAAAGCAATACCTGTGTTTAAAAAAGGTTCCACTTATGATGTTAATAACTACAGACCCATAAGTCTGTTGTCAGTATTGTCAAAATTTTGGAGAAGATAGTAGGCCTATATAAACGTTTTGTTAGCCTCTTGATTAAACAAAATTTCTTCCGCAAAAATCAATTTGGTTTTAGGAAAAAATATTCAACCAGCCATGCTACTACGTTGTTAGTTGAAAATATTACAGCTGCATTTAAAAAAAAAGCAATGCACAGTTGGAGTATTTTTAGATTTATCCAAAGCGTTTGATACTATTGATCATAAAATACTTTTACAAAAATTGATGCATTACGGGGTAAGAGGACTGCCTTTGGAATGGTTTTCTAGCTATTTAAATGATAGCACGCAACAAGTTTTATGCAACAACCAATTGTCCGGTAGCTACTTTGAAAATAAACTGTAGTGTACCACAAGGCTCTATTCTTGGACCGTTACTGTTTCTAATTTGCGTAAATGATTTCAGTTCATGTATAACTAAAGGTAAGACCACAATGTTTGCGGATGATACAAATTTGTTTTTCAGTGAAAACTGCAATGAGAGAGTGTTTCAAGGCGCAAACGTTGAGTTGAAAAGTGTTGATAACTGGCTCACAGCAAATAAACTTTCGCTTAATATCAATAAAACTAATTGCATTGTGTTCCGCGTGGCAAACTCCCTGATGAACATACTGTTCAATTGCGAAAAAAAGGTATCAAGAGAGTCGCTTCTCTAAAATTTTTGGGCATTATAGTGCATGAACATTTATCCTGGAAACCTCACGTGGAAGCTCTGTTGAAAAAAATCACAATTACGAGTATTGTAAACAAGATTCGAAATCATCCAAGTCAACGCAACTTACTGTTGCTGTATAATTGAATGATAAAAAGCCATCTTCAATATTGCATTATGACTTGGTGTAATGGAAATAAAACGATGATTATACACCTTCAAACTGCTGTTAATAAGTTTATTAGAATAATATTAGGGCTATACGCTCTGGATAGTGTAAAAGATGTAATGCAAAGGCATAGTATTTTTTGTATAAATCAGTTAAAAGAATTAGAAACGGCCAGCTTTATGTATAAGTATTTGCACGGTGACTTGCCCGAAACTTTTAAAAATCTTCGTAGTGATAATTATTTGGACGGTAACAACTCTCGTCACACAAGAAGTCAGTCTAAACTTTTCCCTCGCTTTTGCCGAATCGAACAAAACAGTCGCTATTTAAAATATCGTGGCCCGCTGACTTGGAATTCCATTCCAATAACCATACGGAAAATTAAATCGTGCAATTCTTTTAAAAAAGAAATAAAAAACAGGTTTGCCTACCATCCAGTTAAATTGCGATTTCCTGTAATGCCTCTATAGCCTCTATAGTATAGTATGCCTCTATATAATGCCTCTATACTATTCAATAAAAAAGTTAAATCGGATGGTTTAGCCAATACAGATTTCTGCTGTTAGTTTTTGTTGTTACAGGTTCCAACTCTTCAAGTATCCCGCTCCAAGAGCATTTCAAGATCCTATTGTTCACTTCCATGTCAAGAAGTGTACTTTTTATCGTTTTTTTTTTTTTTTTAATCGATATTAGTGTTTTTGAAAAACAAAATCAGTTTTGCTAAGCGCATAATCGTAGGCATTTAAATAATTTCACAGATTAGAGTTGTGTTACTTATCAATAACCACTCAAAAGTATAGGTTAAAATTGATTGATGTCACTGCGGCTTTGCAAAATGAACTTGTCTTGGGCACTGACATAAAACGACATCCGGCGATAGGGATTCGTTCCTTGAGACGTAATGGAGCTATCTCTTAACTGTCGCTGCTCCCGGATGACCCTTGGGCAAGGTGTAACATCTGTTAGCCTCCCTATCTGGGGTTACAGGTTGAAGTTACAAGAAGTTGTTGGCATAAAAATTTTTTTTTGTTATCTGTCTGTGTTACATTTGTTAATTTCTAAAAAAACACGGCACTCGTGAAAGGTTATGCTAAGGTGTAGCGACCATGCATTTCTTTTATTGTATTAAATAAGTTTTTGCTAACTGAAGCATGTTTCAACGTATATCGTTTTGTCGCTGTTACCTATTTTTCGACCATAGTTTTTGTTTGCTGATTTTGTTTGTGTTAGCTTCGTTAAATGAAATAAACAACTACTAGTACTGTATTATTTTTTCCTATTTCGGTTTATTCTACTGCAAATCCTACTACGGTAGACTCGAGCTCGATTCAGCTCACCGTGCATAATGTATCGCTTGCACCATCTAGCGGATGAAGTAAATTTTTTCAGACAATTTTTATTCAGTTTTCTGACATTAGTTTTTCGTGTGTTTTAATCTGAATTGTCCAGACGGTATATTTATTTTGGGTTTTGCTTTTTTAGGTACAATTCAAAGAAATTGGGCTTTTACGGACTTAAGGCTGTCAATGTGTTCATGCAACTCTAGGAAAGCAGTGAGTTAAAATTTCTGCGAGCGAATCACAACAGATTAAATCTATGTTTCCCACCAGGTGTTAGTTTCAGTTATTCTGAACATCGTAGCAGCTTCGCATCTGACATGCTGATAGGGCTACAGATTTGCCCGCAGAACATAAGTGTTTGCCAGTACTAAACATATCGTTATGCTTTCTAGTATATGGTCGCTAGCACTACCTTCTGCATAATTAAATTACATTGTTCATTATATTATGTCTCACGAAGCGACTTGACATCTAATACCTTATCAGCTGTTGCTTCGTTATGGAGATCTTGGATATGCAAATTTCCCATCAAAGATTTGGGGATTGAGATTTATCTATCTTAATTTGATGTTCACTTTGTCTAACAAGGCACAACCAAAGCTTGAATGAGAATTAAACCAGCGTCTCGCATTTATTGCCGTTATTGAAGACTCGGTTTAATTAGCATGCGTTTCGGGGTTGAGAATTCCGAAGGGGTTTGCAGCAGTTTGCGACAACAAAAGTAGTTCATAGAATAATTTTTATTTTCAAGTTTTTCCTACACAAATATCCATGTATACAGAAATTATCTGAGCACACCAAGTAAACTTTATTCTACGATGCTGTTTTTCAAATTATGTACAGAGAAAATAACAAACACACACATACGCAATTTAACAAGTTTAGGATTAATTGTGTATCGACTGCAGTGTTTCCGTTTAAAAATAAAGAAATTAAAACAACTAAAAAATCATAAATAAAGCAAGGGACATCTTTGGACAAAATGAAACGCAAAAGCTAAGCACTTACGGTTTGTTAGCAGCACAAGAAACAACAACAACAAAGTTGGAGAATCCACAGGAGCAGCACGTTTCACACTCTGTACAGAAACTATTTTTATTTTGTGGTGAGATGTATACACTTAAAAATTACTACATAGAGATTTTGAAGCATTTCAAGTTTAAATAAATGGAAATTAAAAATTTAAGTACAGGTGGTAAAAAGAAAATCGATATTCTTAAGTTATTTCATTAATAAAACTATATTTTACAGTTTGTACATGGCTTCATGTTTTTTATGTTGTACAGGTACAGCTTATCTCATTCTGTTAATAGTGAAGTATTTTATCTTTGGAATTGCCATTGTTAGCTCACAGAAACACAAGCTCGATTTTATGTACAAAAGTTCCACACTATTGCGTATAGTTGCTAGACACACCGACAGTGACAATAAAAATAAGCACAAAAAAAGAAAAACATAAAAAACTGCGAATAAGTACCGTGAAGAAAAGCTAGGTGGTACACGGCAATGCATCAATCACACAAAAACGTTTAAATACAGTCTTTGAAGCAACGAAGAAAAAAGACAAAACAGGCATTTGCACTAATACTCCAACAAAAAAAACAACTCAAATTATCATTTTCAGCAGATGTTCGGGCAAAGCATCTTTCACAGCCGCAAGTAAAGCGCGATTTTCTGGGTTCTTTGGATCACAGCAATAGTCCCGGAGTTGGTCCAAATACGATAAAAGATTACCTTCTGTGGGGAACTCCTACGAATTTAACAGTAAATTGAAACACGAATAACTTACCGACGTTACTGTGCAGCGAAACTCAAGTTATCTTTCCAGACTCAAGGTGCGTTAATCTATACGCGACTAGCGACAATTTTTTATTGCACCTTGTTTGTTTATTTTACTGTTTAGCGATCACGCAAAATCTGCAACATTCGCCTACATTACCATTTTTATCGCGTTGTCGCATGTCGCGTATCGATAAACGCACCTTCACAACTAATCAGCAATGTCCGTCTTATGGTTGTATTATTAGCGTTACCCCAAACCTAGAGGTATTAGTGTATGAAGTACAACTCAGTATTCAACGACATTGCTAGGCCATATGCTTTTTTTTGTATCATCTCTTTGGCTACGTTAGTTCCCTTGTCCCCACGGGGTGGTTGATCACCATCATGGCAATATTAAATTGAAAACTCGGAATTTACGTAAACTCCTAGGCAAGTACAGATTTCTATACCTCATTTCAATAGAAAAGTTGAACTAATCAATCAATCCATGATGCAATTTTTTCGCAATTATCAAACTTGTAGACTATATCTTATTTTTCTTACCCGGCTGTGTGGCAAGGCTATTCCACCAAGACAAGCCAACAGTTCATGCTTTCTTTCTGTGTCGTTGTGACGCGACAAGGTTGACTCACCATCATCAACTGACATGGACTCTTGGGCAAACGAGACCTATAATAAACAAAATGAAGAATGAATTGTTTCAAGTTCAAACTAGTGTTGTTATTATGAATTGCTAAGATATCTAAAAATGCATGACTTTATTTCTTGCAGAATTTTAACGAAATTAGGCGCTAAGACGAAATTCTATAAAATTACCTTTTCATCTTTTCTCAGGTCTTTTCTTTGACTTTCTGCGTTTGATGCGTCGTCAATGCTTTGATTATGTGGGATATCTGCCAACTTTTGCTTGTAAGTCGGAGTCCTCAGCAAATTCCTTCACAAAAAGCATTCAATTGAGTTGGTTAAACTAATAAAACATCCACCGTAGCAGATGCAGTATCGGCACTAATTTGCTGCAGAAGGTAACTTGAGTAACATGAAAGACAACTTCCATGCAAATTCAGATTACTCTTCGTCAAATGGCGGTGACTTCTTTCGGGATTTTGAGTCTCGTGGTAAATCGCGCTATAATGGTTAATTATTATCACTTTTTTCCGATTTATTACTTTTCCTGATTTATTAAGGACAATCATTATGATTTTTTTCTGATTTAATAAGGACACGATTTACAAGACTGTAAAAAAGTCCAAAGCTATTTTTTGCTCTTACCGGTTAGGCGAATTCGATTTCAGATCAACCATAGTTGAACCGCTTTGTTTGCTTTGGGCATAAACGTTTGGTGGAGATATGCTTGCACCACCATACACTCTTTGTGGAGGCGATGGTGAATGCAGTGGAGTAGGTTTTGCCACGTTCTCATTGTAGTGATTCAAAGAATTCCCTAAACATAGTACTATAGTAGCAATTTTAACACTGTTAATATAGAAAATTCTGAGTGAAAGCGAATGTTAACGTAGGCAAAAAAATAAGCAAGAAAAGCATAATTGCAACAGCAGAAAGACTAGAAATGGAAGTTAGCGTTACACACCCAGACGCTCTTTTTAACGGTGTAGGCCTCTTTATCTTCAGTTTGTTATTTTGTTTAGCAAACAAAGCTATAATTTCTTTAAAAAATGTAAAGCCGTATAGAGAAACTTAATGTAGAATTTTTACTTGTGTAAACTTTGCTTCAAGTCACTGAATATCTGCGCACATAAACCTACTGTAAAATACCATCAAAATGAGCTCTCCCATTTTGCAGAATCGTTTTGGTCCCAATTGCTGATGGGATTTCATTTGCTTCCGATTCTTTGATAAGATCAGAGTTTTCAGCTTTGTTCGTCATTTCACCTGATTTTAAACCAGTTTTGTTACCAGCAGCCATAGCGCGGTTGCGTTTGGCAATGGGACAACCAGACTCACTGAAAAAAATAACGATAAATTGAAACGTAGATTTATCGCAGGTGCTCTTTATTTTACCACAGAAAACGTGACCCGCGTTAGGTGTTTGGGTTTAGAGCGTTGGTTTAACAGCCGGGATGCTGGGGTTCTATTCCCGCTACGGTCATGCTGAAAACGTTAAAAATAATATTTGCAACTTGCCTCCGCAGGGCTCAGCACAAGCGGGAAGTATGGAGGGCTAAGTGCTTGTGTGTTGTTTGTCTCGTGAGTCCACCAACAGCGTTCAATCATTCATGAGTGATATTGAAAATGGCCATTATTTGAGAATGAATCACACTATTTTTGCTTACAACACCTTCTGCCCGTACCGTTACTTTCACTGGAAGCATGAATATTATTGGACAATAAATTTGACTTTTATGCTTAATGCATACAGCGTAAAAAGTTTCTCCTTGACACTGTTTATTTTAAACGCTGAAGCAGCTCCTTTTTTCTCTTATTTCCGGTGGTAAGTAGGAAGCTCTGCTCAAGACAGTAAAACAACAAAGATTGGCGCAGAAAAGTCAGGGCTTACAAGCTTTAGCGCTTAAAATAAGCTTGATGTAGACCAGGCGTAAAACGTCAGAAAGAGGAAAAAGTCAGCAATTTTCTTTTCGCTTTACCTGCGGTGGGAAGAATAATTTCCGGTAACGTGACCTGATCCATCGCAGCCTTCCACTGGACATCTAAAAATAGTGATAATTTTTTACGGTTTTCTTTCTTTTTAGTGTACCCTATAAGCAATGTTCTCTCTAATTTTTTGTAGCCTGTGTGAGCAGAAACTTTGGCAAGTGCGCACTTTTTTGGAAATGACTAACGTTTGCGCTACAACCAACAACCCATGAATAAATTGTATATGGCAGCTATTGAAAACAAGTAGCGCAACTTCTCTTGGTTGTGTTACTGCTGGTACTTTTTCGATCACGGTACCTGAGGCGTCGTGTAGCCAAAAAATTGGGAGAGAACCGAGTAACAACTTAAACAGATAGGCCTACTGATCACAACCTTTGCAAAAGCCGTATTTAGCATTGAGTAACACTACGAAAAAAGGAAGTAAGGAAAAGATACCAAAATATGTCGTGATACTCCAAATTTTGGATAATAAATCGAAATTTATTTTTATACCTCAAACCGCTCCCTAACTATGGACATTATGCGCAATCAGTGCGACCCCACGATTTAACGAAGGAGGAGTACATTGCTGGGGAGCTGGGGGCAAAGCCCTAGCCGCCGGTGGCAAGAGGGGTCCGGGGGCGGTGCGGATTTTTACGGCTTTCACAAATAAAAAACTCGTTCCAGCACACTTTCTTATCGAAAAAAGACATACCGGCAGTGAGTGCAGTCACTATTTTAGTGCCAGACAATACAAAAACATTTTAGTAGTTTATGTCTAAAAACAGAAGCTGAGCTAAAATAAATGAAAGAAGGCTGCAATCATTATTAGTTTTGACGCATACGATGGGATGACGTGATAGGTGTGTTCTTGAGCCTATGATCTTTAACAACGCATGCAAAATGTTTTCTAAATTCTAACTACAGATCAAGAAACTGACTTTACTCCTGAGTGGAAGTGATTGATTGAAGCAAAAATTAAAATACAAAACAATGAAATTTATAATATAAGAAAGGTGGGTATGGGGTTTGTTTGAAGGATGAATGCGAAATGGCAATCGCTAAATTTTTTATTTTTCAATTTTCAATTTTTTAAACTTTAAAAAGTAACACATCTCAAAAAATTTGGTGGGCCCGAATGGCCCGACGCCACTGCTCGGTACACTTTGCGAAGAAATGCGTTTTTTTAGCAGGCCCAAGAACAATTTTTCCAAGAACAAGTTTCCTAAACTTGCCAACCAAGAACATTGCTTCATCTTGATATGTCTGTGCGCAGTATATTTATGCGTGTGCGCAGTCTCTGGAAGCCGTGTGCGCGCGCACACGCGCACAGCTTAGAGGGAACACTGCTTATAAGGTAGTGGTAGTAGTGTCTTTTATTTCCGAACCGTAAAGATAAGATTAAAGAAATATAAGGTGAAACTATAGTAAACGTAGACCTGATTTTTCACTTACTTGATTTCTTTAGCATTTGCATAGGCGGTCACAAGACCCCTAGGAGCAAGAGGACAACCGGATAAACTTCTATGGGTTTGATAGTTGCCCGTCGAGTGACCACGGCCCTGGCACACGCCCATGGGGCAGGTCAACAGACTCTTCTTTTTCCCTTTAACGTGTTGGCGAACTGGGCCTAAACTGAAATACAATACATTGTAATTGTAGGAAAAATCTCACAGAGATCAGTTACCAGCTTAGAAAAGTGAAAACCCATCTCGTCATAAAAGTTGTCAATAACACGTATCAGTGAGAGTATTCTTGTGTCAGTAATGCATATACCTAAGAGAGATTAAGATCTCGATAGGGTGCGAGTCTGTGCTGTTTCTATTTCTATTGAGCTACACTACTGCCTATTGCTATACAGTAAAATGCATTAGTAGGTCGAGAGCTTTAGCGTGAAGATACAGTATGCTATGCGTGAAATATTGACCGACCAAAGACGAATATTACCATTGTGGAAAATGATGAAACTTTGATACAAACTACTGTATTTCAGTAAAAACGCGTGGCTCAGTAGCAAGCTTGTGCCAATGATCTTTCAAGAGTACGGAATGGCTAGTGACTTAGCTTGACTGTTTCGCAAATGAATGGACAATAAGCAAACGCCTTACTTGATAAAACCTTGGGCGGCTTTTGTTTTGAAAATGTTTTCAATTTTTCGTAAAGTGGTGGGAGAAAACTGTGGCAGTTCTGATTGTCGTTGCCTTTTTTCGTCATTAATATCAACATTTCTCTCGTTATCATTGGAAGATCTCTCAATATCAGCATTTCTGCAAAAAAAAATTAACAGCTCAGATGGCCGAGTGGTACTAAGAGCGTCCGCCTCGGAAATCCAGACTTGGGTTTGATTCCAAGTCGGGTCAAATCAATGACTTTCAAAATTGGTGTTCACAGCTTCCTTGCTTGATGCTCAGCATCAAACCGACAGTGTGGAGAACAAGCTGGCAAGTTAACTTGTTGTGCCATTAGGAATGGCACTTAGCGGGATTTCCCCATCTTGGTGTGGTAGACAGATGGCCGGCAATTCCTAAGCGAGCTGGTATAGCGCATTGGTCGCTTTCTCGTGATAGGAGGATAAATATGCAACAAAATACAAGAAATGTATGTGTTAGTTCAGAGGTGTGGTAGGTTTTTGGAGAAAATGTTTCAGTGACTTTGGATAAGTATGGGTACTACAGTATATTCACTATTGTGGTAAGTGGAGATACAAATTGAGCTGAGTAATTTGGAAAAAACGTCAATTTGGTGTAGGTCTAGCTCAGCTGTTATGCGCATAAGCTATAAGTTATTTAACAATTTGAATGATAACCGATTTGCTCGCTGTGCTGTTTATTATGGGCAATACTGCAAAAACAATTAAGAGTAGAAAGCAAATTAAGCAAAATCTTACATGGGATTATCTTGAGATTTTTGGGAGTCTTTTGGCAAATCTCGTTTTATAAGGTTGAGATTGTCCTGTTTTCGATCTTGGAAAGTCTCCATGCGGCTGCCATGCCTGGTTGGCATCATGGATGCTGTCATCGGAGTCGCGAACAACTCCTGATGCTGAGGCATACGACTTCTGGCCAACTCTTCCATAAACAAACGCACCTGAATAAAAAAAATCATGTAAGTTGAGGAAAATTTTAATGAAGCTTAAGGTAAAGTTTGTGCTAAAATGCATCACAATTTGGAGGGGAACTTGGATGGTCTACAAACACCACTGCTAACGTTTTTAGATTTTACATTTTAAATCGAAAATTATCGACGACAATAAAAATTTGCAAAACATCATGTACATTGGTCTGGTGTGTTTTGCGTTGTTTAAAAGTACTAATGTTATAGAAATAGCTCTTATTGATGAATCTTCAAGAAAGCTCTCATTTGAGGACCTTTGTGATTCAATATCAGTAAATCGAGTCATGGTATTACACAGCTAGGGTTGGGAAGTCTAAGTGAAAAAAATGATCTACTCTCTTAAAAATGCCTTTAACTAACGTTACCCGAAAGCCAAATTTTTGCAAGTTTTTTTAAGCTAAAGGAGCAAATTAAGATGTAAAGTTTTTTTAATGTATTCAAACAAACCAGTTAGAGTAATAGGTAAATAAAAAATTCACAAACCGGGTTGTTACTTGTTGATGAAAAATGGTGGTTGTCATTGTGATTTTTAGGAATTAGTTCTGCTGAAATTTCTTTGACGATTTCTTTTTGTTTTTCTTCTTTTACTTTTGGTTTCGGAGTAATTTGGCTCGCGCTGGTTTGTTTCTGTCTGGTTGTTTTTAGACTGAGATCTAGAACTTCATCCTTACTTTCTCCGATCGTTTGCTCATTTGAACTGAGGGTGGTTGCACTGGAAGTATTAGAAACTGAATCTTCTTCTCTTGTATTTTTTTCCACATATCGCACAATGTTTGACAGCGAATGCACATCTTCTCGACTGAGATTAAATTTTTCCGGGTTGTCTCCGATAAATTTCTTGTCATTTCTCTTGAGCTCGTCATGGTGCTGGAAATTCAAAAAATCTTTAGACCAAGAGTTGAAATTTGTTGTGCTCGGATTTATCGGTGACGATGAAGATGCCAATGTCTTTTGCTTGTGACTTTCTTGCTGTTTGTCGCTGGCATCGTCTAGACCTGTTTTCCTTCTTTTGGCTGGAAAGTCCTCGTTTATGAATTCTTCATCTTTTGTGAAAAGTTTTTTGTCAAGCTCTTTTATTTTACATTTCTGATTGACCTCATCTGTTACATTTGTTTTTGGAGTATGTAACTCTTTGATTTTTTCTTCAATATCAGTTTCAGACGTGGAGAATTGCATGCTACTGAAAATTGAGTTCCGGTTTGAAAAACTGTACTTCATAGCACCAGGATTTGAAAAATTGAAACCTGGAAAAGGATATTGAAAAAATGGGTAGCCAGTAACCTGCGAACATAAACAAACCGTATCAAAGCATTGCATTCATAATAGTCTTGTAAGTGTCAATTTACTTGAGTCATTGCAGAGGGTTTCCAGCGCAGAGCATCAAAAAACTGACCCATTTTTTGAGGATCAGGAGTAGCAGCAGCTTTCAGTCCGGGAAAGTTCCCAGCATAGAACGGCAAATATGCCGCAGGATTGAGATAAATTGGTGGCGAAGTGGTAGTATTCATTGAGAGGCTGGAGTTTCGCATCTACAAACAAGGTTTTAACTATAAACTTACAGTTTTGTCGCTAAAGCATTTTACAAGCTCTCACAGTATTGCCATAAGCATGACAGAGTGAGAAACATGTTTGGTGATGCACCCCAAGCAATAAAGCTGAATGCTTAGTTAAAAGCAATTGTTTATACATAAAGTTTCAAAACGCAAGAGGACATTTTAGAAAAGTAAAAACAGGATACAGAAACAGTATTCTTTGTATAAAAGCGTTTAAAAAATCCGTATAATTTCAGTTTCTCTGGCCACTTACAGCAAACATTGAGTTTTGGTGCTTGTCAAAATCATTTGAAGAAACGTGAGAAAAGGAAGAAGTTTTGATGACTCCTCTTCTCTGGTGCTCTTTTGTTTCTGTCTAAAAAATTAATTAATTTTTGAAATTACGCTTTACACTCTTAGACAAGTGGAAAAAAGTAGAGGGAGATTTGAAACGAGTAAGATCAAAGCGAATGCAAAATCACACTCGCAATAACAGAAGCCCAAGTTCAACGCTTGGTAAACTTCGCTGTGCCTCTTTCCCGAAAATACGAAGTTTTTATTATCCCAGAGAGATTTGACAACGCCCAAAGCATATGGATGGTTAAAAATTGTGCCGTTGGAGAAAGATAAGTGCTTGGCAGAAACATAGCAAAAAATCTGAGGTCAAAAAATGACAAGCAACTTGATATGATGTCGCCACTAATCAACTCTTATGCGGCTCACAAAAAACTTCTCAAATAATTGCGCTTTTTGTTTCCCTACTCTTTAGGTTGCTGTCAGTGGCGAACCCTGCAGAGCCCTGGGGCTCTGCTTCCCCCCCTTTGTGACGTGTGAAGATGTTTCTTTCAGAGAACGATTGCTAAGAGTGAATGAAATGGGTGTATCTTTGTCTGAATTCTGCCATGCCCCCCGCCTAATTTTTTGGCTGGCTGATATGTGTAGTATTTGGATTCGATTCTGAATCTAGTATATTGAAGAGAGGAACCGATGGGTTGGTAAATTGTAATGCAACTGCATTGGTTGATCAAAAATCAAACTTGTGCTGAAATCGAGCCTAGCAAACATTTCAATTTACCCCGCGATTAAGATTTTCCCTCTCAGCATAGATAGAAGATGCAGGATATCTTTTAGGAGTCGAGGCAATCATGTCACAAAAAAAGTCCGAGCGTTCATCTGCAAAAGTGATGCGTAAATATCAATCAAAATTATGCAATAAAAAAAATCGAATGATGCAATGAAAAATCAAACGTTAGGCTTCTAAAAAACTCATTTAAATTGAATTCTTGGATATAACAAGCTTCACTTTCATTTAAAATTTACACAAATCAAAAACATATAAACTATTAAAGGCGCGTTCACCGATACGCGCCAAGCGACAATTTTTTGTCGCACGTGGTTTGTTTTATTTGTACTGTTTAGCGATCATGCGAACACTAATTTTTGTCGCACGTCGCGTATCGGTAAACGCACCTTTGCAGATAAAACTAAAACCGAATCACGTTTTCAAGTGAGATGTTAATATTTAGGTTATGTTCTCTATCAGACAGTTATATCATTATGTTATGGTGTCATTATGTCAAATGTCTGTAGTGACGATTGATCCCACACGTTACCCAAGTTTGCACTAACATGCGAAAAGCCATTGGTTTTCGACCCACAAAAAAAAAACACGTGGACATGGTGTGTGGCATGCGTACCTGAAGCATATCTGTGCATCCTCGACTTATCGTCTTTGTCCATATTTTTGACATTTTTAATTTTTTGTTGCATTCTTTTATTCTGAGCAGCGATAGGACAGCCGGACTCACTGCAGAAACATATTATTTGAAACATCACCGACTTAACATAAAGTGAAGCAAACTCCAGAAAAAAAATGCTGAGCTTCCTTCGATTTTATGAGAATACTTTTTGCGTGAAACGTAAGCAAGCCATTATCAAAGAAAGGTTTTAGACAAAACTTAATTACGTATAAGGCCAAAAAAATTTACCTCCTTGTTGGCGCGATTTAACTTCTGGCTGATAAAATATGTTTAATTTCAGATTGAAATTAATTCTTGCGTTGACAAAAAAGAAATTTCGCGAACTTGTTTTAAGGCAAAAAATCCGCAACCGAAAACTATCATTGTAGGTTATCAATATTCACAACTGTCGTTGCAATATAATTGCTAATCTTGAAATATTTAGTTAAATTACCATTCTTCTAAAGTCTTTCAATTGAAGAAATCAAATCTTCATTGTATTGCGGCATTACGCCGATGCACGTAACGAGTGGCGGGGCCCATCTCCGCGGTTTAGGCTAAACAGTTCCGAAGCGGTGGCGATGCTGTGTCCGACTTGACCGGCCCGGTAATCGAACTCAAGACCTTCGGTGCCGATAGCAATGTGCTCAACAACTGAGCTAACCGGCTTTCAATTTAAGTAGGTAGTAAACCTGCTTACCTTCGATGGGTTTGTCGGTTCCCGTTCACGTGACCTTTCCCCTCACATCCGGGGGTCTGGCACTTGACGGTTCCAGCATTTAGAGCTTGAAACTCTGAAAAAATCAAACTTTGACAAGGCTAGCATAATAGGAATTTCGATGAGTATGGGAAAAAAATTAAATTGTTGTTTAAATGAAAAAGTTATGAAAACGTCAGCAGTGTATACTTTCTCCAGACGTGGGCAAAAACGTTGCTTACGACTGACTGGCCGATTTTTTTTGTTATTTTAACCCAAGCAAATTTAAAGGCGGGAAATCTTTTGAAATTGACCAATTTACACAGCCAGTAGCAGTATCTAAACAAGTTTGCTGAAATTATATTTCCATAGTGCTAGTTTTTCGATCGATCAAATTCCTTTTCGATCATAACAAAAGTTTGCGGACTAAAAGTTAATAGGCAACTGCAATTAGCCTACTAGACTTCTTCGGCTCAAGTCGCAAGTTAGAAAGGCGCTTGTTTTGTTGATTCCAGAACCGGCGCTAGAGCAGTCGACTTAGGGGGGCCAAAGTTTGAAACCAAGCACATAAGCGCTGTCTTCAAAAGAGTAAGTTTGTTGATTGGGGGGGCCAAGCATGTCGATTGGGGGGGCCAGACCCCCCTGCCCCCCCCTTGGCGCCGGCCCTGGTTGATCCGATTGCGGACTGGCACACTCATAGACTTAATTATTGCGACTTGCCTTGCACTTGTATATACTGTACTTACCGTGTTTTGGTATCTGGTCCCGGAGTGGACAACCACTGAAACTTCTGTGGTGATCGTACATGCCTGTGATATGCCCGGAACCGTCGCAGTGCGACACAGGACATCGGGAACCGCGACTGTAATTGTTTCGTACTGAAGCCGATCTCGATTCTGATATCGGTGACATCGAACAATAAGATGCTTCTAAAAAGCAAAAGTATTTCCTGATGTGTCAAAACCACGCCAAAGTTATGAATAAAAAAAAAATGGCAAAAACCTGCTTGAAATGCAAGTATGTAATATACCATTCTTATCTCGTTCCTTAATTATTGCAGTTACTGGGAGTTTAAGATTGTTTTGACTGTTTAGCAGCACACATTTGCAACCACAACGTAAATGGTCACATTTAATTAAGCGTTTTTTTCAAATCTTGTATCTCTCTGTGTTTTGGAGTGCATAAACAAAACGTTGCGCAGCACAGATTAGCGGATTTTGCAAAAGCACCGAAACGAATCACGAAGCCTAGCTAGAATGAAAACTTGAAGAAAAAAGATAAAAATAAGGGCAATTTTTTTGTTCCGCATTCTTTACTAAGGTATTCCTAATCTATTTCCAAAAAATTAGTTCTTGATTATACTCGCTGCATTACGCCGAAGCGTGCAATGAGTGACAGGCCCATCTCCGCGACTTAGCGCATGGGCTGCACAGCTTCGAAGAAACATCGTAGCGGTGGCGAGTTGTTGGCGACACTGTGCCAATTTAACCGGCCGGTAATCGAACCCTACACTTTCCGCACCGATAGCCTGCGCGCTTAGCAACTGAGCTAATAGCCAGACTGGTAATCTACTTCGGAATACTAAAAATAAAACGTATCAGTACTGTTGAGCTTAGAAATTTACGAATATTACGAGAAGCGTTTGTTTCGCAGAAAATGTTAGGTGCAAAAATAAGAAAAAGAACTTATTTCTCTTCATAAATTTACTTCATAAAAAACCTTGAAGGTTTAAGATCAATTGCTCCAAACCAGCGCCAACTTTTACCTGACTTAGTTCCTGGAGTAATTGATTGTTGGTAGTGTGAAAGCAGAGAATGTTCCTGTTCAGGATAAGAAGAACAACTTTTGGGCAAATCGGGACTTGAGGGATGAAAAATTTCTGGGTTGGCCGAGTTGTTCGGTGGGGAACCACTGGGAAAATGATGTTTGTGTTCTTGCGCGAGTAAAGCTTCAGAGCTTCCGTTTTTCTGATCCATATTTAAATTGCCAAGGTCATTCTGTTTGGTAGACGAGTTTGAAAAAGGAGGTGATGACGCGTTGATTACGTCACTGCAATCTTCCATTGCAATGACGTCATTTCCACATTCAGTTTTGTTTTGCAACAATTCTTGGCAACTGCCATCGTTTTCTTCACAGTTCGTCGTTTCGGCAATTTTTTTGGAACTCGGCGAGTGAGGCTCATTTTTCATTGGTTTGATTGCGGAGTCGGATGATTCGCTTTTATATCTTATTTGATCCGTATAGTTAGGAAAGTGTTCCAACGGAAGTTTTCCATTGTTTCCTGAGAAACCAGCAAACATGCACATTGCAATGTAATTTGAATTAGCTTGACGTAAGTCGTTCTCAGCCACGTCACGTGAAAAGGCGGAACCTGCCAGTTGCTGCTCTCCGTCAGAACTGTGAGAGGCAAGACTCGGTGAACTGTTACCGCTAGAAGATGACAAAGAGTCGTCAAAGTTGTTTGTGCGTTCATATTCTTCAGCTGTGAAAAACATAAGGATTGATACCGCAGTAATCCTTCGATTGAAAATACAAAATGGTAGATATCAGTTTAATATTAATCAAACGCCAATTACTGCGCAGTACAATGATGTACTGCATACTGATGCCAAATGGAGGTTAAAAAGTCCATCGTTAAACTTCACAAACTTTAAATAATTCTCTTAAAAACTTAAACCCCAACAGCAAATTCTCACATTTTCAATCGCATTATAAAAATCATTATGACTGTTTTAGCAAAAACTGACGGTCGGTTTTTGCTATAACGTCTGTATAATTCTTTTTAAGCATTAGTTTTTTGAGAATGGCCTGGCACTCTATTAGCAATGTTTTAAAATCCTTTTTGTAATGAAACAAAACATTCCACGTTTTTGCTAGCAAAATTCTTACTTGCATCTTGTTTTTCTTCATCGATGTCCACATCATTTTCTTGATGATTATTATTTTGTTTTGAGTTTGAAAACGATGAAATGCTTGAACTAAACAACAAAAGGTAAACAATTTATCCTATAGGACAAACTTAAGTCAAAAATGTTAAGAACAATGCTGAGTAGCCTACCATCTTTACAAAATCCCAAAACGCCACAGGACATGTAATCGTAAAGATATAAAAGCAAAAGCAACCCCGGTACTTACTGAGTGCTTTTTTTTTGTTAAAAAAATGTCGTGAGTTGAATTATAAATAGCGATATCAGCGTTTAATAATATAAAGCAACAGGTAAAAAGAACAAAAAATGCTTAAAAAATGTAACAATAGGAACTAACAGGAGCGAAAGAAACTGAATGACTACCACAATTACAAAAAAATTTACAAGCCCTTATAAAACTCAAAAATTAAGAAACAATGACCTTGATTATTCAGTAATTATGAGTTTTTGTGAATGCGAAACGAACAAAAATTTCGCTAGATTTAACAACTATGCCAAACTGAGATAATTCAGGAGCATCACACAAGAGTAAAATCTATCGCAAGAGGAAATCCGCACAGCGGTAGTTTTTGTTATGTTTTTTCGCTACATCTTTTCAGTGTAAATTTTAATTGTGGTTTCTGAGATTGAAAATCAATAAAAAAAATGAAACGATTTTAGTGCTATTTTTTCAGCATCCTACCGCATAATTTTGGGTTAAATTTTAATTTTTCTTATTATTTGAAATCAGTCATCTCATACCACGCAGCGCAAAAAAAATGGAAAAGAGGTGCTGGAAAATTTCTCAGCCATTCACGGCAAGGTCTACCTGTTTTTCTCGCCTGTCCCAAAAACAAGCTAAAAATTTGAATACACTCGGTAACTCATGGCTTGTGTGCAGTATACATATACACTCCCATCCAAATTCACATTAGCTTAGATTTTGTACAGATGAGCATTAAAAACATTAAGCAGGAATAACCGTTGAATCATCATAATTTCCACTGGACAAATGCAATCCAAAATCAATTTCATTTCAATGTAATAAGATTTATAAGCAACACTTAAATTATTACAAGGTTATCATATTGATGTATAAAATATTTGGCATAAATTGTTCAAAATAAATAATACTAACTTGAATCTTGTGGCTGTATCGTTGTTCACCACTGCAGACGGTAGAACATCTAATGATCTGCCAATCGCATTCATAACAAAGTATTTTCGACAACTTATTTTTTTCTGCAAAGTAATATATTAAAGCTTTGATAAACTAGGAACCATTTAACGCAAAGATTAAAATGGCGCAGACAAAAATCATTAGGAAAAAAATTTAACTATTCATCTTGACTTTTTGCTTAAAAAGTAATTTAGATTTAATTGCAAAGTAAATTTTTTGAAGTAAAAGAAAAATTAATAATTTATTCATTTTGGAAAATGGCCAGGATTACAGCCCACTTTATCTTTCAGAGTTGAAGAATAATGAGATTGTAAAAATGTTCGACCATCAGCTTAAATCAATCAAAAATTAAGAGTGGTGATGTTACGCTTCAATTTTAAAACAAGAAGATATTCCTAACCATTTTCAAACTTTTAAAACAGCTACTTTTTGATATTTAATCGCTGAATGGTACGAAAATTTACTTAGTGTAAAATTTAGACTAGAAAAAAAGTTTATTTCTCACAATATTTTTGCCTAAAAGAAACAAAATTTGAATCAAGAATTTTAAAGCATTCTTTTTATCTATACGGGGAGGAATTTTCCAACAATCAACGTTGACTTTTAAGCTAAAACATAATTTTGTTTTGATTGAAATAATGTTACGTTATAACAAAAGTCTCGTCAGCCTTGCTACGCACAGCCAATCCACGCTAAACTCATTCCAGACTGTAAAGACTCTTATTTGCATTGCTTTACCCGGACATCTCGACTTCATCTCTTTTCCAGGTTGTGCCCTATTTTTGGCAGGCGACTGGCCCCAAACAACGATACCCAATGAAAGAGCCTATAACTACTAACCCACAACTAAGTTACCGGTAGCCTAACTAGCCCACATCACTAGAAGCCCCCATGGCAACCCACTCATTTGCAGCTGCAGACGAGTCTCGTCAGCCCCTTTCATTGAATATCGTTGTTTGGGGCCAGTCGCCTGCTAAACATAGGGCACAACCTACAAAAGAGATGAAGTCGAGATGTCCAGGTAAAGCAATGCAAATAAGAGTCTTTACAGTCTGGAATGAGTTTAGCCTGGATTGGCTGTGCGTAGCAAGGCTGACGAGACTTTTGTTATAGTCGAAACATTAATTTGTCCCTTGCAAATGTTACGTTAGTATGTTGTTTTTTTTTTTTAATTTACAGATTTCACAGAGGTACCATTGCTGTTATAAGTTTATCATGCAGGCAAAAGCTCAGAAAATTTCGAATTAAATCTGCTCGTGCATAACCTTATTTCTCAACCTTATGTTGTTAGCTCTAGATTTCAAAAGTTTTCTGAACGCAACTGCAAGTCGTCAGCAAAACTAGACAACTGTTCATTTCAACTGTTAAGAAATTTAGGAAACAAAGTTTGGCGGACAATAGCAAAGTAAAGACGAGTGTAAGGGCTACCCACGGAATCGACACTCGATCAGTTGTGCGCTCCCCTGGCTTGTACATCACTTCGTTCTCAACAAGCAGTGATTTTGACTTTCACCGAATCGTCACCCTCATGAACATATAGGCGCATAGCTTACTGTAGCTAAACTATGACTAACATTGATCAAGATTTTCAAGCGAATAATTGTAATTGTAGTTATTCGTCGCGCCTTTCCAGTCCAAGTGTTGCAAAGTTACAAAACCATTTTCTTTGCGTCTTTAAAAAATTAATTTTAAAATTATACCTACCGGAACCACAAATTATCCCGATTTATACTGCACATCAAACCACTCTAAAAATTTCAACGTTGGTTTTTCATTTTCAAGTTTCATTTCTCATCCACACATGACTAGTAACCACAAAACTCATTCGTATTTCTCTTTGTACTTTACTATTTTTATCAGTTGCTACTTGTTTGTTGCTAAGTCAAAACTTCATTTGCACATTTGCAAGTGTGAAAGCCGTTTTAAACGATAAGCACCTGCTTGGCGAAACTGGTTTCTTTTTTTCTTTTTTCTTGAAGTATCCCGCCAAGCTTTCTCCAACTGCAGTTAGTTCGGCCAATGAGTTTGGCTGCCTACCATCTGTCTCGAATTGATTTTGCCTTTTTCCTTTGCTTTTCATGTGACTCGTGCCTCTGGAGTGTAGGAGTGTCAGACTCCCTTGTCCCGAATTTATGAATGAGTTTTGTGATAGGTATCAGCCATCTAACCAACATTACTTAATAATTTTTTGCTTGCTACCTAGTTATTTGAGACAAAATTTTGTATTCATAGTCGACTTACCTCATCTCCATTCACAACTGCTGCACCACACCAAAACAGCTACTACCAATAATTTCAATATTGTGGGTTAATGTTAATGTTTTATGAGCCAGAGCACCTAGCCTTGATATTTGTGGCATGTGTTTATCTCACAACAATTTGTCTGCAAACAATATTTTTAAACTTGACGTCTGTATTAAAACATACCTCAACTAAACCTTACGTAAAAATGACATCAAATTGCTCTACGCGTGTAACGGGTAGCGCTTTTCTGTAGGTTGGTGTATTTTGCAGAAGCATTGGGCTAGAGCTGACTGCAGCCACGATTAGCTATAGAACCGCAAAGCAGAAATGCTCTTACGTAGTTTGTTTAGCGTTTATACCCAATTGCTCTTTCATCCGACCTTTTTATGTAACTTTTTTCCAACTTGCTGCGGCAGTAACACAAAAGTCGATAGCATTGTCGGAATAATTACACGCAAAGAATCAAAATGCTGCTCAAAAAACTAGTTGTCTTATTTTGTCAACAAACTCCAGCTCGGTCATCACTGCTTATGCAAACTATCAAGGGATTTGTAGAGCGGTGAAAATCTCTGTGGTCAAAACTCAACAAGTTTGTTCAAACTATTGTCCATATGTGTTGAAATGAATGAAAACCACAGGGAATTTTTTAATGAAGTCCAGTAATGCTCTTAACTAATTTTGCAAAAAAAGTGTTGAAAGAAGTAAACATTTAATTGCAATAACCAGAAATGACGAACCACGGTGTAGCCATGGAGGGGCACTGCACCCCTTTTTTTTTGGAAGCTTGATCTAAAAGAAGTTTAAGACATTTTCATAAAATTCCGCAATATTTAACCTACAGCAACTTGCCCCCACCCCGCTTGAATAACTCGCTGGCGACGCACCTGATAAAGGAATCATACTGCATTAGGTACTCGTCAAAATAACGATGTGATTTGCGAATATGTCAATGACCATTCGTACTTAATTCAGCTAAAAAATTGTTTTCTTTTTGCGGTTTTGTTTCTGTAAACTCCTTAGCTTTTGAAAATGAGTTTGTGTTTATTTTAAACAAACATGAAAGCGCAATTTTTCTGTCTGCACGTTCTGAGCACCCAATTTTTAAGTCATTGATTTGAGGCGATTTGGAATCGAACAGTAAAGCTACCGCCTCAGAAGCAAACGTTCTATTTATTCGGCAATCTCGTTCTGAAATAAATCTTTTGAGCTTTTTTCAGCAATAATTTGTGAAAAATGCTTCTAAAAAAGGAAGGCTGATGAATGTAAGTCAGTATAACATAATAATGATTAAAAAGTACTCTCAGAACAGACTGTTAAAAATGCATTTAAGAAAATTAAAGCAAAAAATTTGTTCACGGAAAAAATTGTGTAACTGCTAACAGATGATTTTAATCTGCGAAAAGATTAAGCCTGGCGATAATTTCCAATGATACTTCTTCCAAATCTTTTTCAAGTACAACAAAATGCATCATATTAATGAAAAGTGCGACTTAAGACCGTTAACAATGTGAAAACTATCGAAGCGATTAAGCCCTAAGTGGAAAAAAATCACGTTAATTTCAAATCTGTCTTCTAGAATCTAGATGAAATTACGGCACTTAGCTTTTATATTTTGGTCTTGTTATCATTTGCAAATACTTATCTAAAACAGTTTTTTTTAATGTTTGGCACAAACTTTGAGGCAACGGCGTCATCAAAATTTTGCTAAACTATAACCGCATTAAAATTTCCGAATATAGGGCAACCCAGTTTTTCCCACCTTCCGGATTTTTTGATTCGACAAAAGAAATAATCTGGAAAATCGCATTTGTCGCACCTGCAAGATCAACCTTGGCACATATTCTTTGTAAAGCTTAGTGAGTATTCAGTTTTCACACAAAATCTTTGCAGGTTTCGGAGATTTGAGAATTTTTTAACAATGAATTGAAAAGAAAAACTTGTTAAACCTTCCAGGGGCCTATAAGTATAAAAACAAATGTAAAGCAAAGCTTTTCTGCAGCAGTAAGTGATTCTTTGAACATTTAAATAATGTTTCCATTCATTTTTTTAACTTTAAGCCTACATGTTTCCATTTACAATTTTCGAATTGTCAGCTACTCACCTTGCCAACGTCAAAGACCACAACAAAAACAGAATCGCTGTAACTAATATACCAAGTCACAGAGTTTATACTCCTGTAGAGTTGACATATTGCAGTTTTTCTTTTAAAAGTACAAAACTTTAACACTTATGGTTTTTCACTGCTGCCTTGCCTACCTGCGTAAGTTTTTTGCGTTATGGTGAGCTTGTACTATAGTACCATACAATACAGTAGTCGAACATGAATGCCCGAAACCGAACTTAATTCACAAATAAGCATAAGATTTATATGCATTTCATTCTTAACACTTAACGATATAAATTTTGCAGAAACGCTGTTCAACAAACACTTATTAATATTGTTGCAAAAGTAGATATTTCCAAAATCATTGTTGGGTGCATTTTAAAACTAACTGCATGTCATCTTATCAAACTTAATTTAAAAATAAAGCTCAAAAATTTAAAAATCACCTGCATAACATGCCAATCTGAATTTTTTGTTGCAGATGTAAAGTTTATTCAATCAAAGCTCTTTTCACGCATCAAAGTTTTTGATATACAGCCCCTTTCCGTTTGGGACAAAAAAACGCAACTTGGCGTGTTTTGGGTGTTGTTTGGCATAAATGTAACATGTCTATATGTTTGTTTTCGTCATTGAAAAAAGAAACGTATTTGCATATTTCGAATTTAATTAAAACGTGAACTAAAAAAAAAAAAAACTAATAAACGACCCACCAACCTTTTCTTTGTCTCTGGTTTTAAGTTTATTATTTTTTACGTCGTTGCTTTTTTTCTTTGAAGCTGTTTCGAGACACAATATTTTTACAATTTCAATGAGCCTTATTGCAGTCGAAACAATTTATTCACAAAAAATATGTTCATATTATTTAATTATATTCACTTTAAAAATCGTGCGAAAGGATAGAAAGTGCATTTTGGTTTGCTTTTAAGCAGGTAGATAATACAGATGCAAAATCTTGGCATTATTTATGGGTCGTTGCCTTGATTTGAATTGTTGATCTTTGCCCAAAATAAAGATGCTCATTCTCGACAAAGTCTGTTCGTGTATATTAAGACATGAAGTCTTAAGCCGACGGGCACTTAAATAAATGGAAAGTTGAGATGTTAATCTGTTCTTTTATTTCGAAAATCCAATGAAAAACAAAAAAGAATCACGTTTATTAATTTTCCAATGACTTGTTTTTCAAAGCAATTAATTTTCGAGCTTCATCAAGAATGGCGACGACTTTAAACAATGCGAACCAATGTAGTAAATCGTGAAGTTGCATATTACGTGACAACATTTCACGCTAAATTAAAGATAAAAGACAATCAAGATCGCAGAAAATATGATGCGATATTTGAAAATTCTTTTTTCTGATGCTTTGTTGTTTTGCGCGTCAGTAACTGCTCTTGTGCAGAGGATCACGTAGAATTTAAAGGAATTGGCTACTCACTTTTTGCATGGATGATACGGTGGTGTGATATTAAAAAATACAGTCTCCAACAAGAAATTTTTGCAAAACTAATTGTGTATCTTTTGCATTCGCCGAGAGGTGTAACTGAAGTCTGATAGAAATCAGCAATGTTTTTGCTTTTGTTTTAAACTTTCAGGTCTTTTTACATTGTCTTGGGTTACCCTACGAAAATCTTTTTCGGCCAATTGTCATAGTGGTGGTTATTTTCTTTATTTGACAAAGCATTGTTCATCAAAAAATTACCTGTAGCTCTACTGTAATTCAGTAACAGCTAACACCAGAAAAAATCAGTTTTATAGAATCAGAAAACGTAATGAAAAGTAGGTGGGTGATGAAATTCAGCGAATAAACCGAAATTTCCTAAATTTCTATAGATTTAATGTTTCTTTCTTAGGTTTTTCATAGTTTTACGTTTTTGAGTCCTTTTTGGGCTAGATTGGTACAGAAACTGTCAATTGGATTCTCTCGTTTGGATTAGATTTGTTTTTTTTTAAAGAATTCTGCTTTTCGGAGTTAGCCTGGGTATTTACGTTCACGCTTGGATTCGCAAATTTTGATTAAGGCCGATGTTTTTTGAGCTAAAAAATGCTATTTGGGGGCACAAGATGAAATTAGCATATATTTTTCATCAAGACTTCAATTTTGGGGCTGATTGAGTCCCATATGTCGAGTCAACTTCTATCTTCAGAGTCAAGTTGTCGCAAAAGTTTAATTGCTTTCCCAGGAGAGCATTTTTATCGTTTCTTGGTATTATGATGGTAAAATCACTTGAACTGTCGCCGCAGATGTTTTTGCTTGCATTATCTCCAAGTAAAAAATCGATACTTGAACAATCGATGGTAAAAGACAAAGAAATAAGAGAACAAACTATACTTAAATTCTAGTTGGCACGTCAACTAACGCAAACAAGACAAAATTATGGTCAAAAAATCAACTAGAAACATCTGCTTTATAGCCTACGATTTGATTGGCTGATGACCCGAATGGCAGATGTAGGCAAAGAGAATTTTACTCATTTGATTTTAATCTTTCCATGTTTGTTTATGTCATGAACAAACACGCAAGTTTTACTTATTCAGAGCACCAGATTTGTCAGATTTGTAAAAGAAAATTGACTGTTTTCACGTTTCTTTTTTAGTTTTCTTTTTCATGCAGAAAATACATGAACGAAACAGGAAATTTAAATTCACATTTTTTCAAAATTAGCATGTTACTACATAATGTTTTACGTAACTATTCATTTCAACATCTTGATAAAAACGCACTTTCACCAGGATGACTCATTGGAGGAAAGTATTGTATGATATTTTCTTAACAACAAAAATTTTAATAAAGTTTTAACCTAGAAATGCTGATGATACTCAAACAAATCTACTGTTATAACTGCATAAGCGTATCCTGCAAATGTGTTTGCTTTTCGAAAAACTTGTGGGCTGCAGTGGTTTGATGTGCAGTTTCGAAAACACTCAATCGCAATTGTAGACCTGGGTTGGACTCCCTCTTAAGCATAATATGGTATATTTTCACGTACAACAATATACTCGTTTTAAAGGTTTTAAAATAGAGAAAATTCAAGAGATATGAAAAGTAATAATACCACCGAATTTGTGGCAAACTCAACTCTTCATAAGCGAGTTCGCCAAGTTCACTTCACACATTGCTCCAACGACACTTTTAAAAACGAAAACAAAACAATCTAACTCGTAATCAACGCAAGAAAAGCAACAGCCTTGTGTCAAAAAAAAGAGGTCCGATTCAGCGAGTACAACCAGAGCGATCGACCAGATCTTTTTCTTTTGAACACATCAAAATTAACGTAACCATTGGTGTGAACTGTAGTTTTTGAATTTTTCGTTAGCATGTGTTTTTTGCTGTTTGCAAGTATCTTTTTCCCTAAATATGCGTTCAGATACAAGAATAGCTTGTGATAAAGGCGTAAAAAGTTTTAAACTGTTTTCATTTTTCTAATTTTGATTTAAACATTAGCCACATGGGGTGCGAACTTAGCTTACTGTAGAATATATATGTACTGTAATTTGAAGTAACATTCATTATCCAGTTAGGTTGATGAATTATGTACAATTGTGATAGACATGTCTCCTGTAAGAAGGCTTTTAAATTTTAAAAAAGTAAATGTTGTTTCAGCAGATTTAATTCTGATCTTGAACAAGATGGTTTAAGTCTAACTATTGATCGTTTGGAGTTATATTTCTGTTGACAGATGAATGAAAGTAAACATGAAGCATCTGGCTAGCGAAATGTTAAAAACAGAAAACATACGCTCGCAGTTCAACTATAAGAAGCACTTTTGTATAGCCTATCGATTTCTTAGACAAAACCATAAACTATATTCGGCATTTAACTGGAATTCCGTTCATCATTTCCTGCTTAAAACCTGTTTTAGTAAGATTTAAAGCCCATTTTTTTATGTCATTAATACCCAATTTTTATATTCTTTGCCGTATCTTGTTGCAAGATACACATAATTATAAATCTTAGCTCGACTATGCTGTATGTAAAAGGCAAAGTCTCTTTCTTCTTTCTTATACTTCTTAAATTTGCACTGCCCGATTTTCAATGACAACCACTGACCTCTGAACGTCATTACTATACAAAAGTAACAATTTTAATCCAAAGAATTCGCTCCGAAATGAGATTTGTGATAATCTGCATCAGAACGTAAAGTAAAGAAAAATTAAGTTTTTGCCATCTGCATAATGTTTATATCTTTTTTTAAATGACTTGGTAGCTTGTTTAAGCAATTTCACCACGCTTGGTGTACTAGATTAAAGAATGGTTCTTATTTCTGAAACCTTCTGTGATTTAAAAAAACTTAACTATACTCGCCGTACTACGCCAAAGCGTGTAACGAGTAACGGGGCCCATGTTCCCTGCTTAACCCTTGGGTAACACAGGTCTGAAAATAAAGTTGCTGCGGTGGCAAGCCGTTGGAATCAAAACCAAGATCTACCGCACCGACAGCGATGCCTTACCACTGTGCTAACCGGTCCGGTTACAGCAAACAAAAATATCACGTTGAAAGGTAATGCGTTGCTTCTAGGCTTATAAACTCTGTGCTCTCATTGATTATCATACTTGCGTATCTTCTTCTTCGTGTGGAGTAGATGTATTTGGGATGTTCTCAGATGTTGGGGCATTTTTCATTGAGCCACGCGTTAGTTAAATCATTCAGGTGCAATATTCCAAGAGCTCGTGTGGGGGATGATGAGTGGGACATGATGTTATGATGTGGTCAGCAAATTGTTTTTTTGCACCACATTCGCAAGTGGGTATGGATGCCATTCCCCATTTGAGCATGGTTGCACGAAAATGGACGACACCAGTTCTCAGTCTGTTAAGCTTGACCCAAGCTGGCCTTGGAAGTGTCATTCCTGATGGATTATTGCTGACGTCTTTGATGTAATTGTAATGTTCTTCAGGCTAATGGGGATCACGTCAACAGCCTCCTCGTGGCGTTCTCTGAAAACTGAAAAAACTTAATGTTCTTCAGGCTAATGTTGACATTTCGGATACCCTCCAGGGGTGATATAAAAAGGATAAACCCTCGGCCCCGGGAACCAAAGAGATCAGGTGAAATTTGCCCGCCAAACATTCTGCAACTGAACATAGAGGGTCTGACAGCAAGCAAAATTTGCGTCGTAAGCTCTTCTCCAAGAGACCCACTGAGTATATTGATAGACTGGAAATAATGCATCTTAGTCTCTACCAACTATCTTGTAATCTATAATCAGGTATTTATGCGCTTTTAGTTCACAAAATCGTAATAACCTGCGCAACGTTACTTCTGTATTAGAGCAGTAATACCAATTTGCCATTTTAAATAGGTTTTTAGTCAAAATTTTTTAGGTATGGTGTCTTTTTCAATTAATCGTTATTTCTATTGTTACGCAACTGAAATGTTCCAAACGAAAAAGTCAGAATCTAATTTAAAAAACAATTTACTGTGGGATATCAAAATACAGTAAACTAGACAACTATATTCATATTTTATGACATAAGAGGATGCGACATTAAAAAAAGAGAGTTAAGCTTGGGCTTTTTGACATAATTGCTGAAGGTGTAGACTGCTGATATTCATCCGACCAAAAACTAAAACAGTCATCAATAGTACGTCACATCTCGCGTAAATAAACTCGTACCATTGAGAATATCCTTTGGATTTGAAAAAAGTCGGTTTGACAACCTATAGCCTAAACAAAAACAGCTCAGATGGCCGAGTGGATAGAGCGTCTGCCTCTGGAGCTGTAGACTGGAGTTCGATTCCGAGTCTAGTCAAACCAGTGACTTTAAAATTGCTATTTACAGCTTTCCTGCTTGACACTACTACTACTACTACTTCATCTTAAGAGTGGTAGACGAATAGCCTGAAACTCCTAAGGTAGCACATTATGCGCTTTGATCGCTTTCTCGCGAAAAGAGGATGAAAATGCTACCGGTACTAAAAAAACTACTTGAACTAAACATTAAACAGCCCTTTTTAATGGATGTGAATTCTCTCCCTGATTCCCACACATACTTTTTGTTCTGATGCAACATCATGAGGATTAATTCACTAATATTGCTGGTATCATTTTTTGAAATAGCAATCTTGAAAAAGTATGCATAGGCCTATCGCCACTTTGTAAACAATTATCTCTAAAATTGGTGGAAATTAAAGTTGACATATTTTCTATAGCACAATTTCGTGCAATCCGAAGCGTATTAACAATATTCCGCCACTTTTTTTGTTTCAATAATTTTTAATCTCGTTTGCTAATCTTTTTAGCTTATAGTTGATATTTATCATTAGATCGATGCATAATACAATATTGGTGAGAGACGTCTTGTTAACAAAAGAAAATTAAGTAATTTAATTTCTTAATTTTCTGACAAACGTGAAGTCAAGAACCGACAAAGCGGAAAGGAATTTAGCTTCGACAAATCTATGTTTTTGGGCGCCGTGAATTGCAAGCGCCGACAAGACGACTTTGACGAATTAGCAAGTGAATTTTATGGAACAGTTTGATGACAATAAAATTCTTAATGAATCGTTGACCTTCTTTAAACCTTTTGTGATGTAATAACGCGCTTTTCTAAAACAATTTCTTGATCATTTGCAGGATGATGACGTCAAATAATGCAGTTAATATAAGCAAGTTTTCGAAACTGTCTGCCATAATTCAATAAAATTAATATTTTTATTTATTGCTATCCCCCAAGATTTTAATCAAAGTGAGTGTCATTATAGAAAACGTCTCATGTGATCAATGTAGTTAGGTTTGTTTTGCTCAAATCAAATATTTTTTTGGGAGTGTTTTAGTTTAGGAGAAAAGGTAAGAACGTAACAGCAATTGCTTTCTTCTTCATATGAACTGGACTTTGCCTGATGTGCAATTGCCTAAAACCGTGGACTTTTAAGTGGTAGAATCAAGTAGGACATGCCCAAACGAAAGAAATGCGGTAGACTTCCATCAATAACGATACCAAGTTAAAGGTGAGATGGTCGGAAATAAGGGGTTTCTTACGAAAACTTAACTTGCTATTTAATTCAATCAAACTAAGTTTATCTTACAAGTCATAGCCGAATGGCCTGGCGGTAACCCGTGCAAGTGACAGATCCTGCGAGGCGGCTTCGATTCACGGCTGGAGCCGATCGAATTTGGATGGGCTGCTGACTCGAAGAGCGCAAGCTCAGTTTGCAGTTTCACTCAAGTGCTGTTAAATTTTCTGTTTCTATTTCTCATGGTTTAAACCAGGGGTGGGCAAAGTTTTTAATTCAAGGGCCACATGCAATAATATAGAGCTAAGGTAGAACCGCAGTCTCTGTTTGAAGTGTTTACACAATTGCAACGGACAAAACAACTTAATAAAAAGAAACACAACGATGCACGATATTATTAGCATTAAATCAACGGTCGATTTCTATTTAATACTTTACTGAGACATCACGTCTTACTATGCTTCTTTGTTAACAGCCCAATGCAGGAGCGGATTCACAAAATTTTGGTGGGGAGATGCAGTATTGATATATATTGAACGACTACTTCCAAAGACGTTTAGACCAGGAAAAAGGTATAGAAAAGCCCTTTCAAAATCTTTCCTGTCAGGGTCGTACTCAGATTTTTTTCAGGGAGAAAGGCACCAAATTTTGACGTTTATAAGCGTAGATTTTTTTCGTGAGGATTAGTTTGAAGTAAACTGAGGGACAAGAACCGCTGTGGGGGGCGGAGGCACGCTCCCCAGCAAAATTTTTGAAAATTTATAAACTGTAATGGCCATTTTAGTGCTTTTTGAACAATTTTTAAGGCAAACTTTATTTAATTTTTTTGTCCCTAATGCTGAGTGCTTCACCAAATACTGGTATGATGCATTTTGTTCACATATTTTTGATTTATGAGTGCTTAAAGTGTAAAAATTATTGTTATCGAAGAGGTTCGAAATTACGGAAAATTTATATTCATCAAAAACAATGTTGAAAATGGCTGATGAAGGGATGCATCTCTCACATCCCCTCTGGATTCATCTGTGGCACAACATTGCTGTCTCCATGCCCCCCAAACAATAATAATTTTTCAACCCCAGGACGCAGGAGAAGGAGCATCCGCGGACGCAATCTCATATTCGGAAGTGAACTGACTTCATCGTCTGTGTGAAGAGGAATCAACACGGTTCTGGGAATTGTATGACCTTGGGCTTAGACCAGACATGGGCAAACTACGGCCCGCGGGCCAAATCCGGCCCGCCGGTCCTTTTATTCTGGCCCGCCGGCACTTACACAAACTTAAACTCCCACCGTGAATTGAGCGGATGACCTTTTTCTTCCTTTAAAGATCACGGATGGCAGTGATTTTCAACAAAATAAGCCTCAACGGTGCAAAATTGGAATAAAAAACGAGGTGAAAACCTTTCATTTTGGAGATCACATTCGTACATGGACCGTGATCTCTAAAAAAAAAAGTCTTCACCTTGTTTTCCAAACAGCGTACGGCCCGCGGCTTCAACAGTTTTTCCAAATCTGGCCCTTCGTGTGAAAAGCTTGCCCATTCCTGGCTTAGACTAACTCGATTAGTAGTTTAAGGTGACTAAAAGTACCGATATACCGATTACGTCAAACTCAACTTCTCTCATATTCAGCGAACTGAAATGTTCAAAACGACGAAAAATTGGGAAATAAAATTAGTCCTTTTCTACTACCCTGGACTCGAGTTTCGCTTAATACCAAAGTTCTTCAGCAGACTGACCTGTACACGGAGACACACTGCTAAAATCAGTTGGCTTTGAAACTAATTATTGTGGGAAAACAGTACACACCATAACAAGTTGTACCTATTGCGAGAAAACGATACGCGTGCGTAAAAATTTGCACAGTGTAAAAAGAGAATGTTACTGTTCTAAAGAAGAGCCGCAAGCGAAATGAGCCGCATGTGGCTCGCGTACCGCATGCGGCTCGCGAGCCGAACTTTGTCCACCGTTGGTCTAAAGTCAAAACTATGAACATGAGGTTTTCCTACAAAATACGGAAAAATTCGCTATTAAACCGGATTATTTGAAATATCCCAGCGTTATGCAATATTTGGCTAAGTCTAACGCCTCTGTTTTCTCGCAAGTCAAATCAAAATACGCAATAATGTTTTAAACATATGGTAAACTTGAATATGATTTATTTTATGTTATCACGGCGGAGCTAAGTAGCAAAGCGTATATAATAGCAATGTAATAATAACCTTAAGCTCATTTATCACCACTATTCAAGAAAAAGCCCGAGGATAAAAAGTTTATTAATTTTTAATGAAGCTTCACCTATTCATCATCGCTCCTTAACATTTCCCAAGTGACAAGGATTGCGCCAAAAGAGTTTGCCGTGAATTGTCGCATTCTAATTATTCTCTCACAAAAAGACATTCCAGAAAGAGATTCAAGTCAAAATCATTTCTTAATTTTCGAATGATTTCGTTTGGGTTCGCTTCCCTTCAACATCATCTCATATTTTCTGTAGCTATATTTGGTGTGATCGTGGGTTCGTTTCCTATCCATGGTTAGGTTTCTTTATTTTTGTTTACTTTATCAACAGATATTGAGTTTGTTTCAGACGTCAATTCTTTTAAACTTACAATAATAGAAGTTATCCTGATTTTAATATCAGTGCCATGAAATGGAAGTTATTGAATATTAAAATTACTGTATCATAGAAAACTAAGCAGTTAATTAGGGTAAAAAAATCGGTTCAGAATTAAAATGTTTGATGAGTGCTTAAATGAAAAAAAAAATTAATTACAAATTTTTCATTGTTAAATATAAAATTATTGCCGCTTTAGCTGTTCATCGTTGTGATTTATGTATGAATAAGAAATTACTGTATAGACATTACGAAGTCTTTACCAAAAAAATATGAATCGTGTGAAATTTATGTTGCAATGTTTTCACTTTTAAATAGTTTTGCAGCATGGAATTTGCAATCCAGCAGTGCATGGAATAAGGCACAATGCAAAATAATAGCTTTTCGAAAAAACTGCGATCGACTCCAGCCATGAATCGAATCCGCAACGAAGGACCTGCGACCCACAAGCGGTACAGTTGGGCGATGTAATAACAAATTGATGAGCGATCAAGGAGCCAAAACTATCAAACAATTTTTTCTTTTTTTCAAGATTGAAAACCTAAAATACCAAAAGGTTCAAATAAATTTCATAGCGTAACTTGTGAGAAATGAAGTGAAGAAATTGCTGACTGCAAGCAGCAACCACTATTTCATCTGCTCAAATCATAATGTTCGTTTTTCTCAGACAAGAAGACGCCCGAACCTTTGTTACCAATTATTCACACCAAAAAATACTGATGCTTAGAACTAAAATTGTTTGCTGTTGATAAACGAAACTACGTCAAAACAAACGCGTGATAAAAAAGATATTCCCAAATTTGGGGCAATCTCGAAAGTGTTTATTACTTTGTTTTGAAAGGATTTTCTAATATTAAAGAGTTGAATCAAGGCCCAAGTAAAACCCTGTCGATTATCATGTTTTTTTCTTTTCTTATTTGTTACAATATATAAAAAAGTGAAACTACGTATTCGCTAAGGACGCATGGAGCGAAACTGTTTTTCATAACTGCATTTTACATTT
Organism: Trididemnum miniatum; assembly: GCA_964006365.1. Taxonomy (NCBI): domain Eukaryota; kingdom Metazoa; phylum Chordata; class Ascidiacea; order Aplousobranchia; family Didemnidae; genus Trididemnum; species Trididemnum miniatum. The sequence goes on along the minus strand of OZ023231.1, from coordinate 5,064,791 downwards.
CAGAAAATTATTTGCAACATTTGTGAAAGTCATCATTAAGGTTTGCACAAAAAGCGTTTCAATATTAGAAACAAACCAAGAGTCAAACTCCTTTTGTGTAGACCTTAACTATGACTGGCATATCACCACCATACGCTCTAAGAGCTCACGTCCAAGAACTTGCAGTTTGAGTGACATCCCAATCAGAAGAAAAGTTTTCGCACACAACATTTTAGTGTCAACTCAAAAAGTCCTGAAAGCCTGCCCTTGAATCCTGTACATTGTACTCAAAACCACTCCTAGACCTAACTAGGTGCGCTCGCCCTAAATGTGTTGGTGGTGCCGGGCTTTTTGAATCTGGTTCGGGCCCAAGTTTGAGAAAAAATTCGGGTCCAGTTCAAAGCTTACTGATAAACGACCTTTTTTCTGCATTTAGTATTGTAGTTACTGGCTAGCAGTTTTGATTTCGTTAACGCGAAACCATCCTTGCGAGTTCATGAATTAATTCTGTTGCTTCTTATCCAAGCGGTATATTTCGTTGCTCAAACATCAAAGTTGATTTGAGAAAACAAGAATTAGTGTTTTAGAGAGACCAAATTTATTCATTTGGCCATTTTGGGACCTGTGGTGTTTAGGGTTTCAAATTAAACTAGCCTTGTATTTTCGGATTCGTGCGTGAATTAGTGGGCCCGATTGCAACTGACACACCCCCTTCCACTCGCCAACAGTTGCTCGATTTTTTTCTCATGAACTTTTAATCATTAAAATGCAATGAATGGTTTTACAGATTTCAAGAAGCCAAAGTTTCGCCATGAAAAATGCCATGAATAATAAATGCCTGCTGAGTTCATGTTCTTCATTCTTTGTCAGAAACAAAAGTTGAAAATCAGCTAGAAGATGGAAAGTCGTTAAATCCGCAACGATATGGAGTTGGATCAAACTGTATCCGTCCAAATTAGACTGCGAGCGATAATAATTCATAAATATTTGATCAGAGAGCTCAAGTGAAGACTGCCTTTGACACTAGGTAAACTTTTTCCAGCTGTTTATGTTTGACACAATTGAGCCCTCATGTGTGTTCTTTTCTTGTTGTTTTGTGTTTTTATTTTTGATTCATGCACGTCATGCATATTTAATATTCGTATGGATTCGTTATTACACGAAATCGATCTTTAAAAAAAGAAAACTCATGGCTCTCTTTGAACTGATAAAAATTTTATCAATTTTCAAGGGCACACCACAAAATGGGCAAAACCCTAATTTCAAAAAGAGTTTAAATTGCTTTGACAGACTTTAAATTGATTCTGTCAAAGTAAGTCTTTGATTGAAAGTCTGATTTTAATAAACAATAGTTTGGTCTTAACTATTTCCGCCCATTATCTACTTTAGATAAAGGTTTTGGTTTAAAATGCATATGAAATACCGACTTGCGCATAATAAATTTGGAAAGAAAAATGTGCCAAAAAACGACTCAAAGCTATGAAAGCAATCAGCTCCTGCATTTTAATTAACTAGCTTCGGTTTTTCTCATACATTCGTCAAAAAAATTACGTGAAAACTCTGAAAAATTGAACCATCAGGAATGCAATTTCTCTGGTTTTGAAGAGACATTGTCATACGAACAAGAAAGTCAATTTTTAGAGGGATACGTAACACTAAAAACTGGGCAAATTTCATTATTTTATGACATGATATACGCTCAATTTCACGGTCCGATTGACGGAGTCGTAAAAGACATCTTGTCGGCGCAGGAGGTTGAGGTTTTGATTCCTAGGCCGTTGTCGTAAATAACGGGTTTCACCCCGACGACGTTTCTTAGGAGATGGGCCCGGCCAGAGTTGTCAATCGGGCTCGAGCGTTTCGGGTTGGGGCCGGGCTAAGGGTTGGATTTTGAAAAATTGTCGGGCTTTAATCGGGCCGGACGCCAAAGCAACTGGACAGACCTGAAGCGATAAAAATCATCAATTCAACAAAATGATTTCTATAGCTTCAAGTTTTCTGAATTGATTTTTATTTATTTGTTTATTTCGTTTAATATTGTTCGTTTATTTGTTTATTCCATTTATTTATCTTTAAGTACAAAAAGTTAATGATATTACACAGTGCATACTGGTTAATTACATTTTTTTGGTTGTATAAATATTGCTGCTTGTAACTGGTGCGACTGTGGATGGGTAAAACTCATTTTCTTTTTTGTTAAAATTTCTTCTAAATTTAAAGTGATGTTTTTGATTTCGGGCTTAGGCAGGCCGATAAGCTAGGATTCGAGTTAGGGTTGAGGCGCTCAACATATTCGGCCCATTTACAACTCTGTGTCTGGCCGCAAATTTCGGCATCGTTGAACGAAAAATTTCCATTTTTTTCGACACATCTGACTGGTTGGAACATCTACCGAAAAAAGCAATCGACGATTTCAAAATTAATCAACGGCAGCATTTTGTTAAATGGATTACCGTTGTAAAACAGCCGATCTTTAAGGTTCAACCCTTAGGTTTGCGAATTGAATACTCTAGTTTAAAGAGTGTGATTAGCAAGCGAATACTCACTAACTTGCGTGTTAATAAGTTTAAGTTATGGTTTGACGGTGGGTTAAAGTAGTGAATAATAATCACAATGGCCTGTTGGTTGCATTTATGTACTGTCTATCTACAACAGAGGTTTACCGATTGTTGTGCTTTTTAAAATGCAGTAGGCTAATCTAATCTCATATCAATCCACTGATTGACAGTTAGTTCTACTTGATTGGCTTTGAAAAGCGCCGATTGCTCTTTTTACCAGAAGCTCCAACCAATCACATTACTTGAAAACAAATGGAAATTTTTTGTGCAACCGGACCCCGCCATTCGTTACACGCTTCGGCTTAATGCCACGAGTATTGAAGATTTGATTTTAGAGATTTTGATTTCAGGTTAATGGGTTTTGTATACGATTTTTTTTTTAATAATTTTTTTTTAATCTATTAAAGCAATAAAACAAAAAAAGACATACATAAATAAAACAAACGAACGATGAAAAAACTCAACATTTTTGTCGTAAATTTATAAAAGGGACCAATTTCCAATATGTGACGTCAATTTATTATTCCTTGTCGCAATACAATATTCGGATGCTCTTATACAATTTGATTTTGGATTAGTTCGTTTGGCGTAGTGGCTGATTACCCTGCTATCAGTGTGGGAGGTCTAGGTTAGATTTCTGAGTCAGCCGGCCAGTTAAGTCGGACACAGTGTCATTAACGACTCGCCATTGCCCTGGCGTTTTTTCGGAGTTACGCTATGTTGCTCAGGCCCTAATTAAGCCGCAGAGATGGGCACCGCTGGTCACACGCTTCGGCGAAATACTGCGTGTATAATGAAGATTTGATTTTTTTAAGTAGTGCTTGGCTTAAATTCATTATCTTATAGCTATTGCATTTTGTTTCATGACGATTGAATTTCGTTAAAACTTTCTGACTAGAAATTTTACCCTGATCTAATATCTATGATGATATTACTGGGACATTTTTTGTTTTCGTGATCCAAATAGCTTTTTTGAAAGTCGCCATTTTCGGTTATATTTTAAAACCTTGAATTCAGTAAATTTTTCTTTGATTTGCATGAAAAAATGTAAAAAATAAGTAGCGGTCACGTTCCGACTAAAGTAAGGTTTGAGTTATTGACTTATTAACCAGTGAACTTGAATACTGTGATGACCATGAAAATGAAATTAATTACTGTTAATAGCTATTTCTTTGCGTGTTTATCGTGGTTTATATGCAACACATAATTTATCAGACTTAAATAAATAAAATCAAATTGTAATTGACTTTGCATTTAAGTTGTTTTTTTTTTGAATGTCATTTTGTGTGGAAATGATTAAAATCAAAGTGTGAACAGTTAATGCGGTCACATCTTAGACATTAGAGTGAGATTTTCCGGTTAAATTTTATTTCTATTTTCTTTTTGTTTGCTAGTGATCACAGACTTTTCTTGAGTGTGTTGGTGATGTCATTGCGCTTTGTCCTTTCCGTTTTCTTTCACAGCTAACGGAAATTTTCTGGGAGAATTTTTTAATCAAGTTCACAGCGGTGAACTCTCATGAGAACTTTGCATAACCTCCTTTTCTCTTCTGCAACAGAAACCACGAGACAAAATCTTTTGGCACCAACTTCCAAAGTGAAAACAAAAAAATTTCAACTACTCCATTGCAGGTAGTTAAAACGGTAGAGCAATACACATTATATTCCATGCTTACGAATCAGGAACCACGGGATCCACACCTGGATTTGCAAAGAGGACAAAGTGAAAGTGTTGCCAGAGTTTCACCATGCTGTGTTTGTTTCTGCTTAAATGCTTTGTAGGCTACAGAAACTAACGCAGCAAACTTGCCGCATGCAGAAAAAATTGAATGACTCTAGAGCAGAACAGTTTTTCTGTGCTAGAGCAGAGTGTCAAAAAATTCGTGCATTATAACCGACAAAAGTAGGCTAATCAGGGCATAAGCCCAATCAGAAGAAAGCATATAATACTAAATTTCAACAGTTTGCGCCAATATCGTCAAATAAAAAGGTTTATGTAGGTTAATTAAACTCATGTGATCTTCATCCATGCTGTGAGTCAATGTAAAATATACAAAAACTTCATCTGCGAAGTTATTGCTTTCTAAGATAAATCACTTCAAAGAGTGTGACAGATGAGTTTGAATGAAGTTTTGTAAACTTTGCTCGCACTTTTTACAACGTAAATTGCGCCTTTTCGATGCTTTTTATCTCTCGATCAATTTGTGCGTGTACCAGATGGGCAGTGCTGGACAGCGTAAACAATTGAGTTTCCAAATAAGTTTTTGAAAGACAAAGCTATAAAGTAACGCCAAGATCCGGGATAATTTTGTCACCATAAAATCGTCATTTGAATACTTTTCAAAACTTGTCGCCAGACTGCCAAGCGCTTTTATTTTAATAGCACAACTGCTCGTTTTTGATTTTTTTTTAAACTTAGACAATTTTGACATAGCGGAAATTACTATAGCTTTTACTACCTCAAAATTTACTCTACGTGTTTTCAATTGTCGTCTAATTTAACTTGTTCTTTTTTAAACAAATAGGTCATGTACAGCTACAAAACAAAATATTTATTACCACAAGTTAGTCTATTTTAGCGGTGAGTAGTTTTACGAACTCATTTTTCGGCGATTGTTTTCATATCATACACAAAAGCATTTACTAAAAAGCAACTTGGAGTAGGAGATGATAAAATTTTCCGAAACGTATTGTTTTTTCGACTTTTTGATGTTTTAGCTACCGCAGCAGTATAGTTCTTGACTTTTTCAACTAGTTTTCTAACTAGATCTTGCAGTTTTGACATCTGGTCTGGAAGTATCGAACTACTAATAGATTAATATGTTTAAATAAAAATTTAAGGGAGTGGTTTTAGCCCCTCTTTTTTTCTTAACGCCGATGTTCAAGAATCCCTAATCTTAAAGAGGTTGGCTGTTCTTCGAGAACTGAGTTGGTTCCCAGACACGCTAGTGTCGATTACAGTTACGAATTATTTTGGGCACCCCGATATTTTTCAATGTGGACCCCGTTAAAAACCATTAATTAGACTTGGATCATATTGGCAAATGGAACTTGGAAGTTAGGTCTTCATAAAATGGTTGCCAGAAGCAAAACGTCTGCTTGTCTAAAAAAAACTTTTTGATTTATCAAAGCTTTTCCAGAAAGTTGAAACTCGATCTCAACTTTATTCTCGACATTTGGTTGATGTACGGTAGGCTAAAAATAATTTCACCGAGTCGGCTGATAATCTCTGTAAATTTGACGCAAGATTGTCTGCGGTTTTAACACTTTTTTAACTTCTCAGAAGAAACAATATCAGCAAATTTTTGTCCTGCATAGTGCAAATACTCAATAGTCAGAATTCATATGCTTACGATTTCGTTGGTCTTCGAGACCAATCTAGGACTTTAAACGCAAATCGGGTGCACAAAAGTTTCACAACTATCCTGACAAGCACTCACAGATTCACAGTCGTTTACCACGCGATTGTAATGAAATTGAAATGCAGGGGAACTAACGTAGCCAGCGAAAAATGTAGGGAGGGCGGTGCCGGGTTGAGACAATGCCCAGCTTTCATTTTCTTTGATGATCGGTCTCTAAAAAGAAAGGTCTTTATGCGTCAAAAAGGAGGGTCAAGCCCCGATGCGTCCCCCCCTGACCGGGGAAAGTCAGTTCCACAAAGCTCTACAATTGGCGGTTGCAAAGCGTCGTAAGATACACAATGCCGTCTGTCTATTTTTTGTTCTGTTGTGCAAGAGAGGCAAGCACTGGCTATTGCCTGATATTTTATTGAAATTTTTATAAAAACTAAAAGATATTTTTGCTGTAGTAGTAAATTTGTAAAGCATTTGGAAGTTAAAACATCTCTCATTTTTGTAATATTTTTTAAAAATATGTTCAAAAAGTTTATCTCTGTCACTAAGTACGTATAATGAGCATTATACGGTCTGCGTTTTGCGATAATCATTGAGTTTTTTCCTCGCTGACGATATGAACAATGTTTAAATCAAAATCATAAATATTTTATGTCTTTGAAAAAGTTCCTACAACTGAACTCCATCTGTCAAGGGCAGTTTAGAATAAAGTTACATGCAAAAAACATACACAGACCTGTCCAATGACCTCAATTAGTCCATCGATGTTAATTACGTTCACTAAGCATGATTATATCCTGACAGTCGTTTTGATGAGCCAGAATTTGAATATCGATGGTAATTTCGGACAAAAAACTTTCTACATTTTGCAGTTTGCATAGAAAATCTAGTGGGAATTCGCATTAAACTCTTTTAGCATGCTCATGCTAAATTATCACTAAGAAGAAAAAGATTGATTTTTATTACGTCTAATCTACCACATAATAAAAAAGTTGAAGTTTTATTATTTCCAATACGAAAAGATTGAAAACCTCATTAACAATTGAAATAGTAGTTAAGCTATGGCTTAGCAATGTCATGGCATGCAGCAATGACATGGTATACATAGGCTAAATACGGCGCAGTCATGGGTAAGTCCAGAATATGTTGAGAGGGCAGGGCGGAATTGAGGGGGTGTGGAAGCATACGATGTTGTGATGCAATAATCGCTGCCCTCGCTTCACTATATATTTAGTGCAGACAAGCAGCATTTCGATCCTTTTTTCGTTTTCCTTTCCCTTGCCTTCGTAGATTTAATCTAAGTTAGTCTGCTACAAATTGCTGCACGTGTGTGACTTTTTGGCCGGAATTGGAAATTGAATAAAATTTGAAGTGATTTATTGTTTGTATTTCAGTAAATTAAATGCAGTGAACATTCTAAGGTGTATTAGAGTTAGATGTAGGGGTACATTCGAGGCTGTGCTGCTACATGAATTGGTGCTCCGAGTGAGGATCGAAATTACGACCTTGAGGTTATGAGACTCACTTGTCTCAATACAGCCCCACATTGTTAAAATCGCATCCTCTAGAAACAAAAGATGTGCAGCTAACGTCAAAATCAGATCAGCAAAAATGCATAGCCCCCCTCAAAAAATCAGTCCCGCTCCCCGTTTTCTTGATACGGCCCTGGTAGTTAAGAGTCAAAAAAATGTTTGTCTCACAGTCAGAAAAAAAACAAAAAAAAAGCAAGCAAAACTACTATTACCACGCGACTTCATCCACGAATTCCAACCTTATGCTGTTTTCGAATCATCATTATTCAACATGAGCGAACAGTGCTGGCTTGTAATTATTGCTTGTGGTTTTTTGTTTATCTTTAAACGCGGATATTACCATCATATTATCAAATCGGAAGGAAATTCTATTACTTTACGACAAAATAACTTGTCATGTTTCTCACTCATAATGTCGATGGTTCTTCCAAAATTAAAGTAAAAGGTTACTTTGGTTTGAACACTTAGACAGGTATTCAAAAATCAAATATTTTCGTTATACTCGCAGTATTAGCCTACGCGGAACCGTGTAACGAGTGGCAGGACCCATCTTCGCGGCTTAGCGTCTGGGCAACACATATCCGAAAGAACATTGCAGCGGTGGTGAACAGTTGAAGACGTTGTGTCCGATCTGATTCGCACGATAATTAAACCCAAGCCCTCCCGTACCTGTTGCGATGTGTTCCGCCACTACGTAAAACGGCCGGTAAGTTTACGATTAATGTTTTAAAAATAACTTAACATGTTTGTTTTTGTTGTTGTTGTTGTTTATATGTTTATAAAGCAGTTGTATTCCCACAGCTCTGATAGTTTCTACCTTTACCTTAAGAATGATTTGTTGTTCTGTGACATCATTGAAAACAAATTTTTGTATTCGCTCTGTAGATTCAGGATAAAAGTTACTTAGTGAAAAAAATGACTATAAAATGCGCTTCCGAATGCAATGAATATGGGACGAAAATAGATTGAGGAGGAAAAACAGAGCCAGAGTAAATCTCAAAACCGGACGTTTCGACAACATAGATTCAGCTGTCATCATCAGCAGCGTACGCAAGGCGGTGCAAAACCCAGTTTTGTTGCGGAAATGTCTAGTTTCGAGATTCATTATGGCTATTTTTTCGCCTTGTTAGTTACTGCGTATGTGTTAGTTAGTTTATTTTACAGCACATGCTCTCTATTTGTGTCGTTACGTCAATGCATGAACGCTATTGTGGGTCATCGACCAGCGATAAAATCCCAGTCTCCGGCTTCCATGCTCGCGCTTTTGCGCAAGCTTATTTATCGTTGAACTAATGCAGTGCTGCCACCTTGTGGTAACCATCATGTTTACTTCAATAGCAATGTTGAACCTAATAAAAGGTGAACGAAAAATGACAAGTATATCAGAAATCAGTTTAGGGAAGTGGATTAGTTGAAACTGAATGATGTTTATGAGTAAATGAAGGGGATAGTCGATTGTTTTTGGAGCTTGTATCATGTTCTTGTCAAGACGAAAGTGCAAGAATGAGCAAATTTTAAAAACCATGGCACAATCATCCTTCTACATCCGGGTTATCAGTAATTTCAATCGTTTCGTTCGCACGAAACATGCCATGAAAGTACCAATAGAAGTCAACCTCTTGAATTGTACAACAGCCTTTCAATTTTTTGGATCATGTCATCTATTTTTACACATCTATTGAAGCACTTCAATGCTCTGTCTATTGCAGAAATCCTACAAGTGTTCTTCATTTCCTGACTTCAGAAATCAAACCTATTCTGCAAAATTTTTCCAGGAAATTTTATCTGAAAGCCTTTACTTGTTACTTTATTACGAACCCATTGAATTTCAATATTTGTATTTTCTACATTGTACTGTTTATGCTAATTGAAATTTGAGAATTTACCTCTGTTAAATATTTTATCATTTAGTCAAGATGTTCATTAGTCTCAATCTCCACTGCAAATTTGATTGCATATTGCAGTATAAGCCGAAATTTTTGTAGCTTTGCTATTAGGACATACACTGTAATGCGTAAAATATTCATTACAGCTTACTTGTGGTATTACGCCGAAGCGTGGAACGAGTGGCGGGCATATCCACCGTTTAGCGCTCGGGCAACAGCTCCAAGAAACGTCGCAGCGGTGGCGAGCCTTTGACGACACTGTGCCCGATCTTCCTGGCGTAAAAACTGAATTCCAGACCTGCCGCACCGTTACTTGAATTTTCCACCACTTCGCCGACCAATTGGTCACAGGCGAAAGTAAAATTATTGCAAAACATCTCTTAAATATTAAGTTCCCACAAAAAAATATCAAATGTTAATTGTTGAGACATGGTGTACAATATCGGTAATTTTGTTTCATACGCATTAGGGGAAGTGGATTAATTGTTACATTTATGTAATAACTTAACTAATAACATATCTTTTTTGCTTTTCAGTTGAGTTTTATGGAAAAGCTATAACAAAACAAAAAGAGAATCACAAAAAAAAAATTGAAACATTTCCACTCTTTAATTTGATTTTTAACTTGGGTAATGCGTATTTAAAACAAAATTGCCGATATTAAAACAAAATTATCCAAGTCATAAATCATATTAAAAAGTGAAAATGTTTCAAAGTTTTTTTTGTAATTCTCATTTTTTTGTTATAGTTTTTCCATAAAACTCAACTAAAAATCAGAAAAGATATGTTATTAGTTATTACACTAATGTAAAAAGGAAACAACATTTCGAAAAAACACAAAATCAAAAGCGGTAAACTGGCCTGTAGATAGCCGACATAGCTGTTGTCGCGGTAGATCTGGGCTTGATTACTGGACCGGTTGAAACCGGACACAGTGTCGCCAACGGCTCTCCACGGCTGCGATATTTCTTCGCAAATGTGCTGCCCAGCGCTAAACCTTGGAGATGAACCCGGCACTTATTACACGCTTCGACGTCACACCACGAATAATAACAAAGATTTGATTTCTAGCTTAATTAGACATCATGGAATTTTCGCATCGAGGCCTTGGGTAAGAAAAGATAAAGAAGATATTTTTGCTACCAAGTGTCAGCAAATTCATCAGAATTGAAAGTTGAGCGGTCAACAAGGAAAAGCAAAATGAGTTCAAATGGCGAACAACTTCTTGTGACGTTTACCGCCATGCGGTATTCATAGAAGCTATTCGACAATGATTGTCTATGACGTCACGTCCTGCAATGTCATGTTCGAAACAAGGAGCAGATGCGAAGACGTCACTGCCGTCAAAAAGCGACGCAAATGTCACTTTTTAGACATCAGCTCAAGTAATCGACAGCGATTTTGTTTGTGTGTTCCAACCTGCAGTGTTAAGAATTAACCTCATTATTTCCTGTTTTTTTCTGAACTAGCATATTGCCCTGGTCATCTACTTACCAGCGCACGGTATAACAATTTCACTTCATTTTACTAGCAAAGTGTGGGTATAATGAATGCAAAACATGTAAAAATAGTTTTAGAGGCTGATTTTAGTCAAGTTTTCCGTCTTACGGTACACCGACCAGGTGGCCGAGTGGAAACAGCGTCTGCCACCGATACAATAGACTTGGGTTTGATTACGAGTCGGGTCAAATCAATGACTTTAAAGTTGTCATTCGCAGCTTCCCTACTTTGCGTTTAGCATGAAAGTGCAGTGTGGAGAATAAGTCGGTATATTTGCTTGTAATGCTAATGGCAAAGGCACTTATACGAGTATATCCCCTATCCCATGATACAGTATAATGGTAAGAGATGGCCGAGAATTTGCTGAAAATACGAGCACATTTCACAGCAACTCACCATCCCCAGTGCGTTCTACTTTCGTGGTAGTGCTGTCTAGGTCCAGCGACGTAGCAGGGAGAATTATGGGGAAGCAAATTGCAAAAACCAAAGGTTACAAAAATTAAGGTATTTTCTAAGAATTTCTTGCGTATACATCAGATTAGGTCCCGCGGCAGCCGCGCAGTGACGTTTTTTCCGGCTATGCCACTGCCTAGGCCCTAAGTATCAGAAATGAGTACCTCCAATCCGTGACACGTTGCAGCATAAAAAGCGGGCGTAAGGAAAACGAAATTGAACTTGCTTACGATAGCTCAATGATACTGCAAAGTGTTATTTTCAAGAAAACCACAGGCTTCAGGTGTTAAACATATAGAAGTGAATGTTCTATCGGAAAAAATAGATTGCTTTCTGAAAAACAAAAAGCCGAGTCAAATACGACAAAGTAACCCTACTTCATGTGTTCACTCGCAGGTTGTGTTTTTGATCAATTTTTCAAAAGTAACGGTCAATTGGTCCTATTATTTAAAGATGTTGTTTTGTTTGATGATGAGTTTTAATAGCTGCTTGGCCAAGCAGTTGCCAGCCTGGATTCGATACTTGGTCGATGACGTTCAGCAACTCATCATCGCAGCAGCGACCTTCCACGCTCTGAATCAATGTCACTTAACTTTTTTTGGGTGGAGAGCAGCACAAGTCTGAAGGATTTTTAGGAAACTTATGGGTCCCTTTTATAAGATACACATTGTAATTTAGTTAGTCAAATATATAATGATACCCCAGTAGTATTTGGGTTTGCCCTCTTCTCAAGCTTTGTAGGCCCCTTCAGATTTTAGAAATTTTGGGATAAAAATTATTTACATCACGCTAGCAAAAAGCATATCTTTTTAACACTGCATAGTATTTAAAAGGAAGATTCCTTACCAAAGCAACACAACAGCCAGGTCAAAAAAGGACAACCGTGCTCAGATTACACCGCTGTTTCAAAAATAAACAGGTGTAGAACAAAGTTTACTGTCATATCAGGAACTTAGCCTAGTCAGCAAGTATCTCTTATCATGTAAAATCAATACGCAAGCTTCAGTCTATAATCGAAATTGATCAAGAATTTAGCAGAAAAATTGCGGAAGTTTTCCAAGCTACTGCACGCAAATGTGCTGTGATTTGACCCTATCACCACATTACCTGTCTACTATGTTAAAAAGTAAATCAATCACACAAAGGATTTGCGTAAAACAATGATAACCATCAACAATTATAGCAAAAACATTAAAAAATTATGTAATAATAATACTGTACTCGTAACTGCGCGTTTCGACCACATAGACTCAGCGCTGTCATCATCAGCAGTGCATTCAAGCAGTACAAAACCGTCAAAAATTTTTATTTTTTGTTCTGCCAGTGCAAAATCTCTTCATTATTTTTTAAAATCCTGTCATTTCTGGGTCATTGCCGCTTGTTCGTTGACATCAAATATAACGTGGAAGCTCATGTAAACGACCAGGGCGTACCTAGGGTGGGGCGGCGGGCAAAGGAGGCTGTTGCTTCCCCGAAATATTTCACGAGTTGATAGGCCTATAGATGTCTATGACTATTTGGACCAAGAGAAGGCAGTAGAATGGTAATGAAATCCGTAAAAAAGATTCACGCATTTTCTTAAGTTTGTGAAACAAACGAATGCATGAGCTTTTAAAAATGAAAATACCCGCTCTCCCGCTTATTTACCGTAATGTAAAAAAAGGCTCACAAAAACAGATGCAAATAACGTATAAAAGTTTCATATGGTCTAGCTGACCGTTGGCCGAGAAGGTTAGCCCATCTGGTTACTAAGCATAAGAAGTATTCCAACGAATACAGTTGAAGTAGTTTTATAAATAATTATACCATTTAGCTCCCTCTAACGAGTGAATTTCTTTGAGACTTAAGCCAATCAATTTTGACAGCATGAACTTACATTCATGAATAAATGAAGCCCTGTGGTAGCGAAAATAATTAGTATTTTGTCATCAACCGCGACAAGATTTTAAAATCAATTTTTTTTTCATTAAAAAATCAATTATTTCTAGTGACAGTGAAGCTAAATTTCTTTGCTTCTTCTCACAGTTATAACTTAAGCTGTAGAGGGCAACGAGATATTTTTAAAGTAAATTTGGCTAAAGTGGTGTTAAATTTTAACCACCGAAAGCTATCCCCCGTAGAGCTGGCGACAGAGCCAGCGGCAGAGCAGTCGACTTAGGGGAGCCAAGCGTTTATCAGGGGGGGGGGGCAAAGTTTGAAATTAAGCACAAAAGCCGCTGTCTTCAAAAGAGTAAGCTTGTTGATTGGGGGAGGCTGGTTGGCGGCGACTTTTATTTTGCCCTGTAATGCGCAATGCGATATAGTTAACAATTTAAAATTTACTTTAAAAGTTTGAGACAGACGTAACTAGTCTACTGTAGGCCCTACTTGCTTTTAATATTTCCTGAATAATTTCCATTATTTTCAATATGAAAAACTTTTTGCATGTTGCAAAGGTGTTTTCCGTGCTTTTAATTTTGGCTAATGGCTCGAGATCACGGAAAGAAGGCAAGTAGGAATTACGAAGTAAAGCATGAGCTTATTTCTAAAAACTGAATAAATAAAATGAAATAATTAACTCAGGCTATTTTCAAATCATATTGAACCGAAAATTCAACAGTAATTGAGGCGGACTGCGAAGTGAGCTTGCGCTCTTCGAGTCAGCAGCCACCCGTTAAATATGTCAAATGCGATCGGCTTCAGCCGCGAATCGAACCCGTCACGTAGGATCTGTCACCTGCGCGCGGTACCGCTAGGCCATGTCGCTGACATGGAAATATTTTCTAGTGCATGGAAATATGAAAATTTTCTAGTGCGAATAGTTTATGCAAACATTGGCATTTGTCAACAACAATACAGTATTTTTACATTTCATCAGTGTTTACTTTTTAAGCTGTATTATGGTTAGCCTATTCTTTTTACGCGAGAAGAGACGGAAGCGCTATAAGAGCTCACTGTTGTCAGCCATTCATCCACCTCTTTAAAATTGTGGATCATCGTTTGGTGGTTTTCCAACGGTACAAACAAGCTGGCAAGCCTGCTTGTTTGCACCGTTGTTTGTACCACTCGATCCTTTTAATGATGCACGTCAGGCACATCAACTGTGAATACCTCAAGTCTGTTGATGTGACCGTATCTGAAATCGAACCGGAGTTTAGCGCTCCATATGCAGATGCCATAGAATAACTCCATAAAAAGTTATGACTGTTATGTCTACGCTACAGAAAACTCAGATTCTCTTAACTTGAAAGCGGTGAAATATATTCGAAATATTTTGCGAAGATGGTTACTGTTGTATAACACAAATTTTCTGACAGGGTTTTTAGTCGATTTCCAAATTGATGAACAAGAAGCAAAACGAGCAATTGCAAACTCCCATCAAGTTGATGATGCTCAAACGAATTTATTTCAAAAGGTATGGCAGCAAGAAAAGACTGAAATTATTAACATTTTCAATCCAATGTTCAAATAAAATAATCATTTTTTGCCACGAAATCTGAAAACGCTGCAAAATCATGGCAAAGTGTGAGCGTGTTGTTCCGTCATTTATTTGTCTTCGTTTTAACGCATTATTTTGTGGTCGGAAAAACATCCTAACAGAAGACACTATAGGAATTTTCTATTTTTGATTGGACTTGATTTATCAACGATCATATGCAGTATGTCGGAATGTAAAATCATTTGGTTGTTCAGCAATGGCTTATGGCGTCACTTGTTATTTGCTTCTTTATTTTGTTGATACCATCGAACCAACGTACTAACTTTTGCTACTTTTTGACAAAGGTGAACAAAATCGCTAAAACTGTTGAATTTTTTGGTAACTTCGAGTACACAGTTCTTAGAGCTTTAATATGACGTCATAGTTACATTTTCTCCAATTTTAAAAGAAACTTTTGGGCAAATAACAGCGAAACAACGAAATATCAAATTAGAATTAGCTAGCTTGTCAGGGCCGGCGAAAGGGGGCCAGAGGGGCTGCCCCCCCAGTCGAGATGTTTGGCCCTCCCAATAAACAAGCTTACTCTCTTGAAGATAGCGGTTTTTGTGCTTAATGCTTTGGCCCCCCTAAGTCAACTGCTTTGGCCCCGGCTCTGTAGCTTATCCGAGGAACAGTGCCGTAGCGAGAAATTTTAAAAGGAGAGTGGGGCATAATTTCTACATTTTTGCAAGCGTATTTTTTCGGCAGAACTGATTTGAAGTTGAGAAACAAGAAAAGCTTTTGGGGGGTCCGGGGGCATGCTCCCCCAGAAAAGTTTTGAAAATTTACATGCTGCAGTGGCTATTTAATTGCTTGTTGAATAATTTTCTCGCAAACTTTGTTTAAATTTTTTGACCCTAATTCTGAGTGCTTCGCTAAATATGATGCATTTTGTTCGCACATTTTCGATTATGCATGCTTAAGGCGTAAGGCTTATTCCCAACGAAGAGATTCAAAATTATGGAAAAATTGTATAGGCCTAGCCTACATCAAAAACATCTTTGAAAATGGCTGGTGGGGGATAGATACCCCTCATCCTACCCCCTAGATTCGCCCCTGGCCATCCTACCCCCTAGATCCACCGATCCTGCCTAGGAACTTGTGAACGGATGGATAATTAAGTTCATTTAAAGAAGGTTAACATGTTTACAAACGTCGATCTGGCAACTGTGTGATATGCGTGCTAGAGGAACGCTTGAGTTGATCAAGCAGTCGCCAAGTGACTTTTACCGAAGTAAAGTGCATGATACTCATTACGTATGTTGCGATAACAATTAAGGATGTGCGAAGCCCCCCAGACATTAATATGGTAACACAAATTTCAGCCCCCCCCCTACTTAAATGTACTTGCAACGCCACTGCCTAAAGACATCGCTTGCAACGCCGGAAGTGTGGAGATCGATTCCCAGGCCGACCAAATCGGGCTCACCTCAACTGCGACGTTTCTTTCTTCAGAGTTGCGTTGCCCTGGCGCTAGTAGTCGCACATTTGCTACGTCACTTGCTACGTCATCATGTAGCGACTTTAATGAAGATCGTTTGATTTTGCTCGTGGTTCTTTGTCCTTTATGCTTCAACGCGACTGATCACTTAGACTAGAGGGCCAGAGCAGACATCTGTTCAAAAATAGTTTCTAAGAGTTGCTAAACGGTATTATTGGGACTCCTGCAGGTCGTTGATACAATTACTGTTGATATTATAGCAAATTAAGTGTGCGAAATTATTGGCCAAAGTCAAGGAATTGAAAGAGAAATGCTCATCCACTTCCATGATCAGAACAGATACTCCCAAAGAAAGCCAGGATACCAGTCACGTGTTTGCAAGCACAGCAACGGAAAACTTACCCCGGGAAGCATCGCATTGGTCTTCTAGAACCGGTGTAGCCATTGAAAATAAAACTTACCAAGTTGCAACTCTGGAGGTAGGGCTAAAGTCTCGCCATAGATTTGCTACCTTCTTTGCAAAATTGGTATGCTAATGCCATAAAATCGAAACTTGTAGTATGTAGGCCTAGGCAAGGAGGTGAAATATTGCAAAAAAAAAAAACGACTTAAATCGTTATTATACTCGCGGCAATAATCGTGTTGTCCAGGCACTTCGCGGGCCTGGACAACTTAGCTTCGTAGCAAAGTCGAAACGGTGACAAGCCGCTGCTGGCAACACTGTGTTCGAAGTGATCGGCCCGAGAATCGAACCCAAGTCTTCCCGAACTCGGTCGTTAGCGGTGTCTTTAACCACAACGCCAACCGCCCGGGGGATTTGCAATAATTTTCCCACAGCCAAAGTGCAAAAGATTTGAACGTCTTATATTCAATTTTGCCTTGGTAGTTGGGCTAAACTATGATATCAGCAGTGGAGTGAAGTACGATATAGGCCTATTCACTTGTGGGGCTTGTGCAATCGGCTACAACCATGAATCGAACCCGTCTCGCAAGATTTTTAACCCACTTTGCGGTTACGACTACCGCTAGACCATGATGCGCTGGCCTTAAAGTTGCTCAAATGCGGGTTTTTGTATTGTTTTTTATTTTGTTTTGTACATGGAGTTGGCAGAGTGGTTGGCGCCGGAATTGGCTTTGCTGGTTCGACGCTCGACTTCCATGACGCATGTACTTCAATAATATAAATCCTACCGGCGCTTGCATGTGGCTTAAAACATGTATTTTTGTCGTTGAAGGACGAGCCATTTGTATTCATCCGCAAAGATACAAAAGGTCACTTGACATTTTCTGGCTTTTCCATTGATCTTCTTCATATTCTTGCAAAGATGTTCGGATTTCGATATAAAGTTTATATGGTAAAAGATAAAAAGTATGGCTCATTGAATAACGGGAAATGGAACGGATTAATGGGTGATGTGGTATCAAAGGTAAATTTTCAATAATGATATCCAAGTTACAGTAAATGTGTACTGTGTTGGTGTTAGGTAGATAAATGATACCCATGGCCTTTTAAAACTTGCTTTGGCTCTATTTGTTTTGCTAGATATAGAGTAAGACTAATGGGCCTCTAGAACAACATGGGCCCCGGGGTCATTTGCCCCCTGCCTCCTATTATGGGCCCTAATATGACCACTCCACATATATGATCATGATTTACCAATGATCATATATGTCGAAATATAAAATCATATGATTGTCCTTCTGGGCGTATAGTGATTAAAAAAGAAGTTTATTCGTTCAAACAGCGATAATGCAAACGATTATTATGCATATAGACTAGGCCTGCGGAAAAAAACAACAGAAAAAAAAACAGCTATTCGATGTAAACACACGCAATATAAAATATGCTCAAAACGATAACAAGTTAAATAAGTAGACAGCGAAAAAACAGTAACAACAATTTAAGGTGAGGAAACGAAATAAAATTGCGTGGTGGTAAGTTCTATTTGGCCTAACGTTGCTGACCAGGGAGTAGCCTATCAAAGAACCAATGGGTTTTCTAGTCAAGGCACTCCCTTTCATGTAAGTTGAGTTTTAGCAGTGGCATTTTAATTAACTAATACTGCATTTTTTGACCTAAGAACTTTCAACTATGTGAGATTGGTTTCTAATTTACAGTTTAAATTAGTCGTCGTCGTTCGGCGGGGCATCTCTTCCAAGACAGATAGAAGGACCAAGGCCGAGGGTTTATCCTTTTACCACCCTGGCCACCAAACTGCTTGGGTCAGATGCTGACTGTAAGGGACTTCAGCCAGCATCTTGTTTCGTCATCCAAAACCATTAGACCAAACATACCTCGGGGTGCTCGATGTATGGGCAGTGTGAGATGATGTGATCTGTGGTTTGTTCACTGGCACCACACTCACAGTTCGCTAGAGGAGCGAGACCCCATTTGTACATGGACGAACAGAAACGTCCAACACCAGAACGCAGACGGTCGAGCTTGACCCAGGCTGCCCTCGGCAGACCCATACCCAAGGGCCTGGAGCTAGCCTTGGGAATGAAAGCGTGGAGTGACAATGCGTTGGCAGAGTACTCCATGTCCCATTTCGTGTTCGTCCACTGGGCTGCACGGACGTCCATCTCAGAAAGACTGTCTAGTAATTTCCGAGCAGCAGGTACAAATGAGTTTCTAGATTTCAATCTCTCCCTACATACGTCCTGTGATTCATGAAACTAGCCATGTAAAATGTGGTCAGGGTCCAGGGAGCTGCGATTGGCTAGGGAGAGTGTCGCTCCTTGGCGGCGAAGCTCAGCTGGCTGGATGCCTGAAAGAACCGGAAGGTAGACCGATGGAGTGGGACGCGGGCACCCAGCACGCAGACCTACCAGTGACAATGCGCAAGGCGTCATTTAATACACTGTCGATAAGCCGTATGTGCACGCTACGGCACCAGACTGGTGCGCAGTAGCCTACTCGGCAGTCGAGTAAACCAGAGACAGGGCAGCTGTGCGTAATGTTTTGGCGCTAGCACCCCAACCTGTTCCAACAAGTCGCCTCAACAGTGAGACACGAGCACATAACTTCTTACGCAATGCTTCCAGGTTAGGACGATATGTGAGCGATCTGTCCAGTTTGACCCCAAGATAAGTGGGAACTGGGCAGAAAGGTAAGGTCTTACCGATGTTACAGACCTTAAGCTCACGCTTAGCCTCTCGATTGTGGAGGTGAAAGGCCGCCGTCACCGTTTTAGTGTGGCTAAGCTTCAGTCGCCAGGTCTGGAGATATTCCGAGAGTGTAGTCATATCCTGGCTTAGAGTCCTTTCCAACTCCTTCCATTCTCCAGATGTATGAAGTATCACCAGGTCGTCGGCATAGGCGAACTTCTTGGAGGTTATGGAGGGGATATCATGTGTATAGATGTTGAAAACGAGGGAGGCCAGGACCGATCCCTGGGGGACGCCATTTCTCAGGCGTCGTAACCTGCTAGGCTTGCTGTCGCCAATTGTAAGGGTGAAGCTTCTGTTGCGGATCAGCTCCATAATCATACGAACCATGTGCTTGTCCGGTAGAAGCCGCAACAGCTTGCAGGTGAGGCCACGGTGCCAGACAGTGTCATGGGCAGCTGTCAGGTCGATAAAGACGGCACCGGCCTTTTTTTTCGCTTCGAATACATTCTCAATGCTTTGCGTGAGCAAAGTGACTTGATCCACAGTGGATCTTCCGCGTCGAAAACCCGCCTGTTCCCGTGGGAGCAGAAGGTCAATAAGAGGTTCGACGCGGGCGTAGATAAGTCGCTCGAGAATCTTGTAGGGAACACAGAGCAAGGAGATCGGACGATAGCTCCTTGGGTCCTCTACAGGTTTCGAAGGCTTTGGGACCGCTACTACTAGCGCTCTTCTCCAGATCTCGGGAATTTTGAGGTGGTGCAGGCAGAGATGGGCATTTATCGCGATAATTTATCGGCGATAGTTATCGGCGATAACTTTTTATCGATTATCGTTATCGCTCAAAATAGTTTGGATTTATCGATTACCGTTATCGCTTTTGTTGAATATTTCGTTATCGCCGATAAATTATCGCGATAAACGATTTTTTATGCACGCAGAGTTTAAACTTCAAAGTTAGTGAGTTGGCGCTATGGAAAAAACACGGTGTTCATTAAGACTTGTTGTAATTTTTAAAAATTAATTCTTCGTTTGGCTTAATTTCACGGCAGGGTCCGTGAACTGCTCTCTTTTCTTGAAAAATTTAGAAAAAACATTTTTGCAATTCGACTTACAAAAAAAAACTGCGTCAGACACATCGAAAATTTACCGCAACATTTATCGGAAAAATTTATCGGCGATAATTTATCGATTATCGATATCGCTTTAAAAAATTGAAATTTATCGATTATCGGTATCGCCCTGGGCTTTTTTGAAGTTATCGATTATCGTTATCGCTTTAGTACAGAATGGTTTATCGTGCCCATCTATGGGTGCAGGCAGGAAGATAGGAAGCCACGTAGCCAAGATTTTAAGCCGGCTCCAGCATGGATTATTTGCTTCGGGCAAATGGAATCAGGTCCAGGAGCTTTTCCTGGTTTGAAATGTTGGAGGGCAGCAGCGAACTCCCGATGGGAGAAACTCCCGGAGACATTCGCAGGATGTAATGGATCAGCCCTCCAAACGTCAGACATTTCCTGTAAAACGAGCCGAGATGAGCGCCGATTCACACCTTCGCATTTCCCGTTATTAACCAGCTGAGAAGCAATAGCATCAGCTCAAACGGGATATTGACGAGGGGATTGTCGTGACCTACCAGTCAAGTTGTTTATAGTATTCCATGCCAGCCGGCTGGAGTGCGAAAAGTCAATGTTGCGGACCGTCTCTGACCAGCGATTTCTCTGGGCTCGCTAGCAGATTGAAAAACAAGGTGAAGGCTTTTTTTTTGAGATCACGGTCCACGCACGAATGTGGTCTCCAAAATGAAAGGTTTTCATCTCGTTTTTTATTCCCATTTTGAACTGTTGAGGCTTATTTTTTTGAAAATCACTGCCATCCATGAGATCTAAAGGAAAAAAAAGGTCATCCGCTCAATTCACGGAGGAAGTTTAAGTTTGTGTAAGTGTCGGCGGGCAAAAACAAAAGGACCGGCGGGCCGGATTCGGCTCGCGGGCCGTAGTTTGCCCATGTCTGCTATAAAACATGATCAGTGTTTTTTGTGTAATTACATTTTGTAGCCTATAAAATATGCCAGAATACCTAGCTAGTTGTAGAAATAAGTGCTTTAAACGTTCTGCCCATGATGATTTATCGTCTATAACTACCCCAAGATATTTGACCGAGTGTACTCTTTCAAGTAACACCCCAGCATTAATCGTAAGATTAAAATCAAGATCTACTGATTTAGCTGGGTGTTTATTAATAATCATGTAATTAGTCTTATTAAATAGTAAGGGATAGTTTGTTTCGTCGCAACCAATTATCAACATTTTGAAGTTCTTTATTTACCCGTTTTTCAAGATTTCCTAAGTGACTGTCTGATAAAGTTAAGAATGTATCATCTGCAAATAAAGTGGAGTCAAATTCTGAGCAATTTGGGATATCATTTATGTACATTAAAAAAAAATAACGGTGCAAGGCACGATCCTTGGGGCACACCGCTACTTATACGGGCTAGATTTGATTTGGAATTAGAAATTTTTACGTGCTGATGTCGATTGTGCAAATAGTTTTCAATTGATTTTAAAGGTGCTCTTCTTATTCCAAAGTTTGTTTCTATTTTTTTACTTAGAATGGTGTGATCAGCAGTATCAAGGCCTTCGTTAGATTTAGAAACGCACAGCAACTATATTCATTGTTGTCGATGTGTTTTACCACGTTGTCGTGAATATGCGTAACTGCGTGAGTAGTTGGGATATCCCTTCTGAACCCAAACTGCTGATCACTTAGCATATGATATTTTTCCAAAAATGTAATCAACCTGTTGTATAAGAGCTTTTCATAGATTTTATCGACTGGGGAAAGTAAGAAAATGGGGCGATAATTTGTAGTTTTATCAGTCTCTCCTTTTTTATGCATCGGTACAATTTCGGCAATTTTAAGCGAATGTGGAAATGTTCTTTGTGTTATACATTCGTTAAAGAGGTCACTCAGCGGTTCTGCAATTATAGAATTGCTGTATTTAATATACTTGGTGTCTGTGTCTGAAGCACAAACAGCTTTTTTTTCATTTAGTGGGAGTACAGTATAATGGTTTGGACTTCTTCAGCTGTAGAAGGTGATAAAAATAAAGAATTACATTTCCTGCAAGACATCACTAGCAACGCCGGAAGTTTGGGGATCAATTTCCAGGCTTATCGAATCGGGCTCACCTCAGCTGCGACGTTTGTTCTGAGTTGCGCTTGCGATGCCCAGGCGCTAGCAGTCGCAGAAATCTGCTACGCCACTCGCTTTGTCATAATATAGCGACTGTAATGAAGATCTTTTGATTTTGCTCGCGGTTCTTTGCCTTTTATACTTCAACCCGACTGATCACTTAGACTAGGACCAAAACAGACATTTGTTTAAAAAGACAAGGGCTCACAGCTCAGCTTAAGGGTAGTGGAGTTTTGCGGACCGTTCATTTCGAAGAGTGAAATCACGTTGCGGCTAATGCAGCCTGTTTCCATGTCCACATTTCACGTATTTTCATTTCAAGGACTGCAGCATGTGTTCAACTTCAAGTCAGGTAAAACAAACTGGTTTTTATGACGTATGCGCGATTCCCCTGATAGTTCATGAATAGAATTCATCACAACAGAAATGCTAAGCGAATCGAAGCCCTGTGTCTAAATCTGGCGCTACAAATTTGGCAGCAACTAAAACCGCAGCACAAAAAGCAATGTAGTGTTTCATTTTTTCAAATGTAACAATAAACTTAGATTGTAAGCCGTTGTAAAAATACTTAAGCTTCATCTTATCGCAAACTATGCACACATTGACAGCAAAAGAATTGGGTCCTGCTGTATTGATCAGGCTACGACACCACGGCTATTCATAAGCGCTGTCCCACTACTGAACAACGTGGGAACTTTTGGCTGCTCCCTTGCGGGCCTGACCCAGTACGTTCCTCCTTAGACAACCTGGTTACCTCGAGTTATCAAGAGATTACCATATTGACGCCGAACTTAGCGCGGACGCCCGATCAACATAGCACGAAATGCCGCAGAACTCCCAGCCTCAAACCGTCCACCAATTCAAGCCTCCTAACAGCTGGATTACAGACGCACGCTACAACGCCCGGCAATCGTTACGCGTCAAACAATCCTTTTTATCTTTAGCCAGACGCTCCGCCCACAAAATTACGTCATACGACTGACAGCTCATTGTTTGCTTTTACGCGGAAAACTGCCGGTACTACTCACCGCAATGCCTTTTTGCTTGCTGCATTTTCTATCATAGTTTATTGAAATAAAGTATGATTTTCATTTACTGCGTTATTTACTCGAAAAAGGATGTTATTTTAATAGGTTACATCAATAAACATTATATTACTACAACCCTATTTTTTTCAAAACTTTGTTTTGGTTATTTGATCGATTTTAGCTAAATTTGCCCAAGTTTTTTCGGTCAACTCGATAGTATTTCGGTCAAGTTTCTAGGGCTCATAAATCGATCTCAAAAAAAAGGTCTCCACCTTGCATACGGCAATTCAAACCTCGTCTGCAGCCTTCATCTGTAACATTTCTTCAAAAATTCAAGTTTTTTTCGATCATTGTGACCGAACGGGCCCTAAAAAATTTTGTCATTGCCAAAATACTTCAATCAATGACCGAAAAATGACCAAAAAAATAAACCTAGCTACCACCATCAACATATTTTTCAACCAAGTATGGCATCAGCAAACTTAGTGTGGTTTTGCTAATTTGCTCAACCTACAATTATGACTTAAGGTGGGTTTACACGAACAAAAAATGTCGAGCGGAGCGGAGCTGAGCTTTGTTTATTCTTTATGATGTCATGCAGCTTGCTTCAACTTTGCAACGCTTGCTTCAGCTCCGCTCCACTCCACTTGCGTCAGCTTCTAAACGCTTCTTCGACGCAAATACTTCAACTTTGCTCCGCTTGCATCAGCTTTGCTCCGCTCGTATTCACGCAAGTGGACGCAAGCTGACGCAAGTTGCCTCTGCTCCGCTCCGCTCTACTCGAAATTCGCTACACGAGCGAAAATTTGAAGTTGAAGCGAGCGGAGATAGATTTTGAAACTCAAGTCTTTTGGTGTTTAGCGACGTAGGTTAGATAATTTTGACGACTTTTCGGCGAGGATTTGAAACAGTTGTCAAAATACTGTGTTTTGACTCGATCTAAGCATAGTAGTTGCATCAGAATTTTGTTTTTTTCTATCTAGCCTATTTAACCTTCAAATAAAACTGGTTCATTGATTTAGCATTACTGAAGCATATACTCACAATGGATGTTTGTAACGTTTGGTTGTGGAATTCAGATCATTGTTTCAAATGATAGCTATGCATATGGTGGAGAGAAGATCAGGGCTCATACATATAGCTGTATGAAAGTCCACACTGAACTCAACCTTTTTCTTTCTCAATGTAGGTGCCCAGCTGGTTATCATATTCTGCAACGTTTTGCTCAGCTTGTGCTGAAGAGCCAATAGAGCACACATAACTTAGCGTAGTTAGACCAGCGCCTCTGAACACTTCATTCGCCCAGAAATTAAGTTTGCTTTAATTGCACTCTGCTCTGCAGTCAAAAAAAGAAAACTTATGCAGTTTAATGACGTACCATCGAATCTGAAACAACAGACCATGACATAGTCCAGCAAAGCCTACGAATTTACTTCAGCTCCGCTCCGCTCCACTTTGCTCAACTTGATAAAAAATTTCGTGTAAACAGCCCTTCAGCTCCGCTCCGCTCTGCTCCACTTGCTTCAACTTTGCGACGCTTGCTTCAACTCCGCTTCGCTCTGCTCCGCTCCACTTGCAATTATTTTCGTGTAAACCCACCTTTAGCAATAAATAAGTTTTATGATACAACTTTGTTAGAGAGATCTTCAGTATCCAAATGGCAGCAACAGCTAATAATCGGAGAACATGTAACATCATTTATTTACATTATGTACAAAATAACATACGGAAAATAAAATAAGCTGAACGTTTTTGGACAAACCGACTGACCTTCATCAGAGCATGATTAGAAATATAAAGTGAAAACAGGCAAACTAATATAAGCGGAAAACATAAACAGCAGGGGTTGTGACATAATCTAATGTTTCACAAAAGCAATGAAGTGTGAACGATCAAATTGCGAGGGCCGACAAAATTTATTAACGCGTGATTTAAGTCAGTTTGTAATTACTATTTTACGAAAACACAACACCATTTAAAACAAATTTGCAATCAATTTTTAATCAAACAGTGAATTATCGAAAGAGTTTAAATACTTTTAATAGAAACGAACAACCATTAACATACAGAGCTGGCGGTTTAATTTCGGTTTGAATTTTTTAATGAGGAGTGCTTCATAAACTTTCGTGTTATACTCATTTTTACCGTTACGAAGAATTTTGAACGAAGCCAAACTGTGCGATGAATTGGAACATTTAACGCAGTCCAAAATGAGGTCTTTAATTGCACTTTTTCGAGATTGATTTAAGTCCAAATGTTCTTTGGCTCTGGTGAACAGATGTCTGGAAGACATACCCAAGTATGTCAAACCCGTATCACTCGGGCATGTATAACTATAAACGACATTGGAGCATAAACCCAAGGGAGTCATTGACTTTAAATGAAAGTAATTAGCAACTTTCATTGTTTTGTGTAAAGGCACCAGTTTTAAGCCTGCTATCTTTAAACACAAATCTGACATATTTCGGAAGAATTTTCGTGAGCTTTTTCCTACATACGGTATTTGCGAATACAATTTTTGGTTGTCATTTTCATCTTCACTGACCTGATCATTTTCATGCTGACTGGAATTATGAAAGCTATTGATAATTTCGTCGTAGAACTAAGCAGAGTAACCATTTTTGAGGAACATTTCTTTTAGCTTGTAACTTCGGAACGGAAGAGTGATTCTGTAGAACATATAGTTTTGGCGCGGTTAAGGAGGCAGGTAATTAATCCGGATTTCCATTTTCAAGGACAAACTGCATGATAATTTAAAAGAACTCCAGTGTGTGTGGGTTTTCTCCAAACTGATGATTCTAAACTGCCTTATCTTATTGTAATTTCTGTGTCTAAGAATGGAAGCGAATTAGTGGATTTTTCAACAGTAAAAGTAGGCAAATAGTGGAGGTTTAAGAAACATTAAAGAATTTTCAATTTAAATCTTTTCACAAACTGGTAAGTTTTGATGTTAAATCTTTATTCACCAACGTAACGGTGGAAGAAACAATTGATATTATTGGCAATACAATTTATGCAGATGATACCAACGTAATATCAATACCGATCAGCAAAAGAGCTTTCAAGAAGTTGATGATTATAGCTACTAAAGGAATTAAATTCATTTTCAATGATGAATGGTACAAACAAGTACATGGAGTAGCAATGGTATCAGTTTAGAATCATCAGTTTGGAGAAAACCCACACACACTGGAGTTCTTTTAAATTATCATGCAGTTTGTCCTTGAAAATGGAAATCCGGATTAATTTCCTGCCTTCTGAACCGCGCCAAAACTATATGTTCTACAGAATCACTCTTCCGTTCCGACGTTACAAGCTAAAAGAAATGTTCCTCAAAAATGGTTACTCTACTTGGTTCTACGACGAAATTATCAATAGCTTTCATAATTCCAGTCAGCATGAAAATGATCAGGTCAGTGAAGATGAAAATGACAACCAAAAATTGTATTTGCAAATACCGTATGTAGGAAAAAGCTCACGAAAATTCTTCCGAAATATGTCAGATTTGTGTTTAAAGATAGCAGGCTTAAAACTGGTGCCTTTACACAAAACAATGAAAGTTGCTAATTACTTTCATTTAAAGTCAATGACTCCCTTGGGTTTGTGCTCCAATGTCGTTTATAGTTATACATGCCCGAGTGATACGGGTTTGACATACTTGGGTATGTCTTCCAGACATCTGTTCACCAGAGCCAAAGAACATTTGGACTTAAATCAATCTTGAAAAAGTTTTGTGCATTTGTCTGCTGGAGTAGGGGGCCGCAGCCCCAGCAGCCTCCCCCTGGATACGTCCCTGAATACCCGGAAAAAGACCACGGGCTTTTGCCCCACAAAAAAGGCCTATAGTTATGCCACTGGTCATCTACGCCCTGGAACCTGGTTATCAGCATGGCCGCGGTTTTCTACCCCAAAGAAGCACAACTAAATTGAGGATTCGCGCCAAAGTTTTCGAAATCATCTGGTCGTGTGCCACACCATTTTCAAATAATTGTTAGAAATTGCAAACGAACATTTGTAAAACTCATACCAATAAAAACAAATTTCGAAATTCCCACGCATAATCAAAAAGTCTTTTACTGAAACATTCGAAAGCGAAAAATGTGGAAATAGACGTGGTGATTCAAGTTCATTTCGGTACAAGCCTGAGTTAAAACCATGTGCAACGAATACTCAAATATGCAACTTATACAATTTACAATACTTTTTACCAAGCTATTCGCGTACCGCTTTTGAACTTATGACGAGCCACATTAGGTACGCGAGTTTGGTGTCGTGCACCCTGCTCTACCCAACTGCTGTAGCTAGCCTATTATTTAACTCGTCTTGTAAATGTAGAAAGCTGATATTGCAATTGCTGCCATGACAATTACTCCACAACGGGAGAAATTTGTTGATTTTACAAAGAGATATATGGATTACGCCGTAGGGATTTTGATGAAAAGGCCGAAAGTGAGTAATCGTACTTTTCATCTTTCTTGGAGAAGTGATTAACAGCATTGCGCAGTTGAAAAGCTTTGTTTGATACTAGGTCAAGTCAAAGAAAAATTTTCGCAAATGATGATAATTTGCAATATTCCCAGTGACTCATCGTCAATGATGGTGCCAGAGCTTAAAACGTTGTAGTTCTTGACGATATCGTGCTAATTCGGGAAAAGTGTGAGCACAGCAAACGTATTTTGTGCAGACTGCATCAAATCTCTTCGCGTTTCTGAATCCATTTCATACAACAGTCTGGTTTTCCATTATTGCCAGTTTACTTTTAGTCTCTGTTTTAATGTACGCTCTCAATCGGGTATCAGCCAAGCATGCCACAGGTCCACCTCACCACGACAAATCTTTGTACGGAACCTTTTGGTTTGTGTATAGCTCGTTAGTTCAACAAGGTAAGTTGTCCGTATGAAATTCAAACTTGGCTTTTTGTTGAAACGTAGTTCCGCCACGATACGCTGCAACTCGAACGTTTCACGAATTCATAGCGCAGAACAATTTTTTGGTTAGTGTTTGTATTTTTCTGTTCATTTACTAGCATGGCCACGTGAAACACGGTACCGCTGCGGTTATATAAACCTTTGACCAAAACCGCATCTCGCCTGTCGCTTGCAAGTAAACACAGCGTGTCAAAAAAACAATTAAAAGCTATGCTCCATCATACTACAGTGGCCTACCCACAATGTTTCTCACTCAAGGTTAAGATTTTTAGTTAAACGAAAAAAGGCCGTTTTGATCTTCGCCTTCGACCCACGATCCAGCAGCTCGACGCTATGCAACAGGTCTCAATTGGGTTCATCTTACAGAAAGGAGAAGATTCTAGTGCTTTTTTGAATAGAACTGTTTTTTGTTTTTTTTTTTACAGGCACGGACATGAATTTGGTTACTCTATCTTCTCAGATTATGACGGGAGTTTGGTGGTTTTTTATTTTAATAATCGTATCCTCTTATACCGCCAACCTTGCAGCTCATCTCACTGTCACGAGAATGCAAAACCATGTGTCGTCATTCCAGGATCTTGCGATTCAAAATGATATGCGATATGGAACTGCCAGAGATACTAGCATTTTCGATTTTTTAAAGAGTAAAGGTTAGCCTACTGTACAGCACATAGAGTAGGGCCTTCTACATGAATCTCACTTTAACTCAATTTACTTCGTTAAAGTGTAAATTCTGTGTATACTATAAATCATATTTCCTTAAATTACAGATCGCATAGAGTAGCACTATGCAGTATATTAGCGATATTAATAACTTGTGGTTCGTAGAGTGTCACCAAATAGGTAAGGAATTATTCACGAAGGGCAAAGAACTACGTCGTTGACAGGTAATCGATAAGTACTGGATGATGGACCGTAGGAAGTAATCCGTACTCTGAACTGACCTCACAGAAAACAAAACAAAAACCTTCATCAAACGAATATAATAATATACGACCGAAGCTTAACTCACATAGCTACGGTACTCACCGTAAACTAAACTTCAACAACACAAGCTTCTCCGTTCACTTCAAAACACTGTTAAACCAGGGCTAAACCCTTCAACATACAACCCTTACTTAATTGTACACACGACTAATTAGTAACTTAATTACCGCTCGATATAATTAACGCCAGCAAAATATGCTTATTTATACTTAAAAGTTAAATTCCAGAATGTAACGTTCCATAACATTTTAAGGAAAGATAAAATCGTATGACACGCGAAAATTCCCACGCTAAATCAAAACATTACTGTTAGTTACGTCACAAGCACGAAACCACATCTGGTTGAAATTACGAAATGTCAAAAACCGCGGGTCCCGAATATACTCGAAGTAAACAGTATTGTTACATCTCAATACAACTTCCGAAACCATCCTACGAGTAAGCTTTCGAAAACAACATAACGGTCTAGAGACTCTAGAACAGAGGTTTTTGACCTTTTTTGTATTTTTTACCCTTGCCGATTGAAAAAAGTATAATTTGCTACCAATGTAACACTTTTACCTCTTTAATTTAATACTGGGAATTTAAATTTGTTTTAGTTTATACTTCAAAAAAATTACCTTCTCGGTAGGAATTTACCTCCGAATAAGATCCCCTGGTCTAGAATCTAGAACCTTCTAAAACAGTTCATTAAACAAACGAAAAAACTGGAAATTGTTATATCGTTGCATAGAGCCATAGGAAAACTTTTGTTGTAATCAAAAAATCAAAATCATATGTTTATTATACTCGCGGTATTATACGCCGAAGTAGTGTTTCCTCCCGGGAAGTCGGGACGGGAAATTTCCCGGAAATTTATGTCGGGATCCCGGGAATTTTTTTTTCAATTTTAAGGGTTTCAGCAGAGGTGGGCATTTTTTAAAAATTCGTTGAAGCGCAGCGCAACAAAAAGCAAAAGTTCTGTTAAGTCATGAAACGCAACGCAACTAGCGCAACCTAATTTTTAAATTGACTGAAGCGCAACGCAACTTTCGCAATCAATTATTTTTTCGCATTAAAGCGCAACGCAACTTCCGCAATCAATAATTCTTTTGCATTAAAGCGCAACGCAACTTCCGCAATGAGGTTTATACAAAAGAAAAACGCAACGCAACTTTCGCAATGAAAAATTTAATAAAGCGCAACGAGTAGATGTATAAGCAATACAATTTTTTCTTGAGTTATTTTTATAGGTGCTTTTAACAGCACGCAGTTAATTGTCTACAACGCGACAACGATTTGAATGCAAGTGACTGTAACAGGATTTTGCGTGGTCAATGAACAGGAAAATTAAATAAGAAGCGAAAAAAGATGCGTTGCTGATGATTGCTTTCTTCATCTTCATCCTCTTATCACGGGAAAGCGGGGGAGGCGCTGCTTAGGACGAATCCAGACTCGC
This sequence comes from Trididemnum miniatum, assembly GCA_964006365.1. NCBI lineage: Eukaryota > Metazoa > Chordata > Ascidiacea > Aplousobranchia > Didemnidae > Trididemnum > Trididemnum miniatum. The sequence goes on along the minus strand of OZ023231.1, from coordinate 5,033,949 downwards.
TTAGAGGTTGCCTTTGTTTCCGAGTTTTCCGGTTGAATTTTGCTTCTGTCTTATTTAATTTGCCGCTTGCCAGATTTCACCAAGCAGAGATAATCAACGTGAAGCATCTTATCCAAGGACGCAACAACGAGACTAGGTTGGGAGTTGAACCATCAACCTTGCGATCATGGTCGTCGTAAAAACGACGCTCCAAACCACTGCGCCACGTTGCATTGTCGCGTGCCGTTAAAAGCACCTCATCGCAGTAAATCATAATTTGTATATGCGGCGAAGTTCTCCACAACAACAAGTAAATACGATTTATTCAACACTCAATGATCTCTTTAAGCACTTGCAATTATTTTAAAAAGCAAAAGACTTTAGTGTACCACATTTCTGATGAGCTGAAAATTTCTGCTACAATAAATTGACCTATAGGCCTATTATACGCATCAACAAACAAACTGCTATTCTATTAAAAACAGTTACAAAAAACTGCTTACTCCAGCACATTGCGCTTTAATTAATCCGACAAAGCGCAACGCAGTATTTCAACTTCCGACAGTGCGCAACGCAACACAGCGCAAGCAACCAGATTTTTTTCAGTTTGCAGCGCAATGATGCGCACACTATTATATATTTTTTCAGTTCGCAACGCAATAAAGCGCAAGAAGGATTTATTTTCCTTGAAGAGCAGCGCAATTTGCGCAATGGCTAAAAATAATTTGTTAAAGCGCTTCGCAACTTCCGCACGTGCGGAAGTTGCGCAACTAGCGCTTTGCGCTTTAAATTGCGGAATGCCCACCTCTGGGTTTCAGTGGTACTGATATTTATCATTTCGACGTACAAAAGCATTTCTGCGAAACTAAAATTTTTTTGCTCAAAAAAATTATGTTCAAAATTTCAAAAATTTCTTGAGATGAAATACTTGTAAGGTCAAACAATTTTTTCTCAATATTTTGAAAAAGTTGAAAAACTTAAGCTGAGTTTGTCAAAACAACTTTAAAAAATGCTAAAAATTAGATTAAAAATGCTGAAAATTAGAATACATGGCAAAATAATCACGCTCGGGAAACATTTCCGGAAACATTTCCCGAGTATCTTCGGGATCCCAAAAGTTTACCGATATTACCGGGAAATTTATTAAAAATTTTCCGTTTTCCGGGAAGTTGAAAATCCGGGAAAAAGGGAAACCTTACGCCGAAGGGTGGAGCTAGTTTCGGCCTTGCGGGGCCCATCTCCGGGGCTTATCACCTGAGCAACACAGCTCCGAAGACACGTCGCAACGGTGGCGAGCCCTTGGCGGCACTGTGCCTATTTGACCGGCCCGGAAATCGAAACCCACACCGATAGAGTGCGCTTAATAACTGAGCTAACTGGTAGGTTCGAAAAAACAACTGTTATTCAATTATATCCATTTACAGTAGGCCTACTTTACTGTATGAAGGGGGAACTCGTGAACTCGCGTCACCCCTTCACTGCTTCAGGCTCCCTTCCATGTACGTAAAGCCGTTGTCACTAAAACAATGCTACCAGCGTTACATCAACATTCAACAAGCTCAAGATAGAAAGCTTTTATTTGATTGCAGTGTTATACAGTAGCTTCACTTTCTAGGTACCAACGTTTTGGACACGTCAGACATGTGGGCGAAGTTATGGGAAGTAGTTAACAGCTCCAATTCTGTCAGCGACCCAAAAAACGGATTTCAAAAAGTTAAAGATGGTGAGATTTGCATTGAAATACTCCAAAATAAACCTTATAATTATAGCTCATGAAAATATTTGCATTGAGCTGTTTCAAATTTGGAAACAAGCATAGTGGAAAAGAGAATAAAATTTTGCTTGTTTGCCAAAATTTGAGTAATTGAGGGATACTGAGAAGTGAGCTTGCTCTTTTTGAGTCAGCAGCCACCCGTTATATGCGTCAAATGCAATCGGCTTCAGCCGCGAATCGAACCCGTCGCGTAGGATCCATCACCTGCGCGCGGTACCGCTAGGCCATGTCCCTGACAAATCAAGTATTGCGTTGCTGCAGTGTCCCATTCTTTAAAATCTGGTCATCGTAAATTGGTTGACCTGGTTTTAACCATGAGATTGGCTTTGTGGCTACCGGTATATTAACCATGGATTGGTTTTGAACAAAACTGTCTCGCACAGCACAATAAAATGGGGCGTTGGCAAAGTTTAAGCTATGGTAAGGGGCCTAAAGGTAACTCCCGAATTGAACAAAACTAAACGCGGGTGGATTATCGCGTAGTTTTCGCTTTTTTCAATTAGTTCCATTCTGCGTTATTCTGAGGTTCACTTGTTATCCTTGGCGGTCACGTGCTTGTTTCAACTTGTTGTTTGTAAACAACCCGTCAAACCATAACAATTATTGTGAAATATTTCGTTACGAAAGTTTTTGAAAAATATGTATGACTGTCGAGAAAACTTGTCTTCATGCGGTTGACTAATGTCACGCAAGTAAAGCACATTATTTTGCTTGCAGAAAATTACGCTTTTCTTTGGGATGTTGCCGTAATTGAATTTCTTATTCTAACTGATCCACTATGTTCATACTATACTATACCGGATTCTATCTACGACAAAGGATACGGTATTGCAGTTCAACAAGGACAACCTATTCGTGACGTCATGTCCATGGGGTAAGTTAAAGTAAACAACAGACAGCTTGCAGTTAGGTCAATCAGTTTTAAGTGCAAAAGTGTTTTTTAAATGGCGCGCGCCACCCTATGTCATCGATACACAACACTGTAATGTACACAGCTACCGCAGTAGCAAAATTTTGCATTGTTGATCAACAAAAATTGAAAATAAACAAAATCCAAAAACTCTCCGCACGTTGCTTTTTCCCCGCCATCAAAAGCACTTTAGCTGTCTCTTTCTCCTAACCTTACCTAACTTCTTTGACTACTTTAGCCTTCTCTTACAAACTCTTTCAAAGATTTGCGACGAAAAAGGAAAAACATCATGACTGGAATACTTCCAAACATTGAGTTATGGAAAAAATACACAACATTAGTCATTTTTTTCTGCGTGCTTTTTTAATGTTATGAGTTTTTACAGAGTTTGATGTTTTCTGTATAGTTATCGATTGTGCAATCTGCATCACTGGAATCAAACATTATGCAGTATACTAGTCTGTGTCGTATGATTCGTATTAGGCCTATACGTATGTGTTGGCAACAATATATGTTTGCGGACTTGTTTTGATGCTTTTTTTCAGAATTTTGCTTCTTCAGGACAGTGGCGAAATTGACAGGTTGAAGCGAAGGTGGTGGTCCAGCGTTGGAAAATGTCCCGCCAGTCCCGATAACAAACGAAGTCACTCAAGGTTTGTTTAAATCGCTCGACTCGCGCTTTGCAAACCGTTTCATCTCCATTATCGCAACCACCTTCAACTTTCTTACCCCCACCGCAGTACTGTAACGCGGTACTTTTTAGTGCCGTTATTGGTAAAAATGTACCGTTTTTGGCACCGTCGTTACTTTTTAAACCGTTTTACTCGATATTTCGGTAACTTTTTTTGAATAAACTTAAGAGAGCAAAAGCGGAAAATTTTCCGGGATTTTCCACGAAAAGCATCGAGCATCGAAAAGTATCGCGAAACCACGTTGTAGATCAGTGGTTGGCAACCACCGGGCTGCGGCCCTGTGCCGGTCCGTGCCAAGTTTATTACCGGTCCGTATGCGTTTTCAGAATAAATGCTTTGAATTCAAAACATTTTTATAACGTTAGACGCAATATTTGGACGTTTTAAATAAATACTTGATAGCTCGATTCTGGTGACTCCGAATGGCAAACTCATTCAAAATCATAAAATTGGCCTAATTACAAAAGCATATCTTTTAATTTAATAGCAAACATTTGATCGTGCTGTCATTTTAACGTAAATCTTGCGTAAATCAAATAGCGCTAGTTGAAACTTATAACTATACATTTTTCCCTATGTCTTGCAATCTAATTTCGCTACAGCCAAGTTGCCAAGATAATACGTACCGCGCTGAGACAGAACAGTTGGTCTTTTGTTGACAAAACGAAAAAAAAAAGCAATATACAAATTCAGCTTACTGTTGTTCTATTCGCAGTCAGTCCAATAAAAGCACAAAAAAATCAAATCTTCATTATAGCCGTAACACGCCGAAGCGTGTAACGAGTTTGCGGGGCCCATCCCCGCGGGTTTGCGCATGGGCAACACAGAAGAAACGTCGCAGCGGTGGCGAGCCATTGGCTACACTGCGTCTGATTTGATCAGCCAAGGAATCGAACCCTAAACCTTCCGCACCAAGAGCAATGTCTTAACCACAACGCCAACTGGCCACCTCACCGGATTGCAAGATAATTAAAACTAAAAAAGTAATTTTAGAGCGATTTGGGGCAATTCGGCTGTAACGTCAATTCGCCTATAACGGGAGTGCTTTTAAATCCCCTGGAGTAGTGGTTGTCAACCTTTCTCACCACGGTGCACCCTTTTAACTTAGTTTAGAAACCAGTACGCCCTTTATTAACATTACGTCATGCATTGAAGTCCAACACCGTAACAAAGCAAGTCAAGACTTCTCAACGATTACGTTATGAAGACAAAATCACATACTATGTCAGCATAAAACAGTGCATTTAATGTGATTGTTGCTGCTGAAGTTTATCAGTCAATTGGGAAAACGTGGCATTAGCCGTGTTCCTAATGCCCCTCTATTAAGGGGATCAACATCTTTGATCGAATTTCTCTTTTTTTCTAACAAAGGAAGAAAATCCTTGCTCGCAGGAGCGTAATTGTGGGGGCATTGTACCGTGCCTCTTCCTTTTGACTTTGCTTTTTAGTAAAAATTACCAAATGGTGCCAAGTGACTGAAATATGCCAAAACATTTTAATGGTTTTTGCTGCTTATGGCCCGAGGCGGATCCAAGGGTATGTAGCCTATCCCCCTCACTATCCGTTTTCAACTATGTTTTTGATAAAACGATTTTCCATAATTTCGAACCTCTTTGATAACAATAAGCCTTACACCTTAAGCATGCATAATTGAAAATGTGCGAACAAAATGCATCATATTTAGTGAAGTAGGATTGCTCATAATGAGGGTCAAAAAATTTAAACAAAATTTGCCCGAAAAATGTTCTAAAAGCACTAAAATAGCCATTAATTACGGCATGTAATATTTCAAAATTTTTCTGCGGGAGCATGCTTTCGGACCCCTAGAACCTTTTCTGTTTTTCAATCTGCATCAAATTAGCTTCGCCAAACAAAAAATACGCTTGAAAAAATGTAAAATTTACGCCATGGCTTGCTCGCAAAGGTAAGTTGAAGGCATGCGAACGAGAATGGAAATCGCTTTTAGAGCGAGGGCTTGGCATAGCTGTAGGAGACAGGGAGACATAGCTGTGGGAGACAGAGGGCGGTCGCCCCCCCATTTGTAAAATTTGAAGATGCCGCGTTCAAAATTCGGGCACTGTAAAGTATTTTTCGGGCATGATTTGAATGCTCGAAAAATAGCTTTGATCTTTTGAATTATTGAGTCCCTGAAAGTATTTTTCTTTTTTAGCAGGTTTAATGATTTGTGAGCAAATAGCAACGTGATAAAATGCCAATTTAGCAGTCTCTAGACTTCATGAGGTTGTTGCATAGCCTATTTCTACATTTCTTCATTATGTTTAGTCTATATGTCCTGTGTCATGTATATAAAGAGTTTACTGCTGGTATTAGACTAGAATGTTTCATAACTGCCGTTTTCCATATATCGGTATACACTTTATAAATTAGTCTTAAATTCGGGCAGTTGAAAGTTTTTGCGAAGTGTTCTTGACATTTGTCATTTTTCGGGCGTAGGTGGTTTCGCCCTCCCCAACTGTTTTGGGCTGCTACGCCCATGGGGCTTGGTAATCAGATTGCTGAGAAGCGATAGGTCTACTCAAAACTCCATGTAGTACAGTTTCTAAAAAAGTTAAATTCCGCTTCTTGCACCAAATCAGATCGTAGTTCAATAAGTTTATTGGTCAGGGAGCCCAAGTCAAAGTGCTCTACCCAACATTGTTTCTGATACGCCCCTGTACGCCCCATTACGATGGTACGCCCTTAAAAACATTTAGTACATCCTAGGGCGTACTATAGACCCGGTTGAAAAGTACTGCCCTAGAGGTTCCGTTATACAGTAGACGAATTCTATCACCAATATTGTTAACAATTGATTTCTGAATAGAAATATATTTAGGAACAATGGGAATCAGTGTATTAAAAAGTGCTGGATAACTGAGTTCAGTTAGAGAAAATATACAAATTCATTTACTACAGTTTAATAACATCTACTTAACACCCGACAGTCCGTTTCACCCAAGAGGGATCATCAGGTTATCTTATTCAAATAGATTTGGTGAAATCTATTCTATTTGAATAAGATAAGGTGAAACAGACTGTCGGGTTTTAAACAGATGTTTCTAAACTGGTGAATTTGTAGAAATAAGTTCAGATTTATTAGCAACATATTTAATGATTTGCAAATGTGTACAGTTGCAAATAACGAAATTTTATGAAAAATCAAATCAAATCTTCATTATAATCGACGTATTACGCCGAAGCGTGTAACGAGTTGCGGGGCCCATCTCCGCGGCTTAGCGCCTGGGCTACACAGCTCCGAAGAAACGTCGCAACGGTGGCGAGTCGTTGGCGACACTGTGCCGATTTGACCGGCCCGGGAATCGAACCTCAGACCTCCCGCACCGATAGCGTGCGCTTTGCAACTGAGCTAACGGCCGGTCACGAAATTTTATAAAATTTATAAAAAAAAAATTCCTCAACGCCAGAGCTGGGCAAACTGCGTGCCGCACGCAGATCCTTTTTTTTTTAATTTTTGCTCGTCAATGCTTCGTGGGGGCAATTCGGACCCACACTTTCCAAATAGGAGCGATTGTGTAAAAAGGTTGAAGACCATGACTGGTCTAGACCACATGGAAAAATATATTTCTGTGTCATAGAATCAAAGTAAAACTATGAACCTGCAAATTCTGAGAAAAATGAAGGTTTTGATTGATCTAAAAGTTCTGAACATGCTGCTACTGATACATCAATCTCTACTGAGTCTAAAAGTGGCATTGAAAATGAAATATAACAGGGTAAATGGTAGGCCTTGAAGACTTACTAAATAAACGCTGTAAAAACCAATTCTACGACTAGTTTCGCGGTTTGACCGCTCATCAGGTAGACTCAGGTTTTGAACCCAGGACCTTGTGATTGAGAGCGTTACCTCTCCAACCACTCGGCCGAGTGGTTGAAAACGCTGTAAGCTCGGTGGCCGAGTGGTTGGAGAGGTAACGCTCTCAATCACAAGGTCCTGGGTTCAAAACCTGAGTCTACCTGATGAGCGGTCAAACCGCGAAACTAGTCGTAGAATTGGTTTTTACAGCGTTTATTTAGTAAGTCTTCAAGGCCTACCATTTACCCTGTTATATTTCATATTATAGACTTACATCGGCTCCTCTTCATTCATTAATTGAAAATGAAAATTCTCCTTCAATGCAATGATGAATATCGCACAGCAAGAATCTTTACAACTTTTTTTTGTACATAGGCCATAAGCTCCTTCACGTCCTTAGTATTGTTCGAATGTAGCAACGTAGCTAGATAAGCAGGGATGTGACTAACGTTTCTGCTCTCCAGGGCAAGTTTCTGATGATGATACTCCTTATACCTTGCTAGTTGCGTCATACCTAATGCAGGAGATCAACAGAGTATACATGTTGTCATAAATTATGACAATATTTGTTTTAGTGAGCGTGCCGTTGTCGCCTAGTTGATATAACCGACGTGTTCGCTTGCAGTAGGGTTATCAAAATTCGTGCGTGACTACAAGTCAGATCTTACGCTAGCACCAGATGCGACAAAAAACTTGATAAAGTTTTAATTTCGTTGCTTTGCAAGACGTAAACCAAAACAAAACTTAATTTTTAAGAAAAAAATTTTCGTTTGAAATGTACCGAAAATCGGTCCCGAGTAACGCTATCGTCGTTACTTTCTAAAAAATGTACTGTTATCGGTACCGATGTTTTTTTAGCAAAGTATCGGTTGTTACTTTTAAAGTACCAAGTGCCCAGCTCTGCTTACTCCTCACAACTTGTCAACAGTGTCACGGTGTTTCATTACAATTATTTTTAATTTATGTGGTTAATAATTCAAAATATGAGTTTGGGCAAATCGTAAAATTGAAAAAAAAAAATTAAATTTTGTTGAATGGAAAGACAGCTGCCTGGCTTGATTGAACAACTGCTGTGTTGCTACTTACAGTGAACTTACATTGGAGAACTTCGCCGGAGTATTTTGTGTTCTAGCATGTGGGCTGGTGACAGCGTGTCTTATCACTGGAGGGGAGATGCTTCATTACTTGAGGAAAAGAAAATTATACTCTAATAATCAAGTGAGTTGTTCAAAAGTCACTGCGGCATTCGCATAGGCCTAAAGTCATGAGGTCAAGGGTCAACTGACGTTAACAGCGTCAGCGAAAATGACGCGAAAGTTTCGCTGATGGTTTTATTTCGACTTTACAGAAAGATTTGAAATTTGCAAAGCTACTACGGTGACGAAGCAATGATACCAACTAGTTTATAACATAAAATGTTTTTTAGGATTTTGAAAAATATCAGAATTCAATGAAATGTGTAGATTCTCAGGTTATTGTCGAAAAAACGTTTGAAAACGACATTCTCATCGTTGTTAAGAGACCTTTCAAAACCGCAAGCAAGTTAGTCAAATTAATAATTATTTATTTTTTATTTCAGGCCTATGCCTATTCATCCCATAAGAACTTAATTTCAGCGTAACTCAAGTAAACATCGCTCTGTTACTATTATATGCCTACACACCTTGTTGTTATCATTAATTTGTAAAATGCTAGAACTGGACTAAAAGTATCGACCCACCAGACTACCACCAGGGTTGGGAATCGATACCCCAAAAAGTAAAGAAATAATCGCTATTCAATAGTTCACCAAAAAGTAAAGAAATAATCGATTTCGATAGTAGTTTAAAAAAAGTGAAGAATAAAGAATATCGTAATCGATATTACGCTGAGCATTTATGGGTGGCTGCTTGACTCGAAGATCTTATCCGGTCATTCGCAGTCTCCCTGCGAGTAGATAAACTATTGTTTATGTGTATTCTTTCGTGCTCGTTGTTCGTGAACGTGTACTCGCAAATAAATCATCATCATCATCATTTAGCAGTGTACGCCAAGCATTTTTTTGTGATGTCATCACGTTCATGCGATAACTTACCGACAAACGACGGACATAGTATATGCGAAGCAGCTTTGCTATTACAATTTTTTTTTTTTGGGGGGGGGGCACAAAAAAAAATTTATCAGCAAAAACAAAGTAATGACATACCGACGATTATTTTAAATGTACTAAAGTGAGATAAAGCAACCTGGACAGAAAGAATCGAGTCGAAATATCGAATTGCGCCGAAAAAAAGAAAGTAAAGACAAGGCCATATTCGATAGTCATTCAAAAACGTAAAGGCTCCAGTGCATTCGATGAACAAAAAGTAAAGAATATCGCATTCGAAGATCGATTACAATCGATTTTTCCCAACCCTGCCTACCACTACCAGTCCATTTGGCTTAAAATAATTTAGGGAAAGCATTTAGTATAGTAGGTATGTTATTTAAACCAGCGATGGCGGAATCATTTCTAAAGTGGGGGGGCTCAAAACCATTGGCCAGATTTTTTTCGCCTACAACCAGGGCGGGCAGTGGCGTAGCGAGAAATTTTAAAAAGGGGGGGGCATAATTACCACATTTTTTTAAGCGTATATTTTTTGGGCAGAACTAATTTGAAGCTGATAAAGAAACAAGAAAAGCCCTAGGGTGTCCAGGGGCATGCCCCTCGGAAAATTTTTGAAAATTTACGTGCTGTAATGGCTATTTTAGTCTCTTTTGAATAACTTTCAGGCAAATTGTGTGGATATTTTTTGACCCTAATTCTGAGTGCTTCGTCAAATATGATGCAATTTGTTCGCACAATTTTAATTACGCGTGCTTAAGGCGTAAGGCTTATAACTATGAAAAAGATTTGAAATTATAGAAAAATTGCATGCATCAAAAGCATTTTTGAAAATGGCTGGTGGAGGATGCATATCCCTCATCCTATCCCTCTGGATTCGCCCGTGGCCATAGAAGATCTATAGAAGCCATAGAAACCATCAAAAGAATCTGGCATATTTCAGTCACTTGGCACCATTATTATTGTTTTTCTTTACTAAAAGGCAGAGTCAAAAGGGGGGGGGGGGGGGGGGCATGGTACAATGGCTCCATATCTAAATACGCTTTTCAGGGCCGGATTTAGACAATGAGAGGCCCTAAGCTATTTGATCACACTGATTGGAAGAGCAAAAAAAAGGTCTTCACGTCCTCAGATGTCCTGTTTTCACTAAAAATTTTGGTATAGTGAAGAGCAAAAAAAAGGTATACTCGTCCTCAGATGTTCTGTTTTCCACTAAAAGTATCGGTGAAGAGAAAAAAAAAGGTCTTCATTGTTGATGATGAGGCCCCCCATTTTCTCCGAGGTCCTAGGTTTCAGCCTGCTTAGCCTATAATACGCAAATCCGTCCCTATGCCTACAATTCATATTTAGCCTGTCCACATGTGACATATGTCCAATTTACGTAGGCTTCAGACCCACGGTTCTTGCTTCTAGTTTCTGTTCCCCCTCCTAGCGTTGGGAAAAATCGATATTCGATTGCGATATTCTTTACTGTTTGTTCATCGTATGCACTGGAGCCTTTACGTTTTTGAATGACTATCGAATATGGCCTTGTCTTTACTTTTTTTTCGGCGCAATTCGATGTTCCATATTCGATTCTTTCTGTCCAGGTTGCTTTATCTCACTTTAATACATATAGAATAATCGTCGGTATGTCATTACTTTGTTTTTACTGATAAATTTTTTTTTGTGCCAAAAAAAAGATTCATAGCAAAGCTGCTTCGCATATATAGGCTACTGTACTATGTCCGTCGTTTGTCAGTTAGTTACCGCATGAATGTGTGGACATCGCAAAAAATGCTTGGCGTACACCGCTAAATGCTCAGTGTAATATCAATATCGATTACAATATTCTCTATTCTTCACTTTTTTTTAACTGCCATCGAAATCAATTATTTCTTTACTTTTTGGTAAACTATCGAATATCGATTATTTCTTTACTTTTTTGGGTATTAATTCCCAACCCTGCTCCCACCCCACAAACAAAACGTTATAGAAGACATCTCTGGATTTAAGCTCTTTCCTGGGTTTTAATTTTGATGGTAAGCCTATTAGGTTTCAAATATATTCACGCAGAGCAGCAGAAGCAATATTGTAAAAATAAACGCGTAAATTAGGGCCCCCCGGGTCCACGCTTCCGCCTCATATGATTTAAGCTTCTAATCTCCACGAATCCGCTAATGAAGCTTGTTATGTTTAAAAAAAGTCGTTTTGTTTTATAGAATGGAACGGTTTTTGATATTTGAGCATTGAACTTTTTCGCAACGATCAAGACTAACTTGTTATTGAGTTAGTCAGAATTTGGAAGATCAAAAGAATAACCGATCATGAGTGATGCAACGACATTAATGATCATGAATTTTGTTTTTGCTGTTTTTCTTAAAGCTGGCGTTCACTTGTCATCATTGTTGTTATACAGCAGCGCTGGTGCAGGCTGTCAATGCACAAGAGATGGGCATTTATCGCGATAATTTAACAGCGATAATTTATTACCGATTATCGTTATCGCTCAAAATAGTTTTGATTCATCGATTACCGATATCGCCTTCGTAACATATTTTGTTATCGCCGATAAATTATCGCGATAAAGATTCTTTGTGCACGCAGTGTTCCAGGCTAAGTCGGCGCTATGGGAAAAACACACGGCGTTCATTAAGTCTTGTTGCAATTTTTAAAAAATTTCTCTTTTGTTTTGTTAAATGCCAAGGTAGAGTCCGTGAGTTGCTTTCTTTTGAAAAATCTAGAAAAACACTTATGCAATTGACTGACAAAAAAACTTCCTCAAACACATTGCAAATTTAGTGCAACATTTATCGGAAAAACTTATCGGCGATAATTTATCGATTACCGATATCGCTTTAAAAAATTGAGATTTATCGGTATCGCCCCAGTCTTTTTGAAATTATCGTTATCGCTTTAGTGCAGAAATGCTTATCGTGCCTATGAAACACTATCAATGCATGTGTCCGTTGTTTTGCATTGATAAACAAAACAGCTAATGCTATAGGCTTATGCAGGGTTGGGAATCGATACTCAAAAAAGTAAAGAAATAATCGGTATTCGATAGTTCACCAAAAAGTAAAGAAATAATTGATTTCGATGGTAGTGTAAAAAAGTATAAAGAATATTGTACTCGATATTCGATATTACAGTATACTGAGTGATTTTAGCTTTTTCGAAATACTGCAAACCTAGTGCTTACACCAAATGCACTTTTGCAAGCAAAGTTACTGGTACTCGCCAGAATCACAAATTTTGTCAGATGCTAGTTTCTCCACTCTCTGGCAACTCTTCCATTTTGGCTTTGCAATTTGGTTTTGTCCATAGTTAAGATTAAAAGAGAAATGTGATAGTTTTGCTGGTACAGATTTGCGGAATGAATATATTATAGCGAACATTAGCGCCAAATAATTGAAATGACAAAAGCAATGATGCTGATAAAACATTTTAAGCAAACGGATGGTTAAACATTTAAACCACAGCAGTGACATTTTGACCTTTGATCAAAATCGAACATGATGGACCCGGATAGTGTTTTCTTTTAATTTAAATGCAGCTTGGCACGCTAAGTGATAAAATTTTTCGGGTCTTCGCCCCATGCCCTATGAGTGCACTGCTCTTCTGGGCCATGTTCTTTTTAGGCAGTGTCTATTTTGCTGTTAACGGCATAATAGCTTCTAGGTCTATTTTGCCGCAGCTACATAACCCCATGTCACACAAAGATTACATCTTATTCTATTCTACTGTCCTCACGAACCCGATTGTTAATCCCAGGTCACACGAATCCGAATCGAACCAAAGCGATTCGAACCGAAGCCACCAAAGCGAAACGAACCGAAACCGTGACACGAATCAAACCCAAAACTACTGCAGCGCTTCCCACTATACGATGCGCTCTATCCACTGAGCTATCGAGAAGTCGTGGCAATCTAGGACAAAATGGCGCATAAAAACCCACGACGTCACTTACGGCAAAATAGACATAAAGCTATTTTGCCGTTAACGGCAAAATAAACACTACCTTCTTTTTAATCATTGCTTATGGCCCCACTAGTTTACCGGGCTTGCAAGCCATGCATGCTGTGTAAAACATGTTTCTACTATATGAGTAACTTACTTACAATTTGTCAATTTTGCATTAAATGTTGCACTTGTTTGGAACTGGGTTAGCGCTTTGCGCACAGTCGTGATTGTCTTCAACATTTATCAATATCAGTAACTATGCGTTTGGGTATCTATCTGCTGATTGACGTGCGTATGAAAATTGACTTGGGAGTTCTATGGCTATGTGGATATCGTTAAAATCTTTAGAAGGGTAAATAAGCTTGCGTTTATACAAGCAGAAACCAGGCAAGAAAAAACATTTATTCAAACGAGGAAGGTGTACAGAATATGACGTTATATGCTATTTTGCACTTTCATGCTGCTTTATTGTTTTTAACACCAAATTTTGGACTTTGCTGCAAATGAAAAAGTCATGAGCTCTACAGGCTGGCTCAAAGCTCGTAGTGATACCATAACCCTCGCACACCGCATACTTGTCCCGAAGGGCTACAAACCCCCAAAATATTTTGCTCCCCAAAATTGTTAGACTAATTTGTTTCCATACATTGAGCACTTGACTGTGGCTGTGTAGGTGTCTATCATTAACAGTACACGCCGAGTGTGTGTGACTGTATTTCAGATGATGTCTTTCACCAACGTTTTAGGAGAACTCCCCTTAACAACTTTTTTGTAGCCCCCTCCCACACTTCGGACATGCCTGCAAGACCAGCTTCGGCTATTACATTTTGCTAAACTTCAAGTAGGGGAAATGTGGGACCTATCGGACAGCAGCATATTTCCATGATCACGTGATCAATTTGCGGTTTCATTTTAGTGAAAGAAGTGAAGTTTCACTAGTGGTAAAATCACATGTTTGTGTAAGGATGGAGTAAGAAGCGTGGTGGCTGCAACAAAAAAACAGTTTTTCTTGGTTCAAAGTAAAATAAATTAGGCAGGATAATTTTGAGATTTTGGGAAACATGCACGCAGTGTTACGATCTCGTTTGCACTGGTAGCTAAGTGAGTCTCGTGCTTACTGAAGGTAGCGAGAATACATCTAGGTGACATTTCTGTACCAGAACATTTTGGGAAGAAAGTTCAAAATGGCTACCAGAGGACCTTTCGGACGGGACCTATCGGACATGTTCAATTACTCAGACACTGTCTGAAAGGCGTTGAATGATATTGTAAAAACCTTGCCACAACCCGTCTCAGTCGCAACGACGAAGCGGCTGAGCGGGATTTTTACGTTCAAAGCCGATGTTGTTGACTACAGTGTGTAGGTTATGTTGCCGTAATTATCGCTTATTATGGGTAGTTGTTTTGGGTTAATACACATTTGTTCGTTATCTAATTATAGAAACGATCTTTATGAAACGTTTTCTTTTACTTTAGGTCATATTTGCAGCTGTCAGAAAGGTTCCGACCCTACGGACGAAAGGTCACCATGGGTGGGGATCATTCGGACGTTTGAGTGACACTTTACAATCGCAAATAAAATCACCCATGGCATTTTGAATCTTTCCGTTTGATTGCGGGATAAGTTAACCACAAACCAAAGTCCAACTTAAACTAAAAAGCATTTAAGATTGTCTAACCAGTTGGACAAAAAATTAAATTAAGTAAAATTTGTCCGATAGGTCCCACACCTCCCCTACTCAGTAGTTATAGAGCGCAGGCCTACCGGTACAATGACAGATCGAACAGAAACTGGAGTTTGTTAAGCAATTTTATTGATAAATTCAATAGTCAAACGGTCTAACTGCTGAGCTTTATGCACCAGTAGCAACTCATATCAACCTTGAGTTTTCGTCTACGTTACTTCTCGTACCGTACCGATACTGGGTAGGCCTATGATTGTTTTTCCGGAAACCAAAATACAGCAGGCTACCAGCTGATCACTGATTCAGCAGGCCACCTATAAAGCGGTAAAATTACCGGTACCTATATACCTACACTACCACTAAACTGCTAACTTTGCTTCCATAGCACATTGCAAGGCCTAGCTACCTACAGCCTAACCGATTGAGCATTTAGCCGTATGCGCTAAGCCTTTTCTGGAATTTGCTCACGGTCACGCAGTAGCTTAAAGACAAGCACCGGACATTGCATGCGGGTGCGACCATAGATGCGAAACGACTTTGTTCTAGCAACTCTGTTTTATTTTCAGTCGGGGTTTTGGCACAAGAAAATTATATCAGCAAAAAAGGAATGACATATACCGACAAGCATTTTAAATTTACTAAAGTAAGATAAAATAATCTCGACGAAAAGAATCGATTATCGAATATCGATTTGAGCCGAAAAAAAGTAAAGACAAGGCCATATTCGATAATTAATCATTCAAAAAAGTAAAGGCTCCAATACATTCGATGAACAAAAAGTAAAGAATATCGATATCGAATATCGATTACAATAGATTTTTCCCAACCCTGGGCCTATAAACAAACCAGACAGAAAGTCTAGTACTGGACTACTGATAAGCCTACATAGTACATAGGCCATCACATTAGGCAATTTTTGTTTGGTTGAATTTTTAGGCTTATATTTTCTATCTCTATAGTTTCCCCATGAAACTTACAAAGAAACCGTTGTTGATTTTCATTAGGCTACCACATAGGTATGCGACCACTTGAAGCGCATTTTGTTTTTGAAGAAGCGCATTTCGTTAACCCTTGCTCACGCGCATGGAGCTGGCTGCGTGGTTGCTACGTAAGCTCCGAAACTGGTTTCACAGCTTCGACTCTCAGCTAGGTCATCTTCCATGATGCATATATAATTTATTGGTATAAAAATCCAATCTAAGCCGCAATTGTGTAGCTTAAAAAAAAAAAAACTCCAGCTCGCTTCGATGTGTAGAAACCGCTTTTTAGCTACGTCATCATCATCTTAGATTTTGTGTTTCAACGCGACGTTCTGGACGTTTTATGTCAGTTTAAAATTCGTTATTAGCGCACCTAAGAGAAAAACAATGTTTGTTTGAGTTTCCTTTGCAAAGGCTAGTATAGTACCGGTATTGTAGTGATATCGATGTGACTTTGCAAAAACACTTTATTTGCCCAATCGCAATGCTTTACGTAGTTGCAATGCTTTACGTAGTTGCAATACTTTGCCCAATTGCAATGCCTAATTATTCACCGCATAATTTTCACTATCGATATACCGCTCATGCTGACTACTCGATATGACTTTAGAATTTAGTCATTATAGGTCTATACAATTTGTTCGCTATATAATTACCTTGAACGATAGCTCAATTAAATGGTTGTTCACTATTCGCTCCCGTTTATATCGTTTTCCTCTCTTGCATGCTGGGCAGGAGACAAACTGATATATAGGCCTACTTATGAATGTGGATCTTTGACTTGTTAGTCTCTCTGTCGCTTCTTATGTAGGCTACTGCCGCAGTTAGTAATGTTTTTTGCTGTATCGTAATAAAACAAAAAGAACGTTACATCTTCTTGGAGTCATAACGTAGTTAGCTTGGCAACCCCGACTGTTACATTTGGTAACCGTCACACACTTTTGGAGTCAGATTGTGTGAGCTACATTTGGTGACCCCGACGTGATTGCAACAGTAGGCTATTTAGTATTTAGTTGTTTTATTTATCCTCCTATCACAATAATTAAGCGATCAATGCGCTACACAAGCTCGCTTAGGAGTTGCCAGCCATTTGTCTACCACACCAAGATGGGGTAATTTCGCTAAATGCCTTTTCCAGGCACAAATAAACTTGCCGGCTGGTTGCTCAATCAAGCAGGGACCCTGTAAATACCAATTTTAAAGTCATTGGTTTCACCTAACTTGGAATCAAACCCAAGTTTTGTATTGTTTTTGTTGCATATTTATTTATCCTCCTATCACGAGAAAGCGATCAATGCGCACGAACTCGCTTAGAAGTTGCCACTCGCCAGCCATCTGTCTACCACATCAAGATGGGGAAATCACGCTAAGTGCCTTTTCCAGCGGCAGTCGGCATATCAACGAGTTAACTTGTCGGCTTGTTCTCCACCTATAAATTGTTCTTCCAGTAATGCTGAGCGTCAAGCAGGGAAGCTGTGTATATCAACTTTTAGCTCGGAATCGAACCCAAGTTTTGCATGGTTTTACAGCTTCCGAGGCGGACGCTCTTTACCACTCGGCCATATGAGCTGTTTAAACTTTGTTTTAGGTGTTTCATTCATTCCCATGCATTCTGTGGCCAAGCTCAACTTCAGCAACATACCGGTACGTTACGTACGTAATCGTTTTCGGGTTAAATTTAATTATTTGCCATAGCGTGAACCAATATGACATTCAGGCGTGAACCAACAGATTTGCTCAGTTGCTAAACGCAACAGGGCCGGTCAAATACAACGACTTGCCACCTCTGCCGCTCTGCGACGTTTCTTCGGAGCTGTGTTGCACCATCAATGACCGGTCAAATCGGGAGTCGGGACAGTGTCGCCAACGGCTTGCCACTGCCGCGACGTTTCTTCGGAGCTGTGAGGCACACGCCCTAAGGAACGAAGATGGGCCCCGGCACTCATTACACGCTTCGACGTAATGCCGCGAGTACAAAAACAAGATTGGATTTGCTTGCGTGCTGTGCGCAGCAGCTGCAACAGTTTGAGAATACCGATAGGCCTACGTTTGGATCTTGCATTCTTGTTCTAGGCATTCTTGTTGATGAACGATTGTGCTAGGCTAGAGGTCGGACGCGTTTTTTTTGCTCTGATTTAGAATCAAATTCTCAGTAAAACAAGGAAGAATATTTAGCTAAAATTTCTACAGTTTAATCAATAAGTGTTAAGGAACAATATTTTAAAATTGAGAGGCAGTAAATTGGCTGATTTTTGTCAAACAAAAAGAAATAAGTTTAGTGTTATCAGCAAGTCACCAGCATCAGTAAATTCAAACGAAAACGACAGCCATTAATTAATTATTTCGTCACAAGCCAGAAATTCACGAAGAAATGGGCAAGCGTAAGACTAATGAAAACTTCGAGTCCAAGAAGACAGTTGAGACTAGTATTTTGGAAAAACTGGTTGCTGAAGCAATAGTAAAAGTAAAAGCCGATTATCAGCAAGAAATTAATTCCCTAAGAAATGAACTGAATGTGGTTAGAAATAACCAAGAATTAGTCACGGAGCAATGCAAACAGAACATAGATTCGTTAAAACAGGATGTAAGCATACTGATTGAAAAAACTGATCATATTCTTGGCAGTTTGACATACCTGGCTGACGAATACGATGACTTCAACGTTAAGTTTACTGCCAATTCTCAAGTAAGTCAAAGAAATTTGATCAATATTTGTGAGTTAAAAAAGGAAGTGGATTATATCATTTGTAAACAAAATGTGGCTGAAGCCCAATTGGAGGACTTAGAACAATACGGTAGGAGAGAGAACCTGGAAATTCACGGTGTGCCGTTAAAGCGAGACGAAAACACATATGAAATTGTTAAGTCGGTGGTAAGTTCTCTCAATGTTCGGCTTGATGACCACCAAATTTCAACTTCACATCGGCTAGCTAGTAGTTACAAAAAGATTCAAAGAAGCCAAGCCACGGAATTACCTCCACCCATTATAGTTCGTTTTGCGAATCGCGACAAGCGAAACGAGATTTACAAGAAAAGAAAATTGTTAAATTAAACTGCAAAACTGAACCTATGAGTCATAATTCCTCTCCCAACATCACGATCCAGGAAAACCTCACTCCGCTCAGAAAATCCATTTACAAAGCCGCAAAACCAGCCAAAGCCGCGTTGAATTATAAATTTGCTTGGACCTCCCAGGGAAAAAATTTCTAAGACAGGACACGGACACCAAGGTTTTTAAAATTTCGTTGTTTCATGATTTAGCCAAGCTGGGTTATTCTGGTGCTGGTGAAAAAATATCTAGGTTTTAATGGTGTAGGCCTATTTTTATATAGTGTAATTCATTATATCGTATTGCGAGTTAATACCGGTGAAAAAGTTATTTTATTCAGCCGTGGAAATGGAGTATTGCAACCACAATATTAACTGTATTTATTGTGTCCAGATCCACTATCCTCACGTTTTATTTAACGTAATTTTTTTCCAGGTATATAATCTTAGTATCTGCAGCCTGAGATATAGCGGTTATGATTCCAATTTGATTCTTCGTATTGTAGTAAACTTTTTTTTATTTTCTATTTTTTTAGGACTGATCAACTGTTTTTTTTTTTTTTTTTCTTATTTTTCTCGATATTGATAATAATATCTATATACTTTGTAAACGATGGAGCCTTGTACGAAGTCGAATATTTGTGTATGTTCCAAATGTTGTGCAGCTATGTTTCCTTTTTTCTCTTTAGGTGGCCTTGAGCTAAAATCACTACTTAATATTAATTTTTCTTGCATAGTCAATAGAAGCGATGAATATTTTTCCCCTTCAAACTTATCAAGTTTAACTGCCAATCTATTAAAAAACGACCTTTTTCTCATCCACTTTAATGTCAGAAGCCTTTCTAAAAATAAAACCAAAATGCATGAACTTATTGATCTTATGGTAACAAAACCCAATGTTATTGCCGTTTCAGAAACCAAACTTAATCCTAATAGCGTTTCAAATGTAAACCTTTCAAATTACAAATTCTTTCGAAATGACTCCCCAACTAATGCTGGCGGGGTCGGTCTCTATATTAATGATGCAATTAAGTGTTGTTTACGAAATGACTTATTTCTTAACTTAGATAATTGCGAAGATTTATGGCTTGAAACTGAATGCAAAAATTCAACATTTATTCTAGCTGTTATTTACCGTCACCCTAACCAAGATTTGCCTTCATTTTATACCAAATTCTATAACCAATTAAAGGATCTAGAAAACAAAAAAGTAAATTATGTAGTTTCTGGTGACTTTAATATTAATATTCTAGCTAAGGATAACCCAGCGGTAGGATCTTACGTTAATGATTTAACTTCCATCGGTTGCAGTTCAAGGATTAATGTCCCCACTAGATTTGCTGACAACTGCAAATCTTCCCTGCTTGACCATATCTATTCAAATATTCTTAAAAAAGATACCGCAAGTGGTGTTTGCGTATTTGAGATTTCCGATCATCTACCAACATTTTTTACTGCTAAAAACACTAAATGTTCGTACCTCTATAAAACTATGTTTAAACGTTCTATGAAAAATTTCAAAATTGAAGATTATCTTCTTGATTTAGACTTGGCATTTTCATCTATTAATATAACTGATTTAAACAAATCAAACATTAGCCAAGGCGTCTCAAATTTTACTTCTACGTTCAATTCTGTGTTAGACAAACACGCCCTTTTAACCGTTTTGACTAGAAAAGAAAAACGTCTACAAAAGAAGCCATGGATAGCCCCGGGTATTCTCGCATCGATTAAGACAAAAAATAATCTTTTTAAAAAGGTTTTTAAAAAAATTCCACTAATTTTGAAAAAGAGCACTATAAGAAATATTTGAACAAATTAACTCATATTAAAAATGTTTCCAAGCAACATTACTATCAAAATTTACTTGGCAACTGCAAAAGTTCTTCAAACACATGGTCGACAATTAATGAAATCATTGACTTTAAAAATTCTTCAAACAAATCTAAATTGCCACATTCAATAGTGATTGAGGGCGAGCGTGTTAAAACGGACTCCCCTAAATTTCGCGAAAAATTATGCGAATACTTTGCAAACATCGGTACAATTATGTCCAAAAATCTACCTTTTTCCAAAGGGGCTTCTTTTAAAATCCACCACTCGTCCTGTGTTCAATCTTTTATGCTTGAAGAAATGTTATCAGAAGACGTGAATGATTGTATAGGCAAACTAAAACCCTACACTGCTCCTGGCCTTGACCAAATTTCTCCTAAATTTGTAAAGCTTTCCAAATGTGTTTTAGCTCCACTTCTTGCTAGATTATTCAATAGATGCATTGAATTAGAAACCTTTCCAAATGATTTCAAAGTAGCTAGTGTCATTCCTATTCCGAAAAAAATATCTCCAACTTCACTAGATGAATTTCGACCAATCTCTCTGCTATCAGTATTTTCTAAATTATTTGAAAAAATTCTTGAAAGCAAAATGACTAAATTTATTACTAAAAACTGCATCCTCACTCCTTCGCAATTTGGCTTTACAGAAAACAACTCCACCGAATTAGCTATTACCGCTTTCTATGACAAATTATTAAACAACTTAAACGGAAAATTAATAACATGTTCCATTTTTCTCGACTTGAGAAAAGCGTTTGATTCTGTAAGTCATGAAATTTTGCTTAAAAAACTTTATCATTACGGTTTTCGTGGTAAAATGTTCAATCTATTATCATCATATCTTTCTGGGCGCCAAATTTGTACAAAAATTAATGACAAATTATCTTCACTACGTCCAGTTAAAAATGGGGTTCCTCAGAGTTCAGTTTTGGGGCCTTTACTCTTTCTTTTATACGTAAATGACCTTCCCAACATGTCCAAATTCGAAACGACGCTTTTTGCCGATGATACAACTTTGCATTTAGCACATCATGATTTCAATACACTTCAGCAACAAGTGAAGGAGGAAACTGATAAAATTGAAAATTGGGTTACCAGCAACAAATTAACTATCAATTACAATAAAAGCTGCTACATGATTATCTCGGGTAACAAAAAGAAAATTGACACAAACGAATTTAACGTTAGTATTAGTGGCAATGTCATTGTAAAATCCGACTATGTCAAGTATCTTGGAGTATTTTTAGACGATCGTCTGTCATGGAAAATACATATTAATAAACTATCAAAAAAACTTTCCAGAGCTTGTGGTATGGTTTACAAACTAAGACACTACGTTCCCCTATCCTCACTCAAGTTAGTCTATTACGGTCTTTTTCACTCTCATATTCAATATTCCTTATTAAACTGGGGTAGAGCCGCCTCTTCTCACTTACAAAAATTGATAATTCTCCAAAACAAATTCATAAGAGCAAGTCTTTTTTGTGCGAAAGAAAAACCGATTAACTTTCTTTACTCTAAATTTAATACACTTATGCTGACTGACATGATTAATATAGAGTTCGCTAAATTTATGTTTAAATACAATAACCGTCTGTTACCACCCTCTTTCAACAATTATTTCACAAAACTTGATGTAATACATCATTATAACACTAGACAAAAAGGAACGTCTGAGTTTTTTCAACCTTTTATTGCTTCGGAAACTGGCAAAAAATCTCTTCAATACATTGGCCTGAAAATATGGAAAAACATTCCCGAAGAATTTAAGCACTGCTCCTTTTCTTCTTTTAAAAAAATACGTTAAATCTTCTGCCGTCTCCAAATATGTATGAAATTACCTTCTCCTCAATATTTCATCTTGCCTTCAGCAGATTATCAATTTTATACAAATGTCACCATCTAAATTGATATTGTAACTAAACAGTTGATATCTGTATCCCTTTAAATGTATTTTTACCTTCTCCAAAACCAAAGTTTTTGTTTTTTGTGCTTTGTGTACATATTGTTTTCTGAAGTTGTGATTTATGTTTTCTGAAGTTGTTATTTGTGTTTTCTGAAGTTGTAATTTGTGTTTTCTGAAGTATTGTAGGATGTTGCTATTTTAGCTATTATTTTTTTACCCTATTTTTTAAACACTACTGTATATTAGCTTTGAATCTCAAACTAAACCCCCCTTTCTGATTGTCGTAAAGTTATGCCTTCACTGACAACCTGCTCAACCCCTTATTATTATTACGTATGTGTGTATATTTGCGTTTACTTTTTACTAATTAACGTCAGAGTAAGATATGGCAAAAAGGTGCAGTTGACCTAGATCAGGGCTTCCCAAACTGGGGGTCGCGACCCCGCGAGGGGTCGCGTAACAAACTTCAGGGGTCGCATAGAGTACACAAATTTTACGCAAAGTATTGCGTATTATGCAATTGCATAATATGCTGTTGTGCTTTTTAGACTTTTAAAACTGGTGCAATTGCGCAAACATCATTCTTAACCTAGCTAAAGATTTTGGCCTATTTCTAGGCTAGTACGAAATAGTGAGGCAGTGAATGAATACTGTAGTTCTATGTATAAACCGTTTTGTTTCGTCACTTCGGTATCACGTGACACAGCTGGATGCATCTTTTTGTTTCATCGCTTCGGTTTGCGACGCCATGTAGAACTCCGCTCGCAAGAGGCTAGCACCGGTAGCTAAAAACGATTTTAAGCAATGGATGGCTGGTTAATCAATGGCCAGCTTTAAAGCCGAATATCCCAAAGATGGCACGGGCCGACTTTTTTGCAACCCGGACCGCCCACGGCCCAGAACCTTTTACCCAATAGCGGTAACCGACCCAGCAACTCATCTCAAAAATAAAGCCCGGCCCGCCCAAAGCCCATTCTTTTATGAACCTTTAACCACATTTAAAAGAAAAATGAGAGTTGAAAGAAATATTAAAAATTGGCAGCGGCTTGTTAGCGGCTCAATATTAAATTAAACATAGAACTGGGCTTTTAGCGGACCACCAAAAAGACCGGTTAACGGCTCGTTAGCGGGTCTCTAAGCGGCTTGTGCCATCTCTAGAATATCCATCATTATCGGACTCGGCAGTAACCACATTCCGGCCGTTTGTTTCGACGTGTCAGTGCGAGTCAGCATGTTCAACGTTTACTTCAAACATTGTTCCTGCCTAAGCGACATTGAAATTGTCTTGAGACCGGCATTAACAAATATCGAGCCGCGACTGGATTTGGTTTGTAGGAGAAAGCAATCGCACCCATCACATTAATATAAATGTGCTTGCTTTTTTGCTTTTGTTTCTTAATAAGCTGCTTAAGAATATAAACTATAGACATTGCACGCATCAACAGCTCAGATGGCCGAGTGGTAAGGCATCCGCCTCGGAAGCTGTAGACTTTGGTTTGATACCGAGTCGGGTCAAACCAATGACTTCACAGTTGATATTCACAGCTTCCCTGCTTGACGCTCAGCATTAAAGAGACAGAGTGGAAAACAAGCTGGCAAGTTGACTTGTTGTCCCTTTAGGGAAAGACACTTAGCGAGATTCCCCCATCTTGGTGTGGTAGACAGATGGCAGGCAAATCCTAAGCGAGCTCGTATAGTGCATTAGTTAGTTGCATATTTATCCTCCTATCACGAGAAAGCGATCAATGCGCTATACGAGCTCGCTTAGGAGTTGCCAGCCGTCTGTCTACCACACCAAGATGGGGGAATCCCGCTAAGTGCCTTTCCCAACGGCACAACAAGTAAACTTGCCGGCTTGTTCTCCACACTGTCCCTTTAATGCTGAGCGTCAAGCAGAGAAGCTGTGCATCCCAATTTTAAAGTCATCGGTTTGACCCGACTCGGAATCAAACCCGAGTCTACAGCTCAAGAGACAGACGCTCCATACTACTCGGCAATCTGAGCTGTTACTCGGCCATTGATCGCTTTCTCGTGATAAGAGCATAAATATGCGACAAAAATAAATAATTGAGTAACGGTAACTTGATTTTAGTTTTCGCCTTTCAGTAATTAGCCTATCACAAATGCATATTTCGCACTGTTTGTTATTTTAACCGTGAAGGGTCGCCAATAATTTTAGGAGATTAAAAGGGGTCGCGAGCAAAAAAGTTTGGGAAGTCCTGACCTAGATGACCGAATGATGGTCTTTTCGCTGTTTCCTACCTGTGCTTTCTTGTGCGTTATGGTAAAACAAATAAATAAATAAATATCTTGTGTTCAAGTTGTTGTTTTTAGCAGGGCTTCGGAGCAGCCGTAAATCTGATGCTGCTCCGGCTCCAGCTCCGGAGCTGTCATTTATAAAAATGGAGCTCCAGCTCCGGAACACTCTTCTGTAAAAATCTTGATCCAGCTCCAGCTCCGGAGCTTTTTTTACTGCGGCTCCAGTTGAAGTACTGTCCTTTTAAAATAGAGGTTTACATGCATTTAAACAATGTGGTATGACTTTTTAACATTTACCACTGCAAAACGAAACGCAAAACAATCAACGAAATGAAAGTGTTTATGGCAAAACAGACTTGAGTAAAATGCTCATAAAAACTGAGTACAAATGCAATACCACATAAAAAAAAAATAAAATACAAATCTAGCTTCGAAAAAAGTTGCTCCGGCTCCAGCTCCTTCTAAATTTTAAATAGAGCTCCGGCTCCTCCCTAAAACCACCTGCTCCGTGGCTCCGGCTCCAGTTCCGAAGCCCTGGTTTTCGGTTACCCGTAGGCCTACCTAGTTAGACAGTGTGTAGACTAGTACTAAAACGGTCGCTGCTTACCGTTACTTGGCGACTTAAAGGGTAAATTGTAGACTTAGAATACCTATTTCAGTTTACCGGTATTAAATTCGCAGCTCAGATGGCCGAGTGGTATGGAGCGTCTGTCTCTTGAGCTGTAGACTCGGGTTTGATTCCGAGTCGGGTCAAACCAATGACTCTAAGATTGGTATTCACAGCTTCTCTGCTTGACGCTCAGCATTAAAGGGACAGTGTGGAAAACAAGCCGGCAAGTTTACTTGTTGTGCTGTTGGGAAAGGCACTTAGCGGGACTCCCCCATTTTGGTGTGGTAGACAGATGGCCGGCATCTCCTAAGCGAGCTCGTATAGCGCATTGATCGCTTTCTCGTGATAGGAGGATAAATATGCAACTAAATAAAAATAAATAAAAAATAAATGCCATAGTGGTGGGCCTACTCATTATCGTACAAAGACCCTTACTGATATCAAGTTTGTTTAAACCAGTTGTCTTGGATCTTATTATTGCACTGTGCAATACGCTATAGCAGTATGTTAGATACTCAAGAAATTCGTGAAGCCACTCAGTCTGCAGAAGAGGGCAAGCTTTTTTTCTTGCTGGTTGCCACTCCGAAAAATCCACCCAAGACTTTCCATAAGAAGCTTGTTCAACCATATTTGTATAGAAGAGGTTGGAAAAAAGTCAGTTATCAACAGACTGGATTTAGGTATGATACCGTATGTACCGGTATGGTGGCTGTAAAAGTTAAGGGCCTATCGGTACGCAAACTGCAAATACTGACCGATTATATACCCAGTACCGGTATAGCAGCATGGTGCAGGCACAGGCATACTGGTAGTGCTGGTGTACCGTACTTTGTCCTGTTCTCAGATTGGTGTACTCTGTACAGGCACCATACACCTGGCACATTGTTACCCTGTCCACATGTCCAGTTTTAGTGGGCTTTATAGCTTTAGGCCTGCAGTTCTTGGTGCTAGTTTCTGCATCATAATCAATTTTAATGTCATGGTTAAAAAGGGATTATGATATCAAGAAGTTGATTAAGCTGCCGATATGATGCAGAAACTAGAACCAAGAATATAATTGGATATGCAGACAGCGCAAGTGTCATCTAGAAGCTTAGTTTGGGCTTTATACCGTATACCAGTACCTAATCAATTCAAAATTTAAAATTACGCTATTGATATGCCGGTAATCTGCTATTATAGATTAAGTTATCAAGAATCTGAAGCAGAGCAGTTCAAATAAACAAGAGCTGTTGAAATATCAATTACCGGTATCAAGTTTAAGGGTTTGCTATTGGTAATATATATAGTTAGGCTATAAGAGGCGGTTTAATGTTTCATAATATAATGTTTCATATTAATGTTTCATAATAGCATATTATGCTCATACATTTACCGGTATATTATCTAGTCTATTATTATATACCAAGCGTGTGAACCACCACCACGCTGTTAACTTACTCCACATGGCTAAACTGGTAACGCTGTACTGGTACTCTGTAATGCAGGGTAAATGATTTCATTTGTTTCTGAATATTTGAGAAGTTGTTATCTGGTTATGGTTGAGTTGTTTTCTCTTTCTGCCTCAATTTAATTTAGCAATATCACCAAAAACAGTAGTCCACTTTTAACTTCTTATGATCTAAGACTATGCAGTATCATATGTGCGGTATTTAAAAGAAAGCGTGGATTTCATCAGAATTCAGCTCCCCTACTTGGAGTTTCAAACTTCAGGAACCGTTTTCCACCTACCGAACCATGCTTTTCACACTGAAGAAACCGGAAAATGGTTACCGAAGTTTGAAAATCAAAGTAGGGAGTCGGATATGGTTACCGAAGTTTGAAAGTCAAAATAGGGTAACTGAAAGTATGGTTATGTTTGTTACATTTGGGGTTAGGGTTAGGCCCTAACCTCAAACGTGTGAACCACCACTAGCAGTCCTACCACCACCACACACTAGCAGTACCTCACACCACACTAGCAGTAGTAACTCACTAGCAGTCCTGGGGGCTTGATTCAGGAAACCTGCAAAAGTTGTTAGGTACCACAAATGTCAAATTTTTTGTTTATAAATTCGGAGGGGTGAGATTGAATGTACCTCTCGAGGCCTCTCGTGCTAGAGATATTGAGTAGTAAGGTATCTGATGCCTAAATGTACTGGTAGCTGATGAACTGCGTTCCCCAGTGAAGGTTTGTACCAGTGTTCCCTCGGGGATTTTGACTAGTGCGAATTTGTCCAAATGATAAATTCATTGAAATTTCTGCCCAAAGAATTCAATACTTTGAGGACCCCTATTACAAAATTTGTGCATTAAATTTGCTTTTCCAAGATGCAAGCTACAGTCGTGCATTAAAATATTCAAGTTTTTTGTTTAAGTTTTGCATTGTATAATATTAATTCCTGGTTCAAAATCAGTAAAATTTGCCCAAAAAATTCGCATTTTTCTCAAATTTCTTACTCTAGGGGGAACACTGGTTTGTACCATATGCTGGGGTGCGGCTGATGAACTGTGCTTTTCGGTGAAGGTTTTAAGTAGCTGGAGAAACGGTTGTGCTACTGCAAAACTCAAACTAAGGTAACCGAAAGCTATGATCTATTATCGCCAAAATTTCCAGTTCCCGATGTTTGGAAATCATAGTTGCATAACTGTTATCTGGTGAAATAGAAGCTTCCTATTTAAAAAGTGAGCAGTATTATTCTAATTTAACATTAGCACCTCACTGGTCTAATATGCTGGTACAGGTGCATGTTAGCTTCCAACTTTTGATGCCTCTTTACTTACACTATTACACTCTCATATTCTCTTTTTTCTTTTGAGCTATTCTGTATGCTGTAACTCATAAATTACTCATTTGTTAACAGGGCATTGTATTTTTTCAATGACCAAGAAGATGATTCTCTTTCAAACAATTTAATTTCAACACGATCAAAGTGTGCTCGTTGTAAAGATTCTAGTGGCGAAAATATGGAAGATGAACCACCTTCAAAAAAGCAGAAGAAAAAACAGATACAAGACAACGATTTATCGAATCTGACATCGTGTGATGATTGTGAAGGTTGGTCTTCACAGGAACGAGCCAGCTTTGATCGCAGTTGTTTGAAAAAAGAAGTGGAAAAATTCAAACAAAGACATGGTGGCTCATTTGAAGTTCACCTGATTTTGTCAAAACCAGTTGATGATGGGGGAGCATTTATGGAAATGGCATCTCAACCTGGGGCTGTAGAATAGCAAGTTATCTACATAAATTTACAAGTCATTTTTTGTCATTATTTAGATTGGAATTAAATGGATAATTGAGTATAGAAAGCTAAACAGAGCAATAAAATGTTTGTGGTCTTGTATTGGCAAATGTAAAATCTCAATTGGCAAGAAGGCAAAAGAGATGCAGTAACAACCTTGCTTAGGAGTTGCAAACCACTTGGTTACCATACAAAGATGGGGAAATTGCAGAAAGTGCTTTTTCGAGATGCATTTGTTGGTTTGCTCTCTACTCTGTCTTCTCTGGAAAGTTTATAGTATATAGGTTTTCAAAGTAGTTTTTAAGTCGATGGTGTCACCACTACCTGATCTGGAATCGAATCACAATTTTCCTGCTTCAGGGCAGACGTTGTATCCTTGTAACTGTTTGATTTATCAATGAAAATGTGTGGATTGGTCCAATGAGAAACAAATATTCAAGCTATTATGATGCTCCTAAAAACTAAAATATGTGAAACACATTGATCGTGTTTTTCCTTGCTTTCATCATACTTGATATTGCTACAAAATACGTATATACTGGAAATAGACTTAGTGCGTTGCTTAATGCACGTGGCAGATTGGTAAGATCATTTTTTCTTTACTTGCATGTTGTTTTAAGCTGGTGTTTTTTAGTAACAGTTGATCGCTGTGCTGTTGGTTTTAATGCTCTTTTAAATTGTTGTCGCTATTGGGCTTTTTTTTGAACTATTGTATGCAGGCTTATAAATGTGTGTTTTAAACAAATGATTATGTGAGCAGCTTGTCTCAGATGACCATCAAATGGTCTTTTGTTTTCTGGCCTTATACTGCATAGTTGCTAAGATACAATTTTTCTGTTTTCCAACATAAAGAAGTAGTAAAATGCACATACGAGTATTAATAGCTTACTGTGCTGATGTGAATAACTAAACTTGGATTTACTTTAGATCCATAGAAAATTGGTGCAAAGGGTAGAGTTATGTTTGTGCTTGGTTTCCAGAATCATGTTTTACTTACAACTATTGTACTGCATTATGCCAATGTAACATGAACTGATTAAGTTTTTATGTAACGTAAACTTGGCATAATTGACGTGCTAGCGATACTTGCAATTTGCTTTTTTGTTGTGAATTATTGATTTTTGTGTTGCTCTAAGATTTATTGTGAGCCTAAATTTACAAATTTAATATATAATGATGTTTCATTCAAAATTTTATCACGTGTTTAGATTTAGATATTTTATAATTGTAGCCTTAGCTTGCTTGTACTTTCGACAATGAGCAACGAGGATGAAGTACTTCGTATTGCTAAAAAGTTGGACAAAATGGCTGCCAAAAAGACCACGGTAACCTGTTTATAAAACTCTTTTGCGAAAAATGCTTGTGAATAGTATTGTGAGTAAGCAAATATATAAAATATAAGCAAACGAAAAATACTTGTAAATATTATTGTGAATAAGCCCTTGAGAAAATATTGTATTGCGTTTAAAAAAAGAACTGCTGGTAATTGGTGGTCTATTTTTTTATGGTACGATTTTTGGTGTTATGTATTTTTTACCAAGTTTTAGTCTGACAAACACAGCTTAGACAGCCTTGCACCGCTAATTGCCCTTATCAATTATCATACTATGGTCAAAATGTTCTTATTTTTGTGTTTATGATCTTACTTTGTTTTAGGAAAATGCCTTAGACGTTTTAAAAGCTTTGAAGCAAATTCCTATCAGCCTCGAAACTCTGCAAAAAACTCGCATCGGTATGTCGGTTAATAACGTTCGAAAACAAACGAAAAATGATGATGTCGCTAGTATGGCCAAGCAACTGATTAAAGGCTGGAAAAAATTGGTGTCAGGTACTGGTAGAATTGAGACGTTTTTATGTTGCTGTTTGGTCAGCATGCTTCCTGGTTTAATATTTTATATTCGGGTGCAAAATTTAAAAATTAGCATTTTTTAATCTACGCCTTATGCTGATTAAGAAAACTACGCAATTTGGTCGATGGTCTGACCCCAGTGCTGGATCCAAAATTTTTGTTTGGAGAGGATGGGGATGGTTTGCATGATACTGCATGGGTATTAGACATCTCAATTCGTTGATCACACAGCACTTATGAACTGCCTGCTGTTACAGACATTTGGAGGGGCTCGCTCCCGCCTGAATCCGCCTTTGATTCAACCTGACAGATTACGATTGACTCAATGCACACAGCTGTATTATCTAACTTATTTTTCTTATTCTTAGTAGTTTATCATTTTAGCAGATCCATCATTGGCGAAAAAAACAGAAGAAAAAAAGGCATCTGTTGTTTCCGAGTCCAAAGTTTCTTCCACTATCCGAAGCCATTCTACTAAACCACAGGTTTCCTACTAAGCCTAAACATTGCTCAACATGACTGCTAGATGTAAAAAAAAACAAGTCAGATGCTGTATAGACTCAATTGAATAATAAAAGCGGCTAAACTGAAATTGTTAATGTATTCAGTTTTGTCATAATTTGGTTTCTTGTCGCAAAAGTACTGACTGTAAGAGAGAAATTAGACTAAATTTTTACTTTCACTGTCTCAGCTTTCATCATTATGGAAAAGTAATCGCATTACTTATAAATCTCAATTTTCCGTTTTCGGGAGCGACTAGACCTTAAATTAGTTAAAGTTAGCAATTATTAAATGAATCTTGTATGATTTAAAGCGAAACATTATCGCTCGTGGTTTTGGTTTGTACATCACACCATTATGGGCAGTAAAACCATTCTTTTGGTAACAGTTAGCCTCGAGAAAAAGGTGAAAACCACCGAATTAACCTGACTACGTTCAAATGAATTTTCTTAGGTGTTGGATAAAGTAATTTCAGCCGACAAGAGACAAGATGATAAAGAAACTTATGCAGCATTGAAACCGACTAACAACCCAATACGTGATAAATGCCGAGAAATGTTGCTTCGAGGTTTGCAAGCAGACAGTAAGTTCTACGCCAGTGCTTCCCTACCATTTTGTATCAGCGAACTTGGTGAAAACTAAGCAAAATGTTCGCCTGCCGGCAACAAAACATCGCAAGTAGTGTAATACATTCGTCGCCAATGTTCAACACCGTAGTTAAGCTTCATCCGTTGGAACAAAGGCAATGGTGGCAGTGCACAAGTACATACATTTCAACGATGAAAGTATGATTGGTACCGAGTGCATGTAAAAGCTACAGTGCTTCTTGTTTTTGCGCGAAGTATCTGGTTTGGATTCCTGTGTTTTTATGTTCTTGAATTAAGCATAGGTGTCATTTATATGAGACAAAATCGTCTCAATTCACGTTGGAATGTTTTCGAAGTACGAAGTTGGTGCTTGCTGGTATTTATAATTTTTAGCATTAGTACCGTATTCGAATATAGAATTCCAATATTTGAAATAACTATATTTCTGCTCCGGTTTAGACAACACAACTCATGGTGAAGTCCGATGTACTTTTCTTGCTGGTGCTATTGAAGAAGCTATTTTTTCGGAGTTTAATGACACTGGAGTCAAGTATAAAAACAGAGTGCGAAGTCGTTTCAGCAATTTGAAAGATCCAAAAAATGTCGGTCTTCGTCTAAATGTCCTCAACGGTGTCGTGAAACCTGGACAGCTGGCAAAAATGTCCGCAGAGGTGACTGCTTACATGATTTGTACTTTTGTTGGTTAACCATACTCATTCAAGCATATCTTTACTTTTGGCTATTTCCGGTCTACGACATTTGGGCGCGAGCGTGTTTTTTAACCAGCGCGTTTTTCAGAAACTTCTTAATTACGTAAAAACATAGTTTAGAGCAGCGGTTCCCAATTGGGGGTGCGAGAAGAACTTGCCATTTTTACCGCTGATGAACGGTATCGTTGATTCTCTCTAGCTGTGTGTCTGTGATGTCTGAAATGTGTCTGAGTGCGATTGGGCCATGCGCCTCCCCTCCCCCTGGACTCTGCCTTTGAGTAAAAAAAAAACAAAATTGTTGGTGCCAAGTGACTAAAATATGCCGGACTCTTTTGATAGTTTCTGTAGTTTATGGCCAGGGGCGGATACAGGGGGGTAGGATAAGAAGCATGCATCCTCCCACCAGCCATTTTCAAAAATGCTTTTAATATATACAATTTTTCCATAATTTCAAACCTTTTTGATAGCAATAAGCCTTACGCTTTAAGCACGCAAAATCGAAAATGTGCGAACAAAATAGCGTCAAAAAAGGACTCAGAAGGACTCAGAATTAGGGTCAAAAAATTTCAACAAAATTTGCCTAAAAATGATTCAAAAAGCACTAAAATAGCCATTACGGCATGTAAATTTTCAAAAATTTCCGGGTGAGCATGTCCCCGGACTCCCCTAGAGCTTTTGTTTCTCAATCAGCTCCAAATTTGTTCTGCCGAAAACAATACGCCTAAAAAAATGTGAAAAGTACAGCTCCCCCCCCCCCCCCCCTATTTAAAATTTCTCGCTACGCCACCGTCTGTACAGAAACAGCGCGTGAGTGAAGTACTGTCTAGGGGGTGCGAGAATGAGTTTTCCTTGCCGAAGGGGTGCGGGCTTTCAAACGAATTGGGAACCACTGCTTTAGGGAATGCGTTTTTGAATTGATGCAAATCATTTTCAATTCGCAGCGATCTTTTCGCATGTTTTAATTTACGTAAATTACTTCAAGCTAGAAAAGTAAGAGATGTTTGTTTTCAGAAGCGTTATAAAAAAGTTAAAACAAAGTCAAGGTCAAGTTAGCGATAAAGAAGACTCATTTTCATGATCAATTATTATCTAGTAGGCTATTGTAGTTTCAGAAGGTAAGATTTCTAGATGTAAAAGTAACACGTTGATGCAATATAGGCTTGTAAAACGAAAAGAATTTGAAATGGAATTATGTTTGAGAGAAGAAAATGTGTGTCGGCTGTTATTTGCACACAAAAATGTCGATCTTTTGCTTTTGAGAGTGACCAAGTATCTTCGAAATCAAGTTTTTTTGTTCAATAAAATGTCCGAACTTCTTACGAGAATTTTGCAATATTTTAATCACTGATTGCTTTGTTGGCTTATTCTAACGCATTTCCATCGATGAACAACATTGCTACGATAATGTTCCAATTTTAGGTTTTCAGTTTGGTTTTTAGACTTTTATTTTAATGTATTTACACTTGATTTTGAAGAGATGCTAAGTCACTCTCGAAAGCGAAAGTTCGAAATTTTTGTTCGCAAATAACAACCGATACACGTTTTTTTTTCCCAAACATCATTTCATTTCAAATTCATTTTATTTTACCTGCCTATATTGCATCAACGTTTTAGTTTTACATTTACAACTCTTCCTTCTGAAACTACAGTGCTGGATAATTATTGATGATGAAAATGAGTCTTTTTTATCGCGAACTTGACCTTGATTTTGTTTTAGCTTTTATGTAGCGTTTCCTCAAACACTCTTCTCTTACTTTGTTTGCTTAAAGTAATTTACGTGAATTAAAACATGCGAAAAGATCGCTGCAAATTGAAAATGATTTGCATCAATTCAAAAACGCGTTCTGTTAAACTTGTTTTTACGTAATTAAAAAATTTTAAAAGAAATGCGCTCGCTGCAAATGACGCGCTTGCGCCCTGATGTTGGGTTTCGGGTTATTTCGAACAAAACGATTTTTGTCACTCTTCTACCAATTGCAATTAGCTCAAATGCTGATTTTGAGTGAATGACTCTGTAAATGTTTACTGACGCTGTATCCGTGTATTCGTTTTAATCCACATGTCCTACCGTAACCGTGATGTTTTAATTCAAAACCGCTCCTGCGATTAGTGGAAACTATTTTGTCCGTGTTAAAGCGGGGATACAAATGCTACCAATCCGCAAAAAAGTTAACTTAGGTTTTTGTGCGTCACAAAATGTGTTCAGCAGTAAAATGCAGTAAGCATACTGCAGTGCAAAATGCAGTAAGCATACTGACCTAATGTGTTAAGTGGTCAGTTGCGGATTCTATGTAAGCGTAATGCAGTGTATTTACGTAGGAAATGGCAAGCGATGAAATGAAGAAATTGCGCGAAGTTTATGAAGAGCAAAATATCAAAGATCATCAAATGTCAGTGAATGAGGGAACCAAAACAGACATGTTTACCTGTGGCAAATGTAAAGGAAAGGCCTGCACCTATACACAGGTACTATCCGATTATTATCTATGCTGTCAAACATGCAGTATGCTGCTAATAGTTACAACTGAATCCATTTTGTCTTGGTTTAGCCTATTCCTGTCATAGGCCTATAAAGTCACCGAAAAGTAATTATTTAACTGCAGTTAAGAGTTACGAGATATCATTTAAGTTTTTCCGTCAACTTTTGTTTGATATAATTTATTTTTGGTTGATTTGCAAAAGAAAGCTGCATTGCATAGGTTTTAACAACAAAAACAATTTTATGCATTTTGCTAACTGCTAAATTTGCATGAACTTTTGTGCAGTTGTTGCGTTTCGTGAGGATGCGTCTTTTTACCAACCCTGTTTTACCGCAAGTTCTGAGCCAATTATGCTAAATCACCATATTATGGATCCAGTTACGATCGATGCATAGTGTTTTTGTTCTTTTCAGTATTTGATTTACATCATTGATTATTTTCTTGTCTGCTACAGTCTGTTGTTTCGCCATTGTCAAAAATGTTCATTAATCTATTTGAACAAGATAACCACCTGAAGAGCCGACACCGGCGAAACAGGCTGTAGTAGTGTCACGATTAAGTGACTTTTCTTGATGTTTTGAATCAAGCTTTAGCTGTTGACAGTCATCGAGCACCCAGCCAGAGGAAGTAGAGCCTTGCTGTGCATTCTCTTGTTTGTGAAAGTAATAATTTTACTACTTTCAGCTCCAAACCAGAAGCTCAGATGAACCCATGACCACATTCGTGTTCTGTATGGATTGTGGGAATCGATGGAAATTTTGTTGAATTTTTGTGTTGAAAAAGAGCCGCCTCGTTTTCTTAAGTTATTTAAGCATAGAAAATGACTTCTGCTTTTTTGATACCATTAAATATAATGTTACTATGAAGGCATAGTTGCAGAAACTAAACAGGGTATCACCGCAGCATTATTTGGTGATTTTAAACAAATGACTATGTTGTGTTAGCCGCCAAAATTCAGTTTCAATGATTCACTTTGATTTTTTAACTTTTTTGTCCAGATGCTAACTTAGTGGATTACCAGTAAAACTTGCCGCTACATTAAAACTGCTCAAACAACCTTAACGCACCTTGCTCAAATGTGTTCTCGATGTACAATTGTACATGCTTAAAAATCTCCATGCACCATCCTAGAGTTTAGTAATTTTAAAACATGAAATTCTGGGCATTGTGTAATTTTAAAATTTTTGCGACTACATCTGTACTTCAACTACCGCTGTTTTTTGTGTGTAATTAACGAAACAAGTTGCTGCATCCCTCCCAATACATAACCTAGCTTTAATGCATTTCGTGTTCAAAAATGTGTGATGTCCATGCTGAAAAGTAACATTCATAAGCAGTTTGTACGCGTTGACCCAGTATGACAAGATTGATGTCAGTTGGACGATTTAGGTACTTTTTAGAGCTATACGGTGCTCTTTGCGAGATGCAACAGCATAGCGATGACTTCCTAATTAATTGGCATGTTTTTGCGAACTACGGACAACTGCTCGTGAAAATTTTGCACTGATCTTGAAGGAGTTTGGTAAAGTCAAACTTCTTCGCGCATGGCAAAGTCTCTTATCGTAAACTGGTGCCAGCTGTTAGCATTTACTTTCGTCGATTCTCGTAGCTTTCTCTACGCTTATTTTCTATCAATTAACTTAAAATCAAATATTGCATGGTCGAAGTTATTGCTGCTCACTTTTTGTCAACGTGTGACAGGTGCTTTGAGGAACTTGTGCCATTTTGTTTGTGCTGTTATTTTTTTCTGGTGTTTGATTGGCTTTTTAATGCAAAATAAATTTGTCGCCGATTGTCGATATGTTACCCATTGTAGTCAGAACTTTTGTCGATAATTCTCTTAGGAATACTGTATTGTTAAGATGGCAGCGGAGCTTTTTGGGTCGCACTTGTAGTTGTGGAGCAACTTTTGTAAGCTACGGTGTGGTGTAGATGAGGTGCATGAATATCAAAAGTGCAAACAAACCTTAATGCTTGTTTATAATTTCGTCAGGACCTGCATTAATGCTTCCGCGGCTTATGGTTGAATTAAAAAACACTTAATTTCCTCGGAATACTGTAAATATGGGACGAACATATAGCTTGAGGAAACGTGAAGGTACAGTATTTCTCGTAATTGAGTGTTTCATCAACATTGATTCAGCTGTCACCGTCAACCGCGCTTGCAAGACCTGAACAGTAAACACTGCTGATGATGACGGCTGAACATCCAAATAACGAGAATTACGGTGCGTTGCGTTTAAAGCTTGCAAAAGTGGTACCTATTTCTCAAAAAACGGGCCAGGCAAAGACATGACGTTAACAATTAAAGACCTATTAGTTTGCTTCCATTTTTCTCAAAAATCTTAAGAGGAGGTAGTATATCGGCGCCTTTTACAGTATATTTCTTGACCAGACAAAAATTTTTTCATGAAAATCAGTTTGGCTTTCGAAAAAATTATTTCACAAGTCATGCAACCACCTTGCTAGTCGAAATCATTACTAATGCATTTGAAAAAAGAAAGAAGTTACTGGTGTAGCCTATTCCTAGCTTTGTCTAAAGCGTTTGATAGGCTACCATAGATCGTAATATTTTACTTCGTAAACTACAACATTATAGTGTAAGAGGTCAGCCCTTTGACTGGTTTTCTAGCTATTTACTGTATGTAATTGCTCTCAGTCTCAGCAAGTTTTGTGTGATGATCATCAATGTCATAGGTTATCAAAGTCCCAGGCTACGCGCAGAGCTGGGCACCGCAAATTTACACTTAAATCCGCAACCGCAAAACTGCAAGAGGTGGTCCGCAACCGCAATTCCGCAAGTTTGCGAATCATTTGCGACAGTTTTTCAACTTTCGCAACCGCAAAGTCCACATTACAGTTCCGCGAACTTAAACCGCATTATTTATTTTTTGTTAGTTTTTTCTTTATTATCCCAGCTGGACGCTTAGCATAAAAAGCCTAGCGTGAAAAAAATCAGAAGATCTTTGCAAGGCGTTCTTAGGGATGTCAAAACCGTACGAAGCAGAGAACCGAGCAGTGTACCTTCTTGTTGGCCCAACTACCGTATATAACAACGTCCTGGAAAAGCTGGATTATCTAGGCGTGCATGAATCAAAATCGAAACGAAACAAACTTATTAACAGTGTTGGGCAGTACCACGGCACATATTCTTGTCAAAACCCCGCACAAAAATATATATAGCTTGCATTGCTCGGTGTCGCAAACAATCATTATAATCCATATAGCTTATATGCATACAAGATAAGACCTGAGCCATCCTGTTTCGGGATGACGTCCCTCATCAGTGATAACAATCAGGGAGGACCATATCGAAAACCACTTAACAAAATTACTCAATCTGGCGTTTGGACATTCAATACAGCGAAAAGAAGGATAGCAGTTGCAAAAGAGAAAAACAACAGACAAATGGAGTTAGCTAGATTAATTTCAAGAAAAACAAAGAAAACATTATACGATAATATTGCTGCGGATAGAAATAGCAATCCACGACCGGTTTCGCTCTCATTATGAGCTCGTCAGGTGAATATAGCTAATAGAAAGCTGAGCAAAAGATACAGAAACATAGCGAAAAAAGACAAAGAAATGGATGAATAGTACTAGATAGAAAAATATCAGATGGTAACGATAACAACTGATGGCCTTTTTAGATGCAATCAAATCGACGTCCAAATGAATTGAATAAGATAAAACAAATCTTTTCCAAAAATAGTATGCTGTTTGCTGAAAATGAATCAAATTATCTTCAGATGTTCATAAAATCCAACCAATCATCACCATGAAAAAAATAGAAACATTCATTAGAGCAAGATGAAGAGATTAAAATTCCAAAACAGAATACTGCATCGCCAATCTTAACACAGTGACGAGATACCTTACAAACAACTTTTCACAATGCAGGTGGAAATCACGCGATCATCATTTTAAAAAAATGATGTCAGCGCTAATGTACCAGAGAGCTCAAACATCTGGTGAGCAACGCACAATGCTACGATACACAAGACAGGTTCCCAAGAGTGCTCAAACCCTTGAGAGTGAGCATTGTCATACAAGATAAGACCTGAGCCATCCTGTTTCGGGATTACGTCCCTCATCAGTGATAACAATCAGAAAGGATCGTATCGAAAACCACACAACAAAATTACTCAAGCCTATATGCATGTATATATATATATATATATATATATATATATATATATATATATGCGTGCATATATATATATATAGCCTACATTAGCAAATGCTCCAAAACATTGATTTCTGAAAAAATGGACAAACTTTTTCTGAAAAAAATGGACAAAAGGATTTCGGACAAACTTTTTCATCTAACGAAATGAGTTACTAGAACACAACATTTTTGCTACGCGTTTCACGCAAAATCAATGCAAAAGCACAGCACTCATTCAGATCGAATGTCTTCACTACCGAAATTTTGTCGAAAAAAAAAAAGAAAACAAAATTTTTTTTCGTTTGAAAAGTATCAAAAATCAGCACCGCAAGTATCGTTATCGTTGTTACTTTTTAAAAAAAGTACCGTTATCGGTACCGTTCTTACTTGTTTTGCAAAGTATCGGTGTCGATATTGTCGTTACGGTAGGTACTTTTAAAGTACCGAGTGCCCATCTCTGCTTATGAAAGTCGATTATAAGAAAAGCGTGGTCGGCGTTGCTTTTATGCACATAATCGTCAGCTTTATGAAAGTAGGTATTGAATTAAAGAGTGCTCATATGCTTCAGATCAAATCTTCATTATACTCGCCGTATTACGCCGAAGCGTGTACCGAGTGGCGGGGCCCATCTCCGCCGCATAGCGCCTGGGCTACACAGCTCCGAAGAAACGTCGCAGCGGTGGCGAGTCGTTGGCGACACTATGCCGATTTGACCGGTCCGGGAATTGAACCCCAGACCTCCCGCACCAAGAGCGTGCGCTTAGCAATTGAGCTAAAGGCCGGTGTGCTCATATGCTCATGATTTCTAAAATGCTTTTTAGAACAATCAAGCATTATAATTTTACTTGTTCACTGTTTACAAGCATTCTAACAATGGGATGTACCGTACAGTGGAGTAAGAGGAAAGAAACAACTAAGAAAAATGAAACGAGAAAAAAAGAAAACAATTCATGGTATTAGGCTGTAAGAAGGCCGGGGCCAGATGTCACAAGAGCTCTAGTTCCTTCAAAAATTAAAAAAATTAAACTTATTCAACTTATCAACATTCAATTACTTCTCTACCATCAACAAGCTAAGAAATTTTGGTCAAACTGAAAAACATTGTCGTACAGTGGGACAGCACGATTTCGTACTAACCCTAATCAACCGCGTTCAGGCGAAGGTACACTCATCGTTCGATCTGATTGACTTAAACAGGACAATTATTCCTCAAGCTTTATGTACCGAGGAAAGTTGAACTTTTGTGGTACGTATAGCTACGTCACACTCCAGTTGAATCTCCTTTGCGGTCAAGGTCAAACAGAGCCAAAAACAGACGTCCTTCCTGGACTACAGAATCGATTACCATCCGACTTCCACGCGACGGCCGAATCAGGGCCAAATTAAGCAATGGGCAAACTGGGCAGTTGCCTCGCATCCCGCACTTTGGGGGCCCAGCGCATTTCAGCCTTTTGAACAGTGAAAACATGTCAAATCATGCTCACATGAAAATTTTGGGAAGTTTCTGCTGAAACTACTGCCTTCGGACGTGTTGACGTTTTTTTTTTTCTCTACACTTGATTTTGTGCGGAAAATTGGACATCTGCGGACGTGATGACTTTTTTTTGCTTTTCACTAGATTTTGGGCGGAAAAAAATATGGTAACCCTTCGCACTCCTATCTGCCCCAGACCCCGTGGTCTCTTAATCCGCCCCTGGGCCGGATCGAAGATAAACATCCTTCTCACTGACAGATGCATGACAGCTCTATAGCTATGATTATGGAACCATAGAGTAGGACAGCGCTTTTTCGGGCTATTAACCCTCATCAACGACTCTTAGGGAAAGGTTCATTCATCCTTTCAAATAATTTGACCTTAAGCAAAACAATCATCCCTCAAGCACAAACATTCTAGGATAAACAAATCTTGAATGACGGTTGTTTTTGCCACAAAACTTGTTGATCGAAGTTTATTAGACTTTTACAAGTGAAAGCCAACCTCATACGCCTCCTCAAATCAAACCAAAAAGCTTTCGAAGATCATAGATTAATTCAACGATACTTAAACTTTCAAGAAGCAGCTGAAAAAAATATTGAAAACTGGAGTTTTTAAAAAATCTAAATGGAGTTTTTACTTAAGACCAGTTAGCTTTGCGCATTTGCGGCAAATTTCAGTTTTTTACCGCAATTTCGCAAACGTTTGCGGTAGAAAATCGGTTTAGCAAATCCGCAAAAATAAACGGAAGTCTGCAATTTGCGGCTTTGCGGACTGATTTGCGGAAGTGCCCAGCTCTGGCTACGCGAGAGCAACCTAGGGGCTCCACGAGCTCTTTGTTTACATATAAAATACTGACTTAGCTAATTTTGCAACTGTCCTGAGAAGCAATACCGGGATTAATGAAATTTGTCTTCACCTTATTAGCAGAAATGGGCATATATCGAGTTATCGGCGATAATTTTTCACTAATTATTGTTATCGCTTAAAATATTTTTGATTTATCGATCACCGATATCGCTTTAGTAATATATTTTGTTATCGCCGATAAATTATCGCTCTAAACGATTGTTCATACACACAGTGCAAAGTCAACGAGTTAGCGCTTTGAAAAAATACACGGTGTTTGTAAAGTCTTGTTGCATTTTAACAAAATCTCTCTTTGTTTTGTTGGATGCCACGGCAGAGCCCACGAACTGCTATCTTTTCTTGAAAAATCTAGAAAAACGTTTTTGCAATAATAACTTACGAAAAAAAAACTTCGTCAAGCATATCGAAATTTTACCGAAACATTTATCGGAAAAATTTATCGATAAAAATATCGCTTTCAGAAATTGAGTTTTATCGGTATAGCCCAGGGCTTTTGTAGAATTATCGATTATCGTTATCGCTTTAGTGCAGAAAGGTTTATCTTGCCCATCACTGCTTATTGGTATGTTTGCCAAGTGTCAAATTCACAGCCTTAATATGATTTACCTGCAAAAGTACTGTAAATATTTTTTCCAGCTTGTATAATGTACGCCAAAAAGGCTTGACACATTTGAAAGTTTAATTTTTCAACTTATTGAATATCCAACAGGAGTAGAAAGTTTGATAAAAACGTTCAAGTGTACATATTGCTTTCTGAACCTCTGGATTTAACCTCTTTCCTGGGTTTCAATTTCAATGGTAAGCCTATCAAGCTTCAAATACATTCAAGCAGAGGTATTATTGCAGAAATCAATACGTAAATTAGAATCCCCCAGAGCTCCCCCTGAAAAAAAGTGTGGGGACCAAGGCCCTCACGCTTTCGCCACCAATGGGTGCACGGACTTGGAATGCTATCTCGATATCGGTGAGAAAGTAAATCACTCAAATCTTTTAACAAACTGAATAAAGCTCATTTAATGTCTCTTAAGTAGCAAATATTGTGGCTAAAGCTCATAATACATATGCAATCAAAATCTCTCTGCAGTTTGCTTTTGTATGTTGCAGATAAAGAAATTTCTGAAGGGTTGATGATCAGTGTCGAAGAAATCGGAACATACTTTAAAGTTTGCAGTATTCCAAATTGACGAAACCACATCAAATTTTTTTTATTTTAATATTAAAAAGGATGAAGCAAATTAACGGACTAATTTTAACAAAAATTTATTATATACAAATTCCGTAGCGTTAGATGTTCAGTTTTTTATTAGAGTAAAACTTGAATTATGAAATTTCGAACTGATGGCGCGCTAGGGATACGTGTAAATTTGTTTCAAATGCTTGGCACGTATTGCTTGCTTTTTCCAAATTTGTGATGTTATTTCTGTTATTTCACAGTTTTGTTTGTTTTCTTTTCGGCTCATTGGCTACATAATGCTTTAGGTGCAACGACCATGCTTTTTTTTGATTTTAAATTGGTTGTAGGGTTGTATATTGCATGCTTTAACGGTTAACGTTTTGTCACTGTTACCTTTTTTCAGCCGTATCTTCTGATTGCGTTCTTTTTACGTACTTTGATGGTCGTTAAATAAAACAGACCATTACTACTGTTCTACCGCTACACGGAATCATTGCGCATTTGTTTCTCTTTAGCCTTAAACGTCTATGTGGGTCTCTAGCGACCCGAGCAGACTTTTCTTCTTCTGTTTCTCTGGAACTGTTTATCTCTACAGCGTGTGACTACCAGTATTCTCCTAGTGTCTAATCTTCTCCCATTTTACATCCACACGTTTAAAATTTTTCTCACTTTAAAAAAGTTATTGAGGTTTTTGAGTAAAAAAACAATAGGGTCGCTAGCGACCCATGTTGGGTAATAGTATAAGTTTTTTCAATGGCGAGCTATTTCGTCAGTGGTAAGTTTTTGAAGTACCACAAGTATAATGTTTGCATGCAATGGTGAATCTAGCAAAAGAATTCACGTGCTTTTAGAGTAATATTGTAAGTTTTTCTTGAAGCTGAATGGTATTGAATGCAGCAAGAGCAGCAGTTCAATATTACGTCCGCAGGTTTGTCAGATTTGGAGGAGAGTGTTTCAGATGATCAATTATCAAACCACCGTTGAAAACGAGTATTCTAAAGATAACATTGACCAAGCATCATTACAAAAACGTTAGCATAGTTTACACAAGTATGGATGATGACTCATCTGCTGACGACATCCATAATGCAATCAGAGACAGTGTCAGATTATGAGCTGACAAGTGACAACCGCAGAAAATGATTTGACTACAAGCAGTAGGCCTATAGGGTGGCGAGTGATGGTAAAGACCCCACTGTTGGTAGGACGAACGATCTTTCAGCGAAAAGCTTATTTCAATATAGAAATGGTCGTGTGTGGGTTATCACGCGTCCTCATCTTCCAGAACTTGCGGATAACATCTTAGACAAATCACCGCAAGGCTGCAAAAGACATCCTTAACGGCGATATGTTTTTTCTGCCACTGGTAATGATTTGCTTAGGCAGGTTGCTGCTCCATCATTTGAAAATCGTGGAAGAAGGGGCCTTAGAGCAGTGGGTGCCATCTGATTTGTTGGTTGCGTGTATCTGATTGATGCGCATTAATTTCAACACGAATCTCTTTGTTGGTTATCCATGGTTATTTGGCTCATCAGACAGAGCTTCTTTTTTCAGCTTTTTTTGCCATAATCAGTTTGAGTAAATTACAGTAAACCAACGCTTTGATGGTGATGAAGATTATAAAACGAGAGATAAGTTTGCCGCATTTCTACAAATCAAAGCATCCAATGCAAATGAAACAACTTCCAAAAGCTGCTTACAAAATTGTAGCTGCAGAAATGTGGTTACAAAATTATCACTGACTATTCTCAGTCAGCTACATATCAGAGAGTGAACGCAAAAGACGGCAGAGCCACATTTGCACGTTTTCTCTGGATTGCAAAACAGCTGGTATGTGCACGCAATGCGATGGGGAACGTGGTATCAACCACAAGCAAGTCACAGCTTCATGCTCCTACTGTGCCGCGTCACTCTTGTCTTAGCATCATTGTCATTGCCTTGGCATTATCATTCCCATTGCA
Organism: Trididemnum miniatum; assembly: GCA_964006365.1. Taxonomy (NCBI): domain Eukaryota; kingdom Metazoa; phylum Chordata; class Ascidiacea; order Aplousobranchia; family Didemnidae; genus Trididemnum; species Trididemnum miniatum. The sequence goes on along the minus strand of OZ023231.1, from coordinate 4,989,437 downwards.
TAGGCATCCCTAAAAACTGCATTTGTTTCAAATTTCTTGTTTTTTCTTTCTGCTGATACAATGACAGATTAAATTAATTCCTTGGTCTTATTAGTTAGCAGAGTATTATTGTATGCCTTAACTTCGAGAATATTCGCACAATCGAAAAAACATTTCATTGAAGTTGCTAAAAATTCAGTCTGTTTATGCTGAAACATGATTGTTGAGAGTCAATGACAGTGAATAATATGCAACTTCTTTACTTATTACGTAAGCATATGGAAAAAAAGTACGAATAGCAACCTATAGCAATGGTTTTTAACCCCTGGGTCGCTAGCGACCCACATAGGTAATAGTGATTGGCGAAACACTTGGGCGTTTAAGGGTTAACCGGTAAATTCTGTTTTTATTCTTACGAATTGTGACCGCATAGGAGGGCTGCATTACGCTCAACTGGATTAAGGATGACCTGGATGAGTTGGAAATTTAAAACATTGAACTCCTGAAAATGCACTGTCCTGCTACCGACAACGTAACTAACAGGCGAACACGGGAGAAAACCACTAGATTATTTTTAGTAAACGGTGACGAAGCTTCACTGAGTCAGTGGAAAAAACAAAGCACCCGTTGCGCCAGAATGGTGTAACTTTCACGGTAAGACAATACAACACCTGCGTGTTGTAATTCAATGCCTTTGCTAAAAGCTTGGCTTTTATTTATTATCTTTTTTTTTTTCGGGAAAGAAAGCTGAAAGTATCGAGAGGAACTTTAAGTGATCTACATGAATTCCTAGCTGAAGCAGGACTTCAGTTTTATGTTTGTGTCGCAGTAGAAATGAGTTTTTCAAACATTTAATAAATTTGCTGTAACCTAGTCGAAATTTACAGATATTTAAAATCTGTGAGCCACAGTTAGGGTCGAAGAACTGATAATGAATTTAACAAGAAAATCAAAGTCTCTTTGGCGAAAACTACAGATTCGTGGTTTTTCAAAACCAGGCTGGAAAAGCGCTCAACGTGAAGAATAAGCGGAACTTTAAAGTGATAATTTGCTTCAGAATTTCAGATGCAGCTCAAAGCGAGAAAAGTCTTCTATGGCAGATCAATGTAACTACTGTATGCTCTGTGCCAGTGATTCGTAATCTTTCCATCCCTTGCGCCTTTCTATTTTTAAAGATATTATTGAAGTTGGAACTCCTTGTGGGTACAATCTACAAAAAATCATGTCTGTCTCAATAGAGATTTTTTTCCTGGAGACTCTTGAAAATTTCCATAAAAACTTCGCCTACTCTATGCAAAAGTCTATGCCTAGCCGCCAACTCTATGCAAAAATAAACGACGTAAAATATATGTATTTTTTGCAGAGATGTCGACTGTAGAATATAAGCTAAGATTTTATGACAAAATCCGTTTTAATCGTTTCCAACAGTAACAAGAACATCCATTAATTCAAAAATGGATGACAATTTTGTTCATGGCAAGATGTGTATGAATCAGGCGTGCAAAGTTTGTTAAATATGGGTGAGCAAACTCAATATCTAATGGGTGAACAAACTCAGTATAAATTGGGTAAGCCAAATCGATATCAACAAGGTGAACAAACCTTGTATAATTTGGGTGAACAAACCCAGTTCAATTTGGGTGAACGAACTCAATTTTAATTGGATAGGAGTGATCTTTGACGAATTCTACTGTATAATTTGGATCTGCCCACATTTTCTAGATTGTGTGCACACATTTAATTTCATGTCTGTCACAAGGCTTTGTTGAAGTAACTGCTTCAATCGATGCTTTGTTTATCAGAAGTTCTGGACGTTGAGCTAGACTTGATCCAATTCTTCAAATGTTGAGTGTCGAGTTGGCGTGGTTGGGTTGTTTATAACAATTCTTATCCGTATTTTTATAGTTTGTACAAATGAACCGTTTTAAGACGCGTTTATTTACTACATTTTGTAACTGCGTCGCGCTTTTTCTTTTCAACTCGCACTCATTATTGTTTCACTGTTCATGTTCAATTAATGCCCATTATGTTTTTCATAATTCAAGTCATATTATGCAATATAATTTAACTAAAAAAAATCAAATCTTCATTATACTCGCGGTATTAGGCCAAAGCATGTGACGAGTGGCGGGGGCACATCTCCCCGGCTTAGCGCCTGAGCGAGACACAGCTCCGAAGGAACGTCACAGCGAGGGCAAGCCGTTGGCGACACTATGCCAATTTGACCGACCCGGAATTTAAACCCTAGACCTCCCGCACCGATAGCGTGTGCGCTAACTTGGGTCCGGTCTTATGATGTAATTCGTAAGTAAGCCAAATTTATTGCTTTTTAAAGTTACTGTTGGTCAGATCTGACCATAAAAAGTTTATCAATGTAAAGTTTTCAATAAAGCCCTCTAATAACAAAAGAAACATGATTTTTGCTATAAATACAAAGTGCGGGTAAGAATACGAAATTGGAGGCAATGAACAGTGAACACGGTTTTGTCTGTTCAGGTCTCATCAGTGCCTTTGGCGAGACTGATATTTGCTGCATTCCAGGGAAGAAATAATAACTCAAGCCTGAGGTATCTGCCGAATAGGGTTTCACACATGTGGCTTGTCAAGTGTCGTAACCAGTACAGCATATCGCTATTTTAAAACCCGAGAGAAATTTTCCTACCATCCTCAGGGCGGTAGGCTATTAAAATTTTTGGAAGGGGCTGATTTTTCGGGGAGGGGGCCTAAGCTTTTTGACGCGATTGGACAAACTTTCTGTAAATGTGGCACGTCTCTATCCTGGGGGGTCCAGGGTCTTTATCCCCCATAAATCACCCTAATTCGGTCCTGGCCAAACTTGTTTGCGTGAAACGTTTGGGGCACGGTGAAAGCTATGCGCAACTTTAAACTGTTATATTTTGCTCCAGATACAACCCTGGTTTAAATCATTTGTTGGGCTCAAACCCTTTAAAACGCAATAGCGTTTAACGTCTCACGTACGTGCTTTACCCCCCCCCCCAAAAAAAAAAAAGACTCAAGATTAAATTGTTTTTTTACAGAGAACAACTTGTTTTGTAATGTAGTTTCAATTAATTATTTTTGTAATACTGAAGTTTAATCTTCGTTTTCGTCAAATTACTAAAGATCAAGCAAACATGAATCGCAAATATGCTGTTCCGAAAGATACGTTTGGACCAGGCGTGCAAAGTCAGTTTGATATGGGAATACAAACTCAACATCAATTGGGGGTGCAAACCCAGCATGAATTGGGAGTACAAACTCAGCATGAATTTGGGACACAAACTCAGCATCAGTTGGGGATACAAACCCAGCATAAATTGGGGAAACAAACCCAGCATGAATTGGGGAAACAAACCCAGCATGAATTGGGGAAACAAACCCAGCATGAATTGGGGATACAAACCCAGCATCAATTGGGAATACAAACCCAGCATCAATTAGGGATACAGACTCAGTTCCAGTTTGGCGGAAGCGCTTTTTGAAGATTGCTGAGAACTGAATTTGCAAACCCAATTTGGATTGTGGGTACAAACTTTAATCTTATCTACTAAAGGCTTTGTCGTAAGTAGGCTTATAGCAGTAATGAAGAAATTTCTTCGACAATCTTTTGTATAATGAGAAAAAAGCGTTTTGAATTGCAAACAAATACATTTTATTCTTTACACGATTCTGGTTATATTCTTTTGTTGTAGGCAAATCTCGGAGCAAGAGCGATCGAGCTCCTTGATTTTTTGGGATGTACATTAATATTGACCACCGGCATTTCAATACTGGACGAGTAAATTTGCAAGGTCTGCATTTTTTCAATTCGTAACATCTCGAGCCCCCCCAAAAAAAAAAATGATCCGCTTCTATCTTTTTTGTTTAACTGATGAAGTCAGTATTGTTAATAAAGTTACGATGCATACATAAGCATATTTTGATTTCGAACAAAATAAGTATAATTCCAACATCTTTTCTGCGAGAGGTATTTCTTGAAATGTGTTGTAAGCTTTCAAAGCTTTATGAATAGACACCTCTACAGAGTCCTGCATGCTGTAATTGTAATTAATTGGTAACGGTTTTATCCACTTAGCGAGAAAATGACCGAGGCACAAATCAGCTCATCAAAGCCTTGCCACTTGGTGGCCACATGCCAACCACGAGAAGGTGGATTAATACCGTTAAGCGTCTACCTAAAAGCACAACAAGTAGACTTGCTGGTTTGTGTCCAAGCGTCAAGCATGGAAGCTGAAAATGCCAATTTTTGAGAGCATTTTTGGACCCTACTCGTGATGGAATATGGAGTCTACCGTCCCAGATGCGGCAGGCTCTATTTCACTACATATGTAGTGAAAAATCTGAGCTTTTTGAGCCGGAAATTAACACCTGGCAGAGCGGAAACGATTGAAAAAAAAACGAAAAACGTAATTGAATGAAACAAATTAGGCTGCCATAGCTACAGTACCACGATCGTTGTTGAAAGAATGCAGACCATTATATTCTGAATAGCGCAAAATCGTTATTTCCGGTGCTTATTCAGATAAAAAGTCCAAGTTCGGTCATATTCTTTATAAATATAGTTAATAGTTGGCACAAGTTTTTCAGAGTGGAAATTTCTGGCATTTTGATGCTTTACTGATATTACGCTATTTACTGCATAGCTAAAGGCCTACAGGCTACAACACTCGCTTTTCAAATTTAACGCTGGTCGTAATCGCAATGGTTACAGCTAAGTTTCAAGATAAACATTAAAAAAAACAAGCGAAATGTTAGCTTTAGCGGTGTTAAGCCGAAGTGTATGACTTGTAGCGAGACCCTACTCTATGGCATATACCGACTGGAAATCGAAATCGACACCTGTTGCACCAATGACGACGTTGTCACCACTGTTACTACGCCTATTATATTTTTAAAACATAATTATTTTGATACTGCAAAACTGATGTTTTTACGAGGGTTTTGGAGTAGGGCAAATTTAGAAGTTGCTCCAGCTCCGACCCGGTAGCTCTTCGCTATCCTGACATTGCTCCAGAAGTGATTAAAAAGAGCTGCTCCGCTCCGGCTCCGGCTCCAGCTCCAGGTTATTCAGACTGGTACTGAGTTTTAGTGTTACGTTGTCATTACCACCCACCTACAGTTTTATCATTAAAAGCAAATTTCAACATACCCTTTGCTCAAAAACACAACAATCAAAATGCTGCACACAATTTAATGACATGTAGGGAAGCGGTAGCCCGTTATTTGCTTATACTATATCGCTCAAAACAAAAGCCACATAGTTGTCAATCGGGCTCGGGTTTTTCGGGTCACGCAGCAGGGTTTGGGCTGGGTTCAGGCGGGGTTCGCGCTTGGATTTTGAAAAATTTTCAAACTTCAATCAGGCCGGACGCCGGAGCAAAATCGAGATTTTTGGTGAGTGATAGGGCTTTTGTAATTGCCGGAATTAAGCGAAGAGAACACCTGATGTAAAATTGCTGTTGGTAACAGGGGTGACTGATGTGGATGGGTAAAACTCATTTTTTTTTTTATTAAAATATCTTTAAAATTCACAGTGATGTTTTTGATTTCAAGTTTAAATCGGGCTCAGATTGGCTGCTAAATTCGGATTCGGGCTTGAAAAATCGGTTTCGGGTCGGGCTCAACATCTTCGGCCCGTTGAAAACTGTAAAAAACCATTACTACGAAGAAAGAGAGCTGCTTCAAGCAAGTCCTCTTTCTTCAAACTTTTTAAAAGTAATCGTATTATCCGTAGCGAATGAAAAAGTCTTTCCACGGTAGCTAGAGTTTGGTATCTCTTACAGTAAGAGCGGTTGTGATGTCATTAATAACTTACTAATACGAGCGTCTGACTTGTTGCGATGCTTGTTTTATCATTCATTCTAGATAGTAACATGTAAAGCAGTCTCACCAGGGCCTTTCTTCCACAAACTAGTAGGCCACGTTCCCGGTGTTACCCTACAGTTGTTTCTCAATTCGAGAAAGGGGACGCTGAACGTAACTTACCCAGGTTAAGTAGCTACTGTATAACACATTGCAGCAACAGCTCACACTCTTCACTCAAACTAATTAGTGATAAAAAAAGCGATAGGAAAGTGAGAAGATCTGGAGCTGGAAGCTATCCTATAGTCACGTTGCTCCGGCTACAGCTCCACCTGAAGTAAAACTCGAGCCCTATCTCCAACTCCGGCTAAAATGGACTGCTCCGGGGCTACGGCTCCAACACACTGGTTTTTACAACGTACTCTGAAAAACATAAAATGCACAAATCCCACATAAAACCATGAACAACTACAATAATAAAAATGAATTAATTTTATTTTGTTTTGCGAAGTCCTCTTATTGTTCGTAAGTTGCGTGAGATTGAGCTCAAATTGAATTTTCCAAGCATGTGGAAAAATTTTCGCAACAAATAGCAGAAAATCTTTCTAGGGTCATTCCGAAAAAGGATTAAGCGTAATATTGCAAACCTTCTCTGAGTCATCCTTCGGTAGACTTAGCTGAAAAGCTTAACTATTATTTTTGGGGAAAAAAAGCTAAAAGTGCTGAGGGAGATCTGCACGAGTTCCTAGCTGAAACAGGACTTCAATTTTTATTTTTGTGTTAAAGTAGAAATGATTTTTTTTTTTTTTGAACATTTAATAAATTTGCTGTAACTTAATTAACAGATATTAAAAATTTTATGTCACGGTAAAGGTTGGTTCATACATTCATTCATTTATTGACGTACCAGTATCAAGTCAGTACAAAATTTCAACAATGCCAAAAAAATGAATATAGCGTAAAAGTTGACAGGAAGGCACGCTAGGAGACCATAAAAGAGCAAAAGCTCACCGAGTCATGGCCATCCATTGCTATTCAATCGCATTTGTCTGACTCTGGTAAATTTAAATAAAAAGTAAGGCAAAACAAAACGAACGGCAACGAAAACCTAAGCTCACTAACAATAATAATAATAATAAATAATAATAATGATAATTAAGGCGATTTTTTATTGATCTAAAAACCTCAAAAAATTGACCTTATTTTATCAAAAAATTGACTTTATTGACCTATCTAAACAATGAAATGAAAGAACCAGTCCGTAAGAAAAAAACCCACCAAAGTCACTTCAGTTAGTTCTTAGATTATAATGTACGCACATATAATTCAAGTGTTTTGCTATTCGCTGTATTGCAATCTTTGTAATATCAAATTATGTTCTAAGATTGCAATCTTGCAAAGCTCTCTGAACGAACCTTTACAATCAAAATCAATCACATCACATTAAACATTACATTAATAAATTAAGTATGTGTAAAACTATAATACCGGTAACAGTCTGGCGACAGCATACACCTCCCTGGTACCACCAACAGTTACGAACCTCCATCTCTAAATTATCTGAGTCATCTCTTTTCGAGTATGAAGTAGAATCGTGCAAAAAAAAGGAAGAAAACAGAAATTGACCTAATAAAAAATAATTGATCGAAAAAACAAAAAATTTACATTTATTGACTTTATAACTTCATCAATACTGATCCTGCGACCGTGAAATTTTGTTTCCACATTTTCAGAGTTATTTTCTACATCCAAAAAAAATTGACTTTATTGACCGTGAATCGCCCTAATGATAATAATAATCCTACGGCACAAGTAATACAGTGTTTTGTTGAGTAGGCATGGTAATCGAACAAGAAAAATTTGAATAAACCAGACCGGTGACCAGGGATAAAATAAATAAGTCTTATTTGTTTCTGTGCTAGTACTTCGAAATAAGGTGATCTTTCATAAATCGCTTGAATTTGTAAAAAGGGAAATTTTTTCATTATGGTGACGAACTGTTCCAAATTTGAACGCCATAAAATTAGATCGCGTTCTTTGCTGCGTTACTGTTAATTGAACTCAAATAGAGGTTGTTGCGGCTTGTGCTTCTAATGTTGTAATTGAAGCGTTGCGAGGCTAATGTTGTTAAGTCGATTTTTGACGATTTCGAGAAAATTACATTTTTGAGATCGTTATCGTGTCTTCTTTCATCCCTCAAAAACTTAAGGCCTAACTCGACCTCGTTCTTGGAGTATTCGGGGGGTTATTTTTCCCAAAATTTGTGATTTTCGAGGCTAATGTTGTTAAGTGACAATTTTCGAGGCTAATGTTGTTAAGTGTCAGTTTCGAGGTTAATATTGTTAAGTGACGAGTTTTGAGGCTAATGTTGTTAAGTGTCAATTTTCGAGGCTAATGTTGTTAAAAGTTGTTTGCATGTTACGTTGACTATGACGTTATCGACGGAATTTATCACCACACTGCCGAACAGATGGCTCGAATGTTTATAACGTAGCAACATTGGTAAAAACGTAATTTTCGCAGGTGAGTTATCAAAAATTCGTAATATTTTAGAACCGTTTCTAGAAACTTATTTCGGGGGGGGGGGGGGGGGGGGGGTGATATGAATATTCACTAACGGTATAGCAAAATTTTTAAAGTAAATATTTACGAAGTTGTGTACGCTCTATATCAGGGGTGGCCAACTTCAGATCGTTCGAGATCGACCTCAAAATTTCTTACAAGCCAAAACTTTTTTTTGACTTTTTCGGTACAGTACTACCTTATATGTTTAATGCATAAGTTATTAGTGCTGTCAACAGAAATGAAATATAGTGATCCCACGCTATATCGCGCTTCACCTGTCGCTGCTTCGCGGCATTTTTTACAATGCTTTTTTTTACAGTGAATGCTGATTAGCTAGTAGCCTAAATATTCATTAATTGTTTTGCTGTATCGGCGATCTGTAGTACGAACAGCAGAGAGCTCGTTGACTAAAGTCAGAGCCAGTAATCAATATTGTTCAGATCAACTTTTTATTTAAAATTTTTTAAAAAACCTCTACAGCCCGTTTCTCGCTAAGCGCGGTCTTCAGGAGGTGTCTTAAACCAATAGAACTCTATTTGAATAAGACACCTCCTGAAGACCGCGCTTATTAATAGTAGTAGTAGTTTATTTTATTTGACGACCAGAAAAACACCAAACAAAAACAAGGAACAAAAACAATGGCCGAAAAACAGGTTACAGCGACAAAACGATATACGTTGAAACGTGCAGGAGTTAAAAAATAATCACAATTAAAAAAAAATGCACGGTCGCTGCACCTTAGGTTAAATTTTGTTTGCTATAGGCCTACTTAAAAAAAAAAAAAAAAAAAAAAAAACAATACGTCACGTAAAGAGTAATGACCAAAAATAAAAAATGGGATGCAAAGCAAAATTTACTTGAACGAGAGTTTACAGTAGCTGTAAGTCAAATATAATTTGACGTTCAAATACGGTACCGATAGTGGTTCAAAAAATAATAATTATGAACTTTCATCAATAAATTCGCTCAAATTGTTCTAGTCAGTTAAATACGCAACAAAACTGATGCAGATTAAAGAAATGTTTCATACAACGTAGGATTGTTGGGATTGGAAGCTGAAACCAAGAAATTTAAAATGCTCATAGATTGGGAGATGGTTGGAGAAACTCAAATCTGTAAAAGAAAAACTAACAGCAGATAGGCTATTTGTTTTTGCCCTTTAAATCAATTAAATGTAGGTACATAATGCAATTACGGTAGGAACTTTTCACAATGAATTTAAAAGTTACTGGAGTGGTAGGCCAAGTCATGAACGTTTTTTTTTTAATCGCTTTTTTGAAAGAATTGCGCTACTTGTTTTGCCGAATGGTTATTGGAATAGAATTCCAAGTCAATGGACCTCGATATTTCAAAGATTGTTTTGTCCATTCGATTCTACAAAACCGGGGGAATAGATTAGATTAACTTCTAGTCTGACTAGAGGTACCACAAGCTAACTGGTTGTTGTCAAGGAGATTCCGAAAAGTGACTGGCATGTCATCGTGCAAATATTTGTACATAAAGCTAGCAGTTTCTAATTCTTCTGATTGATGAATCGTCAAAAGACTATAGCCTACTGTTGCATCAGAGTTTTTACACTATCTCTATAATTCAGCTTAAATTTTGATCTAATAAACTAATTAACCGAACTTTGAAGTTTTTTAACCACAGTCTTATTTCCATTGCACCAAGTCATAATGCGATATTGGAGATGGCTTTTTATCATAGAGTTATACAGCAAAAGTAAGATGCGCGATTACGAATTTTGTAAACAATACTGCACGTAATCCTGATGTTACTCAATAGCGCTTCCATATGAGGTTTCCCAGATAAATGTTCACGTATTATATAACGCGCAAAAATTTACCAGAAACGACTCTTTTAATTTCTCTGTTCTTCAACTGGAGAGCATGTTGAACAGGAAGCTTACTATTCGGAGTGCGGAACACAACGTAATTAGTTTTATCTATGTTAAGAGAAAGTTTATTAGCTGTGAGGTAATTATCAATACTTTTTAACTCTTCATTAACCACTTGGAATACTCTCTCATAAGAACTTTCACTAAAAAATAAATTTGTATCATCAGCAAACATTATAGTCTTAGCTTTTGTTATACATCTGCAAAAATCATTTACATATATTAAAAACAGCAAAGGTCCAAGAGTAGAACCTTGTGGAACATCACACTTTATTTTTAAAATATCAGATAATCGGTTGTTGCATACACTTGTTGAGCGCGGTCATTCAGATAGCTAGAAAACCGTTCTAAAGTTAGACCTCTTACCCCGTAATGCATTAATTTTTGTACCGGTAACAATATTTTATGATCTATAGTATCAAACAACTTTAAAAAATTAGCTTAGCGAGAAACAGGCTGTAGAGGTTTTTTAAAAATTTTTAATTAAAAGTCGATCTGAACAATATTCATTAATTGTTTTGTAAATATTGTTTTACAACACCATTATTTAAGCTATTATAGTTATTCATAAGGAAACTTTAATATTTTTAGACGTTTGGGGTTTATTTTTTGTTTCATTCTGCAGTACAGTACAATAATGCATTGTAAAATAACAGTAAAAAATAAAGGTGACTAATTCGCAAATTTTACCTATCGCGGGTTATTTTTGGAACGTATCCCCCGCGAAAACCGAGGGTTCACTGTACGACCAACACACCGTAACTAAATCAGCAAACATTCTTTCTGTTTTTACTTACAACTAGAGCCTTTTTTTTTTTAACCTAAAAAAATATATTTTTGACTTTATTTTAGTAAAATTTTGACTTTATTTTGACTTAACCGCTACCGCGTATTATTTATGTCTTGTTGCACTTTATTAATTAAATATGTTTTATAATCTGCTTTTTACACAAGTTTTTAAAGAAAAGTGTAGCCTACTTCGAACATTTTCTCAATTACGCAGTGTTGAAGCTAATGCAACAAAGCGACGCATGACGTTAAAACCTAGGATAACGAGCCAGTGTGTGTACCGGTATCAATTAGTGTGTAATACAAAAATTGCGTTGCTATCGCAACTGTACTGTACACTAACAGTATGTCTATGATTTTTTTAACGAAAGCCACGCAGTATAATTACAAGGACGTTTTATTGTAATGCAGCATCACATATTTTTTTTCGTTCTTAACATTAAAATTTCTGTCTTTTCCCGTAATTTATTGAGCATAGAAAACGACCTCTCAACAGCAGCAGAGGTTGGCTGGGCTTTTTACAATACTGCGTAGCTTGTTGTGTCAACTGTCAAGCTGGTATAGTTTATTATTGTTTCTAAATCAGAGTTGGATAGTCGTTTGTTAATGTAGTCTTTAATTGCGCTAGGATCATCATCGAATTGCATATTCTTCGGCAGTCCGTATGCTTTGGTTGTCGTGCATGCACTTCCTTCTAAGAACTCTACGTTGGCTGCTAGAGTCCGGTATTGATTTATTTTAACCAAGTCCGACACCAAACCTTCCACATTGATAGCGTCTTTTGCTCTGCTGACTAAGAGGCCTGCACTTGTCCAATTGTTGACAATGGTACGAACAGCTGTAAGGTTCTAACTATATTTTAAAGCAGCTCTAAGCCAAGTTGCCCATCTTGTAATTGCAGGGTCAGGAGGAGATGGCAGACCAGCATCATGAAAATGTTTCATGAGATCTTTGTTTTTGATTGTTGCTGCCTTGATCATTGCTATTACTTCATCAATATTTTTAAAATGAGCAGGCGCACGCATAGCCCAGTTATGTAGTAAGTGCGCAACGCAGGTGACATGCATCAAAGAAGGGTATAATTCCTGTAATGTCTTTCCAGCCGAAGACATGTACCGAGCAGCATCAGTCAAGAACAATGAAAAATTCTCGCGTTTTATTTCAAGTTGTCGCAATATGTCATCCACAGTGTGCAGAATAATACTGCTATTAACATTGCGACCGCTGTCAAGTGGATGGCAATTAACGAGGAATGTCTGATTTGGAGCATCTATGCTGCCCACAAGCACACTAATATGCTTTTGTTTAGCAACCTCTGTTTCATCTACAATCAAAAAAAATTTTTTTGTCACAAAGTAATTCTTGAATTTGTTCCTCTTTTTGGGATGCCAATTTAGCAACACATGCCCGGGCTGCAGTCTCCGAAGGTAATACTTTTCCGATTCTAGCAAACAGAGACTTTAAAGAAGGATGGTTCAGTTTATGAAGTGGGATATGTGCAGCGAAGAATGAAGAAACAACCTGTTCCTTGAAGTTTGCCTGATCGAAATGTAAAAAGGTTTGCTTACTTTGAGATTTGCTCTTCGTCTCCGATTTTCCTTGGTGTTGCTTACTTTTTCGGTGGCTTTCCACAAAAACGTTTTGTCGCATTTGACTAACACGTCGCAAAGGTTGCATCGCAAGTCGCTGGCAGGAGTTGCCGAAAATTCATCCGGATATTCCTGGCAAGTTTGCCTAACTTTCGCTCAAGAAGATTTGGCTTGTTTTGGCATTCTTTACTTTGCAAGCTACAACTTAAAAGACCACGTGTATAGAGCGCAAGGGTTTTATAGGAGTAGATTGATTGTCTAACAATTATGTATTTATGCATCAACAATGACGTTTCACGTATAATAAGTGCTATTTCCTTCTCAATTACCGCACGCATTATTGTGACGATAGTGCAAATATTGCAACAATTTCAAAAGTTTAAAATCAAATAAAACTACGCATAAAATTTTAATAGCAGCTCAAAAATTCAAAAAATATTTAAAAAATATAAATTTGTTCGTTTTTGTAAGGAAATTTTTGATAAAGACAATTTTGACAAATTTTGACTTTATGCAAAATTTTGACTTTATTTTGACTTATAAAATCTACCAAAACAGACTCCTGAACACCTGAAACGAACGTTAGTACACATTTGATCATGTAACAAGGTCCTGAAAAAATTTTGACAAATTATATCTATTATACGTCACATTCTAACACGTCACAAATGATATTTTTGCGAACTATCCATTAATAGCTCGGTATCAACCACTCGATAGCTCGCGATCGACCGTTCGATCGACTTGTTGGCCACCCCTGCCCTATATTAACGCTTTCTGGAATAAACATTGCAATGCTGGTTAAATTATTTTTCTTTGTCACTGCTACCGCTGTTTAGTGGCACACCAAAAATTTGACAACCTGGCGCAAAACCACGGGTCTGCGGGCGGAGCCTCCAGCCACCATCAGATTTTTACAGTTTTCACATAAAACGCACTTGTTTAAGCTCACTTTTTATCGAAAAAAAAACATACTGTATCTGCAGTAGTGCAGCCTCTAATAGTCGGTACAAAAATATTTTTGACAAGCAGATAGCCGCTGTAACTCGATACTATTATTCCTCACGGACAACTTTCATGCTGCTGGAAACTTTATTCTCAAAATACCACTTAAAGCAGCTGATAACTCCGTTTGGTCCTTTACTGGCGAAATACTAGGAATAAACAATTATGGTTGTATCCCCGATCCCAAATTGTGGACACCAAAGTAGTGTATTCACAACACTGGCGAAAATAACACTCACCCCCTTTTCTGTATAGGTGAGTGGGAGGGATAGGTATTTCGAAAAACTTTTACGAAAAACTTTGATTTTTCAATTTGTGCTCGCTGCTCAAAATTATTCATTGCTTGTGTCTGAATGCAAGCCAGGTAGCACCCATAAGTATTTTTTTGTTGTCATAATTACAACGATTGTTTAAGATTTCGAGGCTAATGTTGTCAAGGGTCAATTTTCGAGGCTAATGTTGTTAAGTGACAATTTTCGAGGCTAATGTTGTTAAGTGACAATTTTCGAGGCTAATGTTGTTAAATGACAATTTCCAGGCTATTGTCGTTAAGTGTCCATTTGCTAGGCTAATGTTGTTAAGTGTCAATTTTCAAGGCTAAATGTTGTTAAGTGTGGAGTTTTGAGGCTAATGTTGTTAAGTAAGACCATTTTCTTCGATATGCAGACAAGTTAGCACTTCTTTGCCAATTTATTTCAGATAGTTTGCATGGAATATCAAAATAAGAGATGGTTATTTAGTAATTTTTTTTATTTATCATTTTATACGACTGCAATCACGTTGCAAAAACTTCTGAGTTTTGTTTCTCAAAACAGCCTTTTGAAACTTAACAACATTAGCCTCGCAACGCTTCAATTGTGAATTGACGCTGTTGGGGTGAAATAAAAATTACACAAATTTGGTAACTTGTTGTGCTGATGTTGGTGCATAAATTTGGAAACTTCTAGCTCATACATACTGTATCTTTAATTTTTAGTATTTTTAATTGTTTGTATGGGGAATTATTAGTAATGCGCTCATTTGTTTTAACGTTGGAAATAATTCTTACGATTTTATTCTGTAGAACTTGTAAAGGGTGAAGAACAGAGTTGTTTGTAGAACCTCACGTTAATATACCATACAGTAAATGGGAGCATACAAAACTATTGTATAACATGAGTAGGGTATTCTGGCGAACATAATGACGAAGATAGCAAAACAGTCCGCAGATTTGAGATACCTTCTTGCAAAGATGCTTTATGTGGTCATTCCATTTTAAATTATCATTGACATGAATACCCAAGTATTTAGCTACACTTGTTTGATTAACACTCTTGTTGTGCATATTTAGAGCACAGTTGTGTAAAAATTTTTTCGAGGAGTAAACAGCATGAAGTTGGTTTTGTCATGGTTTAGTGTTAGTTTGTTTGAGGACGACCAATTTTCAATTTTTTTAACTTCTGCATTAGCAGTTTTGTTCAGGTTTTGTAAATCCCTGTCACTCATTATCAAGACAGTATCGTCGGCAAACAATCGAACATTGAATTCAGATATTTTAGGTAGATCGTTGACATACAGCGAAAAGAGAGTAGGTCCTAAAATAGAACCTTGAGGGACACCACACTTCACTTCCAGTTTGTTAAAAGTCGAGTCATTCACGTATACATATTGAAATCTTCGGGTTAAATAACTTTGAAATAGATCTAAGACATTACCCCTGATACCATACCTATCTAGTTTATATAATAGTAGCTTATGATCTACGGTATCGAATGCCTTTTTTAGATCTAGCAACAATACGCAAGTATATCTGCTGCAGTCTATACTATTACTGATTTGAAAGAAAATATCAGTTATAGCATGAGTTGTGGAATGTAATATGCGAAAGCCCAATTGTTCGTCAACTAAAATCTTTTGCTCTTCTAAAAACTTGTTTAATCGTTTAGATATTATAACTTCAAATATTTTGCTGATTGGTGACAGCAAGGATATCGGTCACTAATTATTGGGAGAGCAATGATCTTCACCTTCATAAATTGGGATAACTTTTGCCAATTTGAGGGCGCTAGGAAAAAATCCAATTTGTACACAGGCATTAAACAATTCACAAAGAAAGATTGAAATGCATTCGTTAGCGAATCGAATCATATTGTAACTAGTGTGTCCGATCCGAGTCTGTATTTCAAAACCCGGGTTTCGGGTTTACCGGGTTTTGCACTTTCAAAACCCGGGTTTTCCCGGGTTCCATCTGCTTCAAAAAATTGATGCTTTTTACGTAAATACGTAACAAAAAAATGCAATTTGTGCTTTTACTTTGTTAAACTCATTAAGAACAATCATAAAACGTATCCAAACTATTACTTAGTAGCGTAACAGGTTTAAATAAACCTAACATAAAAAATAATACCATGAAATGGATCGATGTTTTTTATTTTTTATAAAATTGGCGCATTAGGCCTACAATCATGGCGTTCAAAGTGTCATCATTTAGCCTGTTTCTAATTGTGGTAGCAAAAAGTCCCATTGCAGAAAATGCCCGTTCTGCTTCTACAGAAGTTGGTCTAATTGTGAAGAGAGAACGATAAATTTTTTCTAAATTCTCCGGTATCTTTTTCGTAGCCTCAAACAACTGCATCTCTTTGTTGATTCTTTGCGCTCCAACACTCAGGTCTTTAATTTGCTGTCCGGGCTCTCCGAACAATACCCTTTGTCACTTACAATTACACATTTTTCAAAACACTACTTTTACGTCGGCGTTGTAATATTGTTGCTTTGCTACGTAATGAAACCCGGGTTTCGCACCAAAAAATACCCGGATTTCGGGTTTCAAATACTACTCCAAAACCTGGGTTTTCGGGTTCGGGGAAACCCGGGGCGGACACACAAATTGTAACTGAGATTCAGCAGGAGCAAGCAACAGTCGGAAAGAAATTGCAGAAAATTAAGAAGTAGAAGTTTGGAAAAAAACGACGGAAATACGTAAGAGAGTTGCGCTGCCAGAGTATTTTGCATCCACAAGGGCGTTAAAACAGTTGAACTAAGACCATTGTAATTGAAGTAACCATTGTAATTAACTCGAATCATATTGTAAATGATTACACTTCTGCACTTTCCTTCGCAAGTCTTGCATCAACATTCGCCATCTTTATATCGCTAGAAGGATTTAAAGCAAACGGCAAAAGTTAAAATATGCTGTAGTTTTAACTTTCAAAAATCGTGCAGTTTTGCCTTAAGGGGATACTTCTGGGTATGCAACTTTTTGTAATCGTACTGCTATAAACAGTCAGCATGAAATTTGGAGTTCAAATATTAGAGATATTATAAGTTTTGCTCAAGCACAAAAAAATTATCGGTATGAGAACACAGAATGAAATTATTGCAAAAAATCCACAAAAAAGCTCAAAACTCAAAAAAACATTTTTCAATGCAATCTTCACAGGTTATACAAGTGCTATATGGCTACAAAATAATAGAGGCTTTTTAATTCAGCGCAACTGTTATAGGTAAGTAAAATCAGTTTCAAAAATATATGCTCTAAAATTTTTATGGTTTAAAGCTTGAATTAGATGTCTGCTGCAATATGAACAAAATTATTTAAAAATCCTCTATTAGTTGATTTCAGGCAGTGCATTGAACATACCTCACAAATTTTAGCTGCATATGAGTGTGACCAGCATAGCGAGAGTTATTACAATTTTAGTTCCAAAAATAAACACTTTTCGAGAATACAGCAAAAGAAAATTTGCATAATAATATCGATCGTATAAGAGCCAAATCGATGTGCAACAATTGCATTCAAGCAAAA
This sequence comes from Trididemnum miniatum, assembly GCA_964006365.1. NCBI lineage: Eukaryota > Metazoa > Chordata > Ascidiacea > Aplousobranchia > Didemnidae > Trididemnum > Trididemnum miniatum. The sequence goes on along the minus strand of OZ023231.1, from coordinate 4,972,027 downwards.
AGTCAATTTAACTATAAATCTTACCATTAAAGCAATGAAACCAGAGCTTAAAGAAACTGTCCCCACCTCTGGTCCTAAACTTATCAATTTTTGGTGTAGCGAGTTGTAAAAAAGGCCAAAATCGTTATAACTGCTTTCTCTACGCTGTTAGATTATATATATTTTGAGCGCTGACGTGTGCAGCACTGGCGTACGGTGACCTTTTTGACAGGGTGTTCACACTTTAAAAATACCTATCATACCCTGGGGGTTCGCCCCCCAGACCCTCCGTTTGTCGCTGCAATGCTGGCTGCCCCGTTGACTATCACTAATGAAGATTTATAATATGGGGATACAACTGCAAATTGTTGGGCAACTAGTAGCCACATTTGATTTTTATGCCACTAATATGAGTGAAAGCAAGCATATATTAAACAGTAAACACAAATCGTTTTGTACTAAGGCATCGTTTTTAAAAAAATGAATGAAAAGCTCGTCATTCAATGGTTGAAGTAGTATAGATACAATATCAAACAATGCACAACACATAAGTATATCAACTTGATGTTTAAAATTCAATAGCCCTTTGATGTTTAAAATTCAATAGCCCTTGATTTATTTCAAAATTGCCGATGAGATGTCCGAGTGGATATACAGCGTCTGTCTCTGGAGCATTAAACCCGCTAGGTTTCACCATGATTCCTATGACCAGTGTAAGCAAATTGATTATCAATCAATCAAAGGTTTACTTGTGCTTTCAATTAAAAGACATTCATCAACTACTGATGACTTTGATTGTAAAAAAGACTTCGATTTGATTGCATCCAAAAAGGCCATCAGTTGTTATCGTTACCATCTGATATTTTTCTATCTAGTACTATTCATCCATTTCTTTGTCTGTTTTCGCTATGTTTTTGTATCTTTTGCTCAGCTTTCTATTAGCTATATTCACCTGACGAGCTCATAATGAGAGCGAAACCGGTCGTGGATTGCTATCTCTATCCGCAGCATTATTATTTTATGATGTTTTCTTTGTTTTTCTTGAAGTTAATCCAGCTAACTCCATTTGTCTGTTGTTTTTCTCTTTTGCAACTGCTATCCTTCTTTTCACTGTATTGAATGCCCAAACGCCAGATTGAGTAATTTTGTTGTGTGGTTTTTGATGTGGTCCTCCCTGATTGTTATCACTGATGAGGGACGTCATCCCGAAACAGGATGGCTCAGGTCTTATCTTGTATATATATATATAAGACAAGATAAGAATAAACCTATATATATGCATATATGCTTCTCAGATTTCTTCTGCAATTGCATACCATCAGTCAAATGAGCATGATCCAAGCAACCTTTATTCCAAATCGCATAGAACAAAATCTGTGGGCCAACGTATCTCATCAAACTTAAGACCAAGAAAATTTGTGTGTAACTGCTTTTGTTCCACTATGCGCAAACATTAGCAAGGTTTTTCATAGCACTTTCCTCTTTTGGCAATTTCTTGTTTTTCATCAAATGAACAGTTTAAGTATTTTTTAACAATGAGAAAATTAAAGTTTCCATTTTCCGAATTAAGAACACACACATGTAAAATACTTCATTAAAATAGTATTCTGAAATTGATAACAAATCAAGTTAGTAGTAGCAGTGCCTTATACAGTTATTCCACACCGTCAAAAGCGTCAATGCAACAAGAAATACAGTAAGATGTTAAATGCAGAAAGACATTAAAAATGGTACAAGAAAAGCAAAATAGAGACAAACTTAGTAACCAGCAGATACAAAAAATTTGAAAATGATATAAAGCAATAAATATAAAGCATCGTTGCAACTCATATAAACATAAAACATCGTTGCAACTCAGACTTACATACAGTGGTAGGATTCAACTGGTTCTATAGAATCGTCTCACAAAGTTTTAATAGATCGGCGAACCGACCACCACTACTGTTTCTACTTGTACCATTAGTTGAAACGGAACCAGCTGAAAACATAACCTACGTTATGGAACCGCTGAGAAAAAAAAATTAATCCCACCACTGCTTGCATATGTGTTTGAATATTGCTATATATTCATTTCAATTTTACTATCAAGTTTTAAATCTTGGGTTGGATAAATATTGCTGTAAAAAAATTAACCGGCATTGTGGCAAACAATATTAAACAAAACATTCAACGCATGCCAAAACCAACTACTTTGGCAATAGCCAATCTAAACTAAAACTATATAAAATTCGAAATATCACTGTCATTAAAAACGAAGAAGATTTTGCTGAAGATATAGCTAAGGCTATTGAGAAAGCTTATTTATTCAGTAGTTACTTTGGTACATAAGGTTTATTCTTTTTTTTTTCATTTTTTTGCAAGTAATTTTTTTGGCAAGGGCTATTTCTATGGGCCCGTACAAATAAGCTCTTTGTTTTCTTATCATCCCTCGCGCTCTTCCCAATTGTAAAAGAGCGTGACGAAGTAACAAAATAAACCAACGAGACAAAATATGTTGCGGCCCGTAAAAATAACCATACTTCCAATTCTTTAGGCTATTTGGGTTAGGAATTGGGGTAAGCATTTAGGATTCAGGCTTTGGATTCAGAAAGTTTTTACAATTTTGTTTCATCGTCTGATCATAGGCTACGTGGCGTAACAGGGCAAAATGACAATAGGTTTATCTTGTCACAGGGTAATGTCTAGTATCAGCCCCCGGGTTTTGTTAGGGCTAGGTTTGGTTAGGCTTGGATTCGGGTTAGGGCTACGGTTGTAACTGAACCGAACCCTAACTAAATTTAAACCTAACCGAACCTGAAGTCTCATATACTAGACCAGGAGTGTCCAACACGTGGCATGCGTGCCAAATGTGGCACGCGACAACGTTGACAGTGGCACGCGAGCTCTTGCCATATTTCATAAACATTCTACGATGCAATTTCAAGTATCGCTATAGAGTTTATTGCTGCAAAATCGTGCTAATAAAATTAGTCTCCAATTTTCACAGTTTTTGCCCGTCTATTCTGATTCAAGACGTATGAGGTGTGAAACTGAGATATCTGCTACATCACAGACTGGTTATGCGTCAGCTACAAAATATGATCTATTGTAATGTTTTATTAAGGCGTTTTGAGGAACCGAAATGGTCCTTCAAAATTGTCCAGCGGTCTCTTTAAACCTGCTTCTGAAAAAGCGTGGACTGTAGAAAGCCGTGTTTTACGTTATAAATTCGATCAGCGGTCTTACAAATTGCTTAATGATTCCTCAAGCCAAACCTTAAAAAAACACTGATATACTGTAAAACAGCCCTTCTTAACTAATGGGCCGCGATGGTCCTTCATGTAAGCCGCGAATATTCTGTCATAAATAAAATATTTTTGTGCGAAAAAATTGGAATTACGAAAGCTTAAAATGTATTATGAAGGTTAATCGGCTCGAAAGCTTCGACGCACTCTCTACGTTGATTCTGCACTATCTTTAGTTTTATTTTCAGGTCATTTCTCCAAGGCCCTAGGAAGAAACATATCCAGTTCTTCTGAAAAACGCTCGTATCTGGTTAGCTTATTTTGGAAGCACAAACCTGTGTGAACAGGGATTTTCTGCCATGAAACTTAATAAATCTAAATTGAGAAATCAAGCTAACAGGCTAACACTTGTTAGATGCAATAATGCGTATTGCCATTGCACCGTTGAAGCTCAATTTTGCTAATTGGCTCATAACAAATGCTTGCAAAAAAGGGCTTTCGTTAATCGTGTTGTTGATAAAATTCAAACTATAGCCTACTGTAACTGTTTTTTCGTATTTTTGTGAATGTTTAGTTCTTTGTAAGCAATATAGTTTTAGAAATAGAAAAAATTATTAAATTAGGCCTAATGATAATTTACCAAGCGTTAGCACGCGAGGAAATTATAAAACAAAAATTGGCACGTTAGCGAGTTTGAGTTGGACACCCCTGTACTAGACATTATCCCCTGCCACTTGCGGCAACATAGCCAATGCCTTAAAAAAAAGTAATAACTATGATTGCTTACATGAAAATATTATTAGCCACAAGTGAAGAATTTATAGCAACAAGTCTTTTGAATCATACTAGAATCATTGCCATTTGCCACACCAAGTGACAAAGGTTTCCAATTTGCTTATTTTCATGATCGTAGCCTATCTAGGCTAATAGCCGTAGAACTGGAGGGTAAAAATCAAGAAACAATCAATCAACTGTACCAGTGCTCTGGTTGCCTATAAAAATGATATTTAAGCTGACTAGATTAGGTTCTACAGTCCTATGCTGTAGATGATGTTTTGCTGACTATGGTACCGGTAACTCTTATCAACTATATTTGGAGCTTGTTTGAAGCAAGCCGCACCTTACAACAGGCAGATATATGACAAAAAAAAAATTGGATGCAGCGACCATGCTTTAGGTGCAGCGACCATGCTTTTTTTCAGTTTTTATATTCATTGTTAGGGTTGTAAACTGCATGCTTTAACGGTTAACGTTCTGTCGCTGTCAGTGGCGTACGCAGGATTTTTCAATGTGGGGGTTTCAGTGACGTCACATTGTGATGACGTAAAATACTACGTAATACATGTCATCACGATGTGACGTCACTGGCAGTGTTAATTTAGATGTTTAACGTTTATAATAATTTTTCATCAAACCGGAAGGTTATAGCGTAGTATTACAGATGTTGCTATCGATGAGGAAGATTTGGGGTTCAATTCCCAGGCCGGTCAAATCAGACACAGTGTAGCCAATGGCTCGCCACCGCTGCGACGTTTCTTGCGACCTGTGTAGGCCAAGTGCTTAGACGCGGGGTCGGACCCCGCCACTCGCTACCATGCTTCGGTAGGCCTGCTGTTGCGAGTTTAATGAAAGGAGTACAGTGAAGATTTGATTTGATTTAAAAAATAATTTTGTGTGCTACCATAGCTACTGCAGAGACATCGTATTTAAGGAAACTCCTACTTGCCAACTGCTTCACAGCAGCAGCATCAATGACAAAAATGCAGTTCAAGTAAAACACATCAGAAAAGTTGGACAGCCAGTATTGTTGCATATCGCATCGTAATGAAAGTTTCGCGAGATTAAATTAGAAAGTTGGACCGAACAGAAAAAATATGATAGCAATTTCGGCAAGCTCTCCACGAAGAAAAGTCGGTTTGTTACAAAATTAAGTAAGAATTGATTTTTTCTGCAATTGTCAAGGGGGGTGACTCCCGGCCCCCTTCCTTGCATACACCACTAGGGGTCATCTCCGCGACTTAGCGACTGGGAAACACAGAAACGTCGCAGCATTGGCGATACTGTGCCGATTTGACCGGCCCGGGAATCAAGCCCCAGGCCTTTCGCACCGATAGTCTGTGCGCTTGACCAATGAGCTATCGACCGATACCGGCCCAGAAATTGAACCCAAAACCTCCCGAGCCGATAGCGATGTCTTTGGTTAACCCCAACTGGCTGGTTTGGTTAACTCAAAGTTATGACATCGCACGCAGAACATCCCCCTACGTTGCAACCATTCTCTTCCAAGAATACCTCCTGCGCTGGAACGTTATGTTGTCCAATGTCCAGCCTTGATAGCCGTTGAAAACAATTGCTTCGTGGCATCACAACACGACTCCAGCTTTAACAATACCCATTGGCTTTGTCCTGGCTTGCATATTGTCTTAGTCCAGTGTTTCTCAACCCCGTGTCCGCGGACTCAAATAAGTCCGCGAAACATACAGGTACGGTAAGTTACAAGGTTAAAAAGCGAATTTGATGAGCAAAAAGAAATGTCATCACGTCCGCAGATGTGCAATCTTCCACCCAAAATCAAGTGAAGAGCCAAAAAAAAAAAAAAATACACCACGAAAGTTTTGTATATTTAGACCCAGCGGCCCCCCTGGATACGCTTCTAAACACCTAAAAAAAACTGGGCATTGCCCCCCCAAAAAGGCTTAGTTACGCCACTGGGTAGCCTACCACAAAACATTCGCGAGCTTATATTGTCAGCATATACAAGTTAAAAAAAGTAATATACCGGCGTTACAAAAAAGGATATGGCAAAGTGGCAAATTTTAAAATGCTCTAAAGAAGACATTGTCATTCTTGAACATACAGAAACTTCGAAGCTTTGAGGTACCCTGGTATTGAAAATAATGAAGAAAAATGCTAGAAAGCATAGCATAGACAAACAGTGGCGTACGCAGGATTTTTGCAATGGGGGATTCAGTGACGTCACATCGTCATGACGTAAGTTTCAGTGACGTCACAGCTATTATAATGCCATATACAGGCACGCCGAGAGGGGGGGGCAGAAGGGGTCATCGCCCGGGGGCCCGGAGACACAGAGGGGCCCTGGGTTCAGAATTGTCAAAATAGAATGCAAAACTACGGCCTACGGACGCCACTAGTGTATTTAGGGGGTGCAATTGTGCTATGAACCCCCCCTTTTGACTCTGCTTTTTAGTAAAAAATAACAAAACCAATGGTGCCAAGTGACTGAAATATGCCATACTTTTTTAATGGTTTCCGTAGCTTATGGCCAGGGGCGGATCAAGAGGGGTAGGATGAGGGGTATGCATCCTCCCACCAGCCATTTTCAAACATGTTTTTGATGTATACAATTTTTCCATAATTTTGATCCTCTTTGATAGCAATAAGCCTTACGCCTTAAGCACGCATAATTGAAAATGTGCGAACAAAATGCGTCATATTTGACGAAGCACTCAAAGGGTCAAAAAATTCGAACAAAATTTGCCTGAAATTATTCAAAAAGCACTAAAATAGCCATTACAGCGTAAATTTTCAAAATTTTTCTGGAGGAGCATGCCCCCTTTTGTTTTTCTCAATCAGCTTCTAATTTGTTCTGCCGAAAAAAAATACGCTTGAAAAAAATGTGGAAATTATGACCCCCTCCTTTTAAAGTTTCTAGCTTTGCCACAGGCGATAATGTTTTTTTGATTTCGGGCCGAAATTTGAACATCCGTGGACGCTATGACTTTTTCTTTTGCTCATCGCTTGATTTTGGAGCACCACTGACCAAGGGGCTCAAACGAAATTTTTGCCCCTCGGCCCGAAATTTCTCTAGGCGCCCCTGATGCCATAGCGAAGAAAACAATCCAGATATTTCATTCACATGTTCGCTTGATTCTTTGCGCTTCATTTAGGAGCGAAAGGTTTTACAAAAACTCAAGCTGTCAACCCGTGGTTAAAAATTTACTGAAAAAATTTTAGTGGACTTCATTTTTGGGCCATAGGAAGGTTAACTGACTAAAGTAGGTTAACTTTTGCAACGTCACAAACAGGGTGTAGTCAGGGGATAAGACAGGTAATTGCTTCCCACCAAAAAAATCTTCTTAAGAACCAACATTAACATGCATATAAATCTTGATAAAAACATTTAATATGCACTCATTATGAAAGGGGCAGTTTCCCCTCTCTTGAAAACGGAACACAGTGAAGCATGAAAAAAAAGTGCCCTTCCTACCGAAACATTTTAAAAATACGGTACAATAAATTGCGCGCGAGAGGAATCTCTAATCATGCGATTAAGGTCAAAAACAACGTCAATATTATCTAAGTATTTTTTTCCACGCGTCGATATCATGAGATACTCTCAAGCACATAATCGGGGTGTCTGGGAAACAGAGCACTCCAGCTCCTGCGACAGTTAGGCCTACCGGGCGTTAAAACGATTTTGCCTCTCCACCCCCGTTTCGCCCCTGGGCCTCTTTAAATCTTTCGTTGGCCTGGTCTTCCTTGGCAGTATTTTTATTTTGTTTTCAGTACTTAGATATGGCAGTGTCAATTTAGGTTTTTATGTTATAATAATTTTTCAACAAACCGGCCGGTTATAGTGCAGTGTTAAAGATGTCGCTATCGATGCGAAAGGTCTGAGGTTCAATTTCCAGGCCGGTCAAATCGGACACAGTGCAACCAACGGCTCGCCGCCGCTGCGACAATTCTTCGGAGTTGTGTTGCCAAGGCGCTAAGCCGTGGGATCGGGCCCCGCCACTCGCTACCACGCTTCGGTACTACAGCGAGTTAATGAAACAAGTAGGCCTACGGTGAAGATTTGATCTAAAAAAAAAAAAATTTGTGCGGCTATAGTTACTGTATTTAAGGAAGCTCCTGCTTACCAGTTGCTTCATAGCAGCATCAATGACAAAAATGCAGTTCAAGCGAAGCACATTACAAAAGTTGGAATACCGGTATTGTTACATCGCTCAGTACCGTAATAAAAGTTTCTCGAAATTAAAGTAGAAAGTTGGACCGAACGGAAAAACATGACAGCAGTTTTGGCTGGCTCCGTACGAAGAAAAGTCGGTTCGTTTCAAAAACGGTTTTCATTTCTTTTAAAATCTTCAATGGGGGGGGGGGGGGGTTGATTCCCGAAACCCCACCGTGCGTACGCCACTGTAAACAAAGTGGTGCAGGAATTGGCGGCTGCAGGATTGCATATTGATAATGAAGAGTCACTCAAAAAACATAATAAAAAACGAAAAAAATTGCTATAGCAACGAACTGAACAAAATAAGAAAAGAAAATTGAAACGGTTTATTTTACGAAATCCATTTTTCAGCATGAATGCAAAGTTTCAGCTTCCAAATCAATGGCTTCGGTCAAGAGCGTATTTACTTTGCCTTTTAGTAAAAAATAACAAAATTAATATGCCAAGTGACTGAAATGTACCAGACTTTTTTGATTGTTTCTGTAGCTTATGACCAGGGGCGGATTCAGGGGTAGGATGAAGAGTATGCATTTTCCTACAGCCATTTTCAACTATGTTTTTGATGTATACAAATTTACCATAATTTCGATCCTCTTCGATAGCGATAAGCCTTAGGCTACGCCTTAAGCACGCATAACCGAAAATGTGCAAACAAAATGCGTCGTATTTGGCGAAGCACTCAGAATTAGGGTGAAAAAGTGTAAACAAAATTTGCGTGAAATTATTCAAAAAGCACTAAAATAGCCATTGCAGCATGTAGGCTAGATTTTCAAAATTGTTTCGGGGTAGCATACCCTAGGACCCCGAGCCTTTCTTGTTTGTCAATCAGCTTCAAATTAGTTCTGCCGAAAAAAAGTAAGAAATTATTGCCCTCCCCTCCCTCATAAAATTTCTCGCTACGCCACTGGTTTCGCGGCGTAGGCTATAGCAGCAGCTACAGCAAAAAACATGCATTCGCCACGTGTGACCACTCAGTTATCGAACAACTTTGTTTTCTTACTTATGAGTGACTAGAGTCCGCGTATGATTAGGCGAGCTTGGAAATAGTCCATGGGCTAAAAAGGTTGAAAAGCACTGTGTTAGTCGTTGGTTCAAGCGCAACTCACCAGAAAAGTTTGACTACCGGAATTATTGCATCACAATAAAAGTTTCTCGAGATTAATAAGCAAGTTGGATAGCACAGAAAAACATGACAGCAATTTCGGCAAACTCTGTATGAAAAAAGGCGGATCGTTTCAAAAAGAGAGGTTCTTATGTTTTTTTAAATTGTCGATGGGAGGAGTAGAGGTTGAACCCCAACCCCCCTCCCCTCGTGCGTACGCCTCTGCTTATATGCCATTAAAGGAAACTCCTATTTATTTATTGCTTCACAACAACAGAAATAACAAAAATGCGGTTGAAGCGACACATCGCAAAAGTTAATCTAGCGCTACTGTTACATCACAATCAAAGTATCTCCAGATTAAATAAGAAAGTTGGATAGAACAGACGAAGCGTTGGAAATTTTCCAAGCTCGAAGGAAGGCCAAACAAAAGACTGTCATTTTAAAAAAGATAAGTTTTCACTGTATCTCTAATCGACAAGAGGGGGGGGGTTGACCCCCGAAACCTCCCTCTTGCGTACGCCATTGGCTTTCACAAAGTCAGAATTAATGAAAAAATTCGTTAAAGTGATGATAGCATGGGCCATAGGATTCGATTTAAGTAAGCTCAAATTCTAGAAGACGCAAATATAGGCCGTAGAACACAAGAGTGGTGCCCGAGATTCTCCAAAAATTTAATCCAAAACACTGATGTTGTCTTGTCTTAAGGTGTGCTTTAGAGATGGCTCGGGCTGACTTTTTTGAAGCCCGGACGGCCCACGGCTCGGAACCTTTAGCCCAGTAGCTGTAACCGACCCGGCAACTCATACCAAAAATAACACCCAGCCCGTCCAAAGCCATTCTTTTTATGAACCTTTAATCACATTAATGTAACTTAAAGGGAGTTCAAAAATTGATTGCGGCTCGTCAGCGGCTCAGTAAAAACAACAGATAGAACTGGGCCGTTAGCGGACCAGTAAAAAGACCGGTTAACAGCTCGTTAGCGGGTCTCTAAGCGGTCCATGCCATCTCTAGTGTGCTTACACTGAATACGATGAAATTTTCCGTGCGTACAGTCGTACAGTGACGTAGGCTGCGATACATTTACACGTTACGGTGTGTTTACACAGAATACGATGAAATTTTTCATACGTACAGTGACGTAGGTTACGAAACAGTTAGAGGTTATGACGTGAAGCTACGACACTTTGCTCGGCATTCTAGAGTTCAATCGCAAGGTGCTTCGCAAAACAACCGGAAGAAAGCAAAACTGTTTGGGTTCGAATTGTGTGAAAGATATTTTCGTCAATTGATTTCGTCAAAAAATCGTATGAAACTTTGCACGACAACAAATCGGACTAAAATCACATTCAGTGTATACAGACCTTTAGATAGGCCAATCAGCTTCGAGCGACCTCACTTCTTTAGTTCTTTCACGCTTCTGTTACGGTTCAAATCATGCACCGTGAAGTTTCTATCCAGAAATGGTTCGATCAGTTCGATTATGTCGATCAGAGATGCTTCGACTATATCGATTCCACCGATTACAATTATGCACCCATGTAATCAATTTTCGATTACGATTACAATTATTTGTATAATCGATCACAAATTACAGATTTTTACGATTACAATCGAGACCTCCTCTGTATTATTGTATACAACTATAGAATAGAAATCAGTACTCAAATATTGGCTATCACAAAACGTAAAATTTGAGAAGAAAAGTTGTGCTTTTTTTTTCAGCTGTCCTCGTACATCTCATCATGAGCATGTCGCATTAGAGCCTAATGTCCCAATTTTTTACTTATTTATTTTTTTATTATTATTGGCATATTTATCCTCCTATCACGAGCAAGCGACGAAGCGCTGTGCGAGCTCGCTTAGAAGTTGCTGGCCATCTGTCTACCACACTAAAATGGGAGAATTCCATTAAGTGCCTTTCCCAACGGCACTACAAGTAAACTTTCCGGCTTTCTCCACACAGTCCCTTGAATGCTGAACGTCAAGCAGGGAAGCTGTGAATACCAATGTTAAAGTCATTGGTTTGACCCGACTCGTAATCGAACCCCAAGTCTATCGATCCAGAAACAGACGCTCTATACCACTCGGCCATCTGATCGGTTGCCAAAACGCAATGATTAGGCATTAACTAGGCCAAAACGTCCATTGATTTTTTTGTTTTGATTGATTGATTTCTTCATCTTTATCCTCCTATCACGAGAAAGCGACTGAGGCGCTATGCGTAGGATGAATCCAGACTCGCTTACGAGTTGCCTTTGTTTCCAAGTTTTCCGCTTGAATTTTCTTCTGACTTCTTTAATTTGCTGCTTGCCAGATTCCACCAAGCAGAGATAATCATCGTGAAGCATCTTATCCAAGGACGCAACAACGAGACTAGGTTGGGAGGTGAACCATCAACCTTGCGATCATGGTCGTCGTAAAAACGACGCTCCGAACCACTACGCCACGCTGCCGACTTAATAAACTCAGTTCCTTGTCGCCAATAAAACTCAGTTCTTTGTCTGCACCCAACCAAATGGTCCCGTTGTTTCAGTCTTTCAGACGTTTAGTGGATTTTCATGTCAGGTCATTTTATTGAGGCAATCATGTTTACGGATTTATTATTGCCACGCTCGAACATCTGGTAAATAACAAAGACTGCTTTGAGGTTACTTCAACGAATCAACAGCTGATGTCTTTATGTGACACAGGAAATGTGAATCTGTTTTTTAGACTGTTAGCGTTGTGGCAGTAAAATGTATGTAGTAAGAGCATGTGATTTTCTTCACACAGAAAAGAGTAGCGTTTCATTGTTGTCTGGGACATTGGTGTACAAAGAGTATTGCACGTAGCGCTTTGAGCTTGCTAAGCTAAAAGAGAAAAAAACTAGTGAGACTTTGGCTCCACTTACAGGTATGCTGGTAACTGGACATGTGGCCAAGGTACGGTAATTGTGGCTTGGGACACAGGTTCAAATACTGTTTGCAAAGAGTATTCTTGCGCATTTAGCTTCTGAGCCAAAACAGTAAAATGTTTTATCACTAGACTAGGCCTACTCTGTAAACAGTTTGTCTGGTTTAGGCTAGTCCACTGGTCCAGGATAGGCGTACCGGTACTCTTTGGGTGTCAGCAGGCCTACTGGTACTCTTTGGGTGGCAAAATAGGCCTAAAATCTATTGTGCTGTTAACGGCAAAATAGACACTGCCATTTTTTAATGCGATAGCGGTAGGCGTAATCGTTTAATCAGTAAATTATTGCTGATAAATTTTTGCAATAAATGCTGCGGTAAGCAGGTAAGTTTTCAAGGAAGTGTCTATTTCACTGGAAATTGCGGTTACCAAACTTTAAGAATTGTTTGAGAGTTGCATAATCGTTTTTCAGTTTCCGTACCGGTAATGCCATTCTTGGAGTTGGGCAGTAGGGGAAGTTTCCAGTTATGCAACCACAATTTTCAAACTTTAGTAACAAGAAATTTTTGGAAATTTTCGGTATAATATTATATAATCAAGTTAACAAAGGTTCCTACATATATATTAACTTAGTTCCTGCTCAGCATGCAAGAGCGTTAAAAGAGATAGTCACAGGTCATCAAAGCAGCGGTATTAAATGACGCAAATAATGTATGGCCATCTAATGGAGTTATCGTCATTGTATAGCCAACGAATCATATGGTGACTAGGTTCCAAAGTCAAATGCAGTAGTCATGAGCGGTGTATTGGTAGTGAATAATTAGGCATTGCAATTACGCAAAGTATTCAGTATTGCAACTATGTGAACAGGTGAAGCATTGCGATTGGGCAAATGTGGGGATTTTGCAAAGTCACTTCAATATTGCTACATTCTCCCCCAGACAGCGAAAAAATTTGTAAGAGATTCACGACAGACAGACAAAAAAAAAAAAACAGGGAATATCTATGAAAACACAAGAATTAACTTATAATTGAAAGCAATTTTACCAAACTCAGTTCAGATCAACATTCAAATTATTTATTTGTTCACACAATTAAAAATTCAACGCTTAGCACGATCAATGCATGATTTAAACTAAACATTCATAAGAAGATCACATATGATATCAATTAATCGCCAGAAACAACTTGGCAATTTTAGGAATCATCGGTTTGCAATTAAGATAGTTAGCTAGGTTCATGCAGTTGGCTTTTAAAGAGAAAATGAAAAAAAAATTTAAATTGACTAACAAAAACATGTTGTCTAATTAATTATCGTAATCATATCAATAGGCGATGTGTCGGTGTGAATGTTGGTGTCATGAAATTGTGTGTGTGTGTGTTAGTGATATCGTGTCCAATTGAACAAATTAAAGGCAATTAGCAGTTTTGTAAAAAGTAGTTCAGAAATCTGCATAAGTAAAAGTATTGTTACTGATGGCGGAAGCTACTTGAAGTAGAATAGAAAGTAGGGGATATAAAAAGTATCCAAGTAGAAGTAAAAAGTACCAGCAATTTAAAGCTACTTAAGTAAAAAGTGGTGCTTGCAAAACCAAGGCCATAAAGCTGAGCTTTGGCAAAAGATAATTTGCTCACTTCCAAACTTGACATATATACATATATTTTGCTGATGCTTAAGTATTAGGATAATTAGCACATTTATTTGACGAAAATAAAAAAGTGAAGTGTGTCATAATCTTCAAAATGCAACCTCAGTGTCCACGCCAAACACAAACAACAAAAGACCACTTAATATCACAAAATTGTAAAACTTATGTAATAAAATATAACAATACCTAATACTAATGTTGCCAATTTTATTATCAAGCATGATTACTTATCATTTGCGTGATTCATTGCTTAATATTTACTATTATACTTATCATTTTTAAAGCCACTTAAATAGCGTTACTTTCTGATTGAACTACGTAAGTAAAAGTAGAAGTAGTCGAAATTTAAATCACTTAAGTAAGTACCAGTTACCAAGCAATAATGCTCAAATAGTCTACTTAAGTAAAACTACTTTGTTACTTTACGCCACTGGCAATTAGTCCCTATGCTCGAGATTCAACAGTTCATGAAATGATTCTATGCTTTTAATGGTTATTGCAACTGCTTATTTTATTATTAATGAAAGCATCAACTTGCGGAAGTATCGGTATTTATCATTTTATCCAGCAGTATAAAAAAGCAAAACACAATATCGTTATTATAATATAGAGACAAAAATTGCTGTGATTTTAGGTCATTGATTTGTATATGTTATTAATCTTGCTTGTTACTTCTTGGTTTTCTTCATTTCTTGAATCCATCATTTTGCATTCTTGGCATGAGGAAACTGCTCGCTTGATGATGACGTCGAGCGTGGATGATTGCATTATTTTTCATTCTTTCATCTGTAATGCATCATTGCTCAAGCATGATCAGTGAACTTGATGCTTGTATAGCAATTTTGTATTGCTTTCGATTGTAGTAAACACGATAGCGACAGGTTCAGGTTCATCTGATGCTATCTTGTATCGGCACGACAAAGTGTAGATGTGATGTGTTTGAATGCAAGAGTGGTGTTTGTATCATCACCATCGATCTCGACTGTAAAAAGAAAAAAAGAAGTATGATAATTTTTTTACCATAGTTAAAACAATTTACAAGTTATTCAAGGAAATTTTCAAAAAAGGAAATGATTGTTCATTAATGTAACAGTATAAGCATCACAGCTCAAGCCAAAGCAAAAAGTATGAGCATATGCAAACATTAGCATAGGAAGGAAGAAGTCATTCAAACGTAACTAAATTATAGTAGCGAATATCACAAGATTATATCACAGGATCTAGGTTATAGTTGCAAAAGTCATGAGAGTACAAGGGTACAAATACAAGTTATAAGATAGCCAATCACAATCACAAGCTTGAAAAATTGGTGATTTATAAGGTGTTTGTGCTTGCAAATCAGTCTTCGACTTGCGGAAGACATGATGTTCGGGATGTTGGTCGTGGTTGGGACACCTTCATAGCATCCATGTTCTCATTGCTATTATCTTCGTCATCTAAGGGAAGTTCATTTGCGGATTGACAAGATTAAGTCTTGATTTTTTGCTTTTTTTGATGCCAATTTACTGCTGCGGTTTTGGCTTTGCACAGTAATTTTGGAGCATCGTTTTTTAGAAATTTAATGGTACAAAATAAGGCCGATATAGAACCTAAGATATGGAGAATAAAAAATAACGAAGTAATTAATGGTGAAGAGATTTCGCTCAGGGCTAGTAAAAGAGACTGGTGGGCGAATATTTGCAACTCTTTGGAAACTGCAGTCATGTTAGGGTCATCATTTTGTGATGATTTAAGCATGCTAATTGCTTGTTTAATTTGATTGCGATCAATGGTCGTCTGCGATATAGCAGATAAAGCAAATGCAGATCTGTTAATCCATTTTTGGTCTCTGCAAACTTCTGGTTCTGGTGTAGAAAAGAGAAATCTTTGGCCGTAAAGTTGTCGTCGATTGTTGTAAGTGGCTTGTGTAAAAGGGACACTGGCAAATTAAAATGAGCTGCAGTATAATTTTCATAAAGTATATAGTGTACCTGGAGTTAACTCGAAATATGAGAGTCCTCCCTGGGTGATAGTTTTCGTAGTACTTGGGCTTACCTTGAATCACCAAGTTTGGGTTTACGAGCTGGCCTGACCTAGGATTGCCAGCATGATCGGGCCCAATATCTACCAGAAGCAGCAAAGAGAATTTCTGTCCATTATCAAAGGCTAATGAGGGTAGCACGCCAAATTGCAAAAATGTTTTTTTTAATTTTCAAGAAATGTGAGCAGTTTACGAACTCTGATGTGACATTAAATATAGACAAGAAAGATTTTTTTAATTGTAACAAGACTCTATAGACATCGTGTATTTTTTCCCGGTTCCACAGCGCCTACGATACTACCGGGATAATTTATCGGCGATAACAAAGTACCGGTATATTACAAAGGTGATATCAGTAATCGATAAATCAAAACTATTTTGAGTAGAGATGGGCGAGTAGTGACCATTTGTAAAAAAAGTAACGGATAGTAACAGATTTGTTTTGTCAAAATACCGATTCCAAATTGTATTCGTTTGCCATCCAGGGCCAAAACTAAGCAATGCGTGGCCTCCCTCGAAATCATCTTTAGGAGCCCCAACGACCAATTTTAGCTGGCAACTCTTAAAGCGATTTCGTTTCTTTTTGATTGTTTTCTCGCGATAGGAGGAAAATATGCAACTTAATGCAATAGAAATAGATGGCCCCAGCCACTCTTTAACTCCTCGTCGTAGTTCTTTAACACAAGGATTATTACATGATAATGCACCTTATGCATTGCCAAATGCAACGTGATTACAGAACGAGGCTGCTGATAGAAGAAACACAGCATGTGAAAAAAAGCTGCATGAAATTGGGCAAAGAGCTGCATGTGGCTCGGTAGCCGCAGGTTGGCCACCCCTTCACTATAAAATATATCTATGCCATATATACGATACCAACACCAAAATGTTTGTCCTCAGGCGTGGAATAATTTTTCTGATAACTGATGAAATAAGGTGGTTGAGCACTGGCAGACTTTTCTTGCTCTTTGTATGCACCAACCCTAAAATTACATTATGACACCTTTACTGTTTTGGTTTTTAATGGTATCTGCAATCTCTCCACCTCTAACTGTCATCTAATAACCCTAATCTTTATGTTTCAAGTTACTGTTGATGTTGTCGTACCAGTGTCACACCAATGTCGTATACTATATAGCTATATAAAGAAACAAACA
Source organism: Trididemnum miniatum (assembly GCA_964006365.1). Lineage (NCBI taxonomy): Eukaryota > Metazoa > Chordata > Ascidiacea > Aplousobranchia > Didemnidae > Trididemnum > Trididemnum miniatum. The sequence continues at coordinate 4,955,032 of OZ023231.1, read as the reverse complement.
AACACCTCTTTATGTTAGAATTGGGAACCGGTGCCATAGTTACCATAATTGTTTTCTTGTGAATATAGACTAGTTTGATAGTTAATTTGAAGTTGTTTGCTTTTATTGTACCAGTATGCCTGCAGTACAGTGTGCATTGCTTTTCTGTTTTTGTGAAGTGACAGCTGACTCTGGACTTGATGAGGGCTGTGTCTTGGCTGTCTCCTCAACTATGGTGCCTAGCGACTGTATTGCATTCCTTGGAAATAAACTGAGGATTTCTTATGGCAATTACGTAGCAATTTGTAGGTTATGTAAGATAGGTTCCAGTAGGTTCACACTATCAGATCGTGTATAATTATTCCAACTTTTTATCACATAACTGCCTAGGAGCTAGCCAATATTATGCATAAATAATTATGTTTGAATGATATTGCGGTTTTACAAATTATGATCTTAGTAATGCTTTTGGTTTTGATGTATGTTTGTAGCTTTAAGTTGGTGTTTACTAGTTTAGTCAGGTCTTCTTCATTGGGTTTCTTTATTAAAACGCTGTTGGTGGGGAAGGAAGTTATTTATTAGTGTTTGAGTGAATGTTGTAGGGTAGGCCTAAACTCAAAGTTGAACTATGGAATGTAATGGTGCAATAAACAATTTTAAAACAAAAAGCATGCTGGCACACCAGGCAGTGTCTATTTTATGCGATGTAGTTAGTTTCAATAATGCTGTAATATCAGCTGTATTTATGGATTGTTTCATGTTTTGTTACCTACACGTAATGAAAGTGTTCAACATGTTTCAGGTATATATTTTATATTTTAAACATGTTGCAAGTTGTGAGGTTTTGTTGTGCCAAATGGTAATGAGTGGATGCAAGGCCTGCTCACATGTCAAAACGCTGTAAAAACACTACTGGGGGGTCGGAAAATTCAACTTCTCTTAAATTTGATTCTGGAATTTGTACAAGTGAACAAATTTGTAAAGTTTTATCTGGGTAAGTTGTTTGTTTACTTGACTAATCATGATATTCTTCGTGTATTTTTGTTTTAGGCTAAGTTGCATTTTTCTCTTGTCATGAGAAAGCTATCAAAGTGTTATAATGAGCTGGCTTAGTAGTTGCCAGCCATCTATCTACCACTCCGAGATGGGTAAATGCCTTTTTCAGCGGCTTGAGTAAATTTGCTGGCTTGTATTCCACACTGTCCCTGTAATGCTGAGTGTCAAACAGAAAAGCTATGAATACCAATTTTAAAGCCATTAGTTTGATCTGACGTGGAATCAAATCCGACTCCACAACTCCAGAGGTAGATGCTCTTACCACACAGCAATCTAAGTTGTTTGAGTATAAGATCTGAGTGTAAGTTGGCGATTAGGCAAAAAGATTTAAAACATAGTTTATAGGTTTTACGATTGTAACAATTGCACGAGTTGTTGTTGCTCAACACTGCTCAAGCTTCTTTTGTTATGTCTTTACAAGTAGTAATATTCATCACATTTGATCATTTGTGCCTGGCAAATTTTTAGATAGTAAGCAACGAAAGCAAAAACCCACAAAAACAAATTGAAAAAAAAAAAGGAACTTCTTGATAGTGAGCCTGAAATCATTGTCTCAGCACTTGTGTAGGATATTTAGGGCAGGAGGATAATAAATGATTGAAGTAAATTTAAACTCAAAAGTGCGAATTGCTTTAACTACCGGTATGTTTTTACTTATTTGATTAATAGACAGAATTATGTCTGTAGCAAGAAACTCATGGTTAACTGCTTATTTTTAAGTGGATGGTTCATCCTTTGTTGTAGCCTTTTTAGCCAGCATTGATTTCTATTTTAGTTAAAGTTTGGGTTTGTTTTTTAGATACAAATCTCGGTTGAGACCCAGACCAACACGACAGACTGATTACTTTAGGTAATTATAGCAAATTGTGTTTGTTGTGTTATTGCTAATTAGAAAATGGATATTTTTGATAACCGCTGGTACATAATTTTATCATGCTCAAGTTCCTTTCTAGCTATTACATGACTTTAAAAACAATGTACAGTAAATACTAAGAGCCTACAAAATCAATGTCATGTACATACTTTTTTCATACTTTTAAGTGCCTTCTTTGACAGTGACTGCAAGCATCAATGAACATTTCTGTCTGAGAAAATTAAACACCCTCTTAAAATTGTAAATTAGACTTGCTTAAGGTTCACCAGCATTATTAATTTTACTTGGAATAATTGTGTGAGTCTTACTTTCACTTTCGTTTTTTATGAAATTAATCAAGATCGTTTCCGGTCATAGACACTGTGTGACTAATGACCGTTCTTTCTTATTCCTTCACACAGCTTTGCTGTTTCTTTCCGTTTCTTGTTCTGTCTTAATGTTTTTCATTCCCATCCATTTTCACGTTGACCATACTGTGGAAAGATACAACTGTGTTATAAGTGTTACGAGGTGCATGCAGAAGATCGTTTATTCATTGTCAGTTAACAGGAAGCTTTCTGTTTTTTGTGTGTATCTTGTGTCTCATGTCTGTCGCAGCTTAGCAAAGGAAATATTAGCTATTATTATGTTATACCGTACATGGATGCGATGGAAAAAGTTTTGATCTGGTGTAGGTATTTTAGCAATGTCGTATTTGGGCATTTTGCAAGGTTGCACCATTAACAATATTTTGAGAGTTAAAGCTTAAAAAAGTTGTCACCAGTTTAGATTACCGGTAATATTTGTACAACTTAGAAAACAATCTTTTTAAGTTTATGGTAGTTGCATAAATTGTGATTACTTTTTCTAATTAACTTGCTTAGGATAGCGATTTATTGTCATTCAAATAAAATGACTGTATATGCAAGTTTGATGAATCAGCGTTTTTAATGGTATTAAGTAATTTTGTTGTATTATAACATAATTTTGTTCAGTTGAAGGCAAGCCCTCTATCACATGGTTTTGAAGTTGATTTTTGTTGGAAAAACGAGAATTGCTTGTGAAAAAAAAGCAGGCCTAACCCAATAATCACTGCGGCTACTAGAAACTTGTATTACTGTATGTCTTGCGAACTATAGTGTTAATTTTGTCTGAAAGTATGGGGCGCCGTTTGGAAAAAAACTATTCGTTTTGTGAACCATGTTTTTTGAGCTTATTTGGACCATAGTTTGTCCGATATGTATATTGGAAATGTCCTACTTATATATCGGACAAAATGTACTTTAAGTCGGACCAAAATACACGCGCAAATTAAGTCGGACAAAATCGTTTTTTCCAAACGGCGCGCCACACGCCGTTTGGAAAAAAACGATTTTGTGACCCCTGTTTTTCGAGCTTATTTGGACAATAATTAGTCCGATATATACATCGGAAATATCCGACTTGAATATCGGACAAATTGTGCTCTAAGCCGGACCAAAAAACACACGCAAAACAAGTCGGATATTTCCGACTTATATATCGAACAAATTCGCCGTTTGGAAAAAAACTACACGTTTTGTGGACCATGTTTTTTACGCTTGTTTAGACTCAAAAAGCATGGTTCACAAAACGTATAGTTTTTTCCAAATGGCGCCTCATACATATCGGACAAATTATGGTTTAAATAAGCTCAAAAAACATGGTTCACAAAACGTGTAGTTTTTTTCCAAACGGCGAATTTGTCCGATATATAAGTCGGAAATATCCGACTTGTTTTGCGTGTGTTTTTTGGTCCGGCTTAGAGCACAATTTGTCCGATATTCAAGTCGGATATTTCCGATGTATATATCGGACTAATTATTGTCCAAATAAGCTCGAAAAACAGGGGTCACAAAATCGTTTTTTTTTTCAAACAGCGTGTGGCGCGCCGTTTGGAAAAAACGATTTTGTCCGACTTAATCTGCGCGTGTATTTTGGTCCGACTTAGAATACATTTTGTCCGATATATATGTAGGACATTTCCAATATACATATCGGACAAACTATGGTCCAAATAAGCTCAAAAAACATGGTTCACAAAACGAATAGTTTTTTTCCAAACGGCGCCCCATATGAAAGCTCTTCGTTTTTGTACGAATACTTCTAACTGTGGCCTTAAGTAGAATTGCTAATTGTGGTGACGGCCTAGTCTGAGGACAGATCAAACTCATGATTTGGTCAGAACCAATAATGTGCTATGACGTATACCGTATATCTAAAATATGGATGCAGTGTTAAATGCTTGTTATATATTCACAGTTTAATTGCTATTATGTAAAAGTTTCAGATGTTTTGCTTTATATATTATATTTATGTGGGTTTTGTTTAACCTGTGTTTTGACAGTATTAGTTTTAAAAGTTTTGGTTTTGTCTGCTAAGACTGTCAGGGAGAAAAAACTTGCAACCTAGCGAAAAGTGTCTAGCAGTTTTGTGTTTCTTTTCCTTAACTTGTGTTACCAGAGCTGATATCTGATGCTCGGATGCTTGTTTTAGATCTCCATCTATCAAACGTAAGAAGGATTTTAACAGTCCAGACTCTGGTACCGAATTCAGTTTAAATCTTGCTGATCCAGGTAAATTATGGTGTTTTTAATTGAATTTTCGGGTAATTGTTAAAGGTTGGATCCAAACTGTTCGGACGAAAACTAAAGTTTGGTTTGTCTTAGCTGAGTTGTTCTATCAGTTTAGCTTCTTGGCATTCAAGTGGTTCTTGAAATGTGTTTGTACATAATGCTCATTCATTTGCATTGTTCAATTGGTTGGGTACCATGCCGGTAGCTATATACTAATTTAACTTTTGGCTCTGCACTGTGCACTTATGTTTGAAAAGGTTTTATTCACTTCCAGTTTTGTGTTACGTGTGTTTCTATCAGAAACAACCTTTGAATCTAGTTGTTTGTACCGTGTCTGGTTATCATTTATTTTTAGTTCTATTTGTTACGTTTGGAGCTACTTGTAACATTTGGTGATGTATATATAGTCTATGCTTGCATCATTAGTTGTTGTTTGGTCTGTTACATTATTTTTATAACTTTTCAGAACATTCTTTGCCAACATCTGTGCGACAAAACAAAGCTAGTGTGTTAAGAAAAAACAACATCACTGCTATCAAACGTTAGTTTTTTCTGATGGAGATAGGCCTATATAAATATGATTTAATCATGACATTTCAGTTTAAGCTATGCAGTATTTTGGTGCATGGTAGGTTAAATTCTGGAATGTATAGTTACGAATAGAATATCTAGGAAAAGTGGAACATATTCAAGTATTACGGAGATGTTTCGGTCCGAATACGTTTTCTTTTGTCAATCTTATTCATATCTATATTTGAATAAGGTCGACAATGGTTGATATTTTAACCTAAACATCTTTATAGTATTTGATTACGTTTCGCTTTTTCGTGGCTATTTTATTTGTAACCATATATACAGTATAATATTTATTAACTGTAGTATCTAATTTGGCACTGTAGGCACTGCAGGCACTGTACGTAGAGCTGATTTAGCACTGTAGGCACTGCAGGCACTGTAGAACTATCAATAATTTGGCATTGTAGGCACTGTACGTAGAACTGATTTAGCACTGTAGGCACTGTGCGTAGAACTGATTTAGCACTGTAGGCACTGTGCGTAGAACTGATTTAGCACTGTAGGCACTGTGCGTAGAACTGATTTAGCACTGTAGGCACTGCAGGTACTGTAGAACTAATTTGGCATTGTACGTAGAACTGTATAGGCACTGTACGTAAAACTGATTTGTAGGCACTGTAGAACTAATTTGGCACTGTAGGTGCTAAATCAGTTCTACACACAGTGCCAAATTAGTTCTACAGTGCTTGCAGTGCCTATAGTGCTGAATTAGTTCTACAGTGCTAAATCAGTTCTACGTACAGTGCCTACAGTGCCAAATTAGTTCTACAGTGCCTACAGTGCTAAATCAGTTCTACGTACAGTGCCCACAGTGCTAAATTAGTTCTACAGTGCCTGCAGTACCTACAATGCCAAATTAGTACTACCGTGTTGGTTAATAGCAAATTTACGTGGTTCTACATGTAACTGATTAATTTGGCTGTGTTAAAAGACCGGTACCTTACAAGTTAGTTGATTTTGATCTCCTTTTTCTGTGAGATAGTGACGACTAACTTAGTGGTTGACATTCTATTTAGAAGGTACTTGCTACATTACTATCCTGTAATTAGATTAATTATTAACTTTTCCACAATGCAATTCATGTATTTTTATGTAGCTATAATCAGTTTTTGTGAAGGTTTAATATTGCGTAGCGTAGATCAAAAATCTCCAGTCACATGGCATTTATTTTTATCATGTGTTTTTAATTTGACTGCCGTACTGCACATACTGTAATTTGGTTTCATAATGAAAAAATCCTGAGCTGATAGATATGCTATTTGCTTCAAAAAATCACGAATCCTTCGCAAAGACTCTGTTGAGGCATAGTGCCTATATGTGATTTTTTGATTGTTTAAAAATGTTACAACAGTAATTTTGTTACCCAATCTTAAAGTGTGAAAGCATGCATTATTGATCTTGCAGCATTTATCGTGTGCAATGCAAACTTAGATGAGCAAGTCTAGCTCGGTGTTGTTTTGCGAAATTAGGCAACTTTTTGCTCAGCCATTTTTTAATTATATATATAATTTACGCTGATGAGTCTTTGTTGTTAGGATGATCAATATAATATTGTGTTTTTAACAGCATTTTACTTGCCTTAAGGCATGTTTTGCTGATCTTTGCATGATTTGGCATCCAAAACTGACTAATCGTTTCCAGCAAAGTCGTAGATAAAATGAAACCATAGGTTATTTTTTGTATATTCAACTGCGGTACTAAAATGTTGTAAAATGTGGACTAATTTATGTTATAGTCACTTACGATCGATTTGTATATCGTCATTTCTATTTCACTCACGCTTTCACTGGTATTGAGTAGACAGCGCTAAGCTGGGCAGCTGTGGGTACTCCTTGTAGTATGTCTCCACCTAGTATCTAACCTGGTCTTCCAACTATCGATATGAGCTGGAATATTAAGGCAAAATTTTTGTGGTACCAGTATAGGAAGACAAAATTTGTTTAGTTGGCTCTTATGTTTGCCAATTTTTAAACTAGTTGTGTTCACTGCACAGTATCAATATCTATACTTACCGTACCTATTCTTTCTGCAAATGATGAGGGTTTTTAGCTTTTTACATAGAAATATTTAGATTTGAGTCTGCTGCGTTTGTTGGTCTTTGTTGCCTGTGAGTAAACTCTCCAGGGATGAGGCCCTGTCCACATGTCCAGTTTGGGTGGTTCCAAAGGCTTACAGGCTTTCTAAATCATATGATAGTCAAATTTTTGATGTCATGGTTAAAACACGTGATGGCGACATCAAAAATTTAACTGTGATGCAGAAAGCTCGTGGATTTATGGCTCGCTTGAGCTGTCCTTGCGGACAGGCTAGCTGTTGCTTGCCCAAATCAGTCTTCTGCAACTTCTGTCATAATTCAGAATTTAGCTTTGTTTTCATTAAACTTTAGCCTGTTGATGTAGCCATTATTGTTAATGTTCAGCGATTAAAGTGAACTATATTGATTTAGAGCACAATTTTGCATAGCCTTGCCGATTAATATTACATAGACATCCTTCTTAAGAATATTTGAGCATTGTCTAGGCCAGTGGTTCCCAACCTTTTTACATCAGCGGACCGGTAAAAACTGAACAAAACGTTCACGGACCAGCAGCAAAATTTTGAATTAGTGTGGCAAAATTTTGAAATTAAATTAGTGTGGCATATTTCAGAAGCTAACTACCACATTTGCTAAACATCAGCTGAATTAAAGGGAGAAAATAACTCAATATTTTGGCATTGGCTGCATACTTAAACTCAAAAATGAAAACAAAACTTCAATCAGTTCAAACAATAACGTTAATTTATGAACATACTGTCGAGCAAAATCAAAGTTGGTAAGAAATTCTTTGCTGTTTTTTTACTGAAGCCAAAGGTGATAGAATTGCTTCGCTTGAGTTGTGGGAAGAAATGTTTTGGGGGCCGGCAAAAACATTAACGCGGACCGCCACCGGTCCGCGGACTGACGTTTGGGAACCAGTGGTCTAGGCACCATAGAAATATACTTAAGCATTGCGCATTGTTGATGATTCTATGTTTATTAGATCAATCATCAGCGAGTACAAAAGATCCTCGAAACATCAGCAAGTTTGAATCTACTGCAGCTAAAAGACCTCGTGCCGAAACCGCTGCCTCTACTGTTCCTAGAAAGTAAAATCTGTTTATCATTTTGATGTTGTCATGTTTTGCTGATTGCTGCCTTAGTTGAAAGTGTGTGAAAGCAATCTTCCTTCAAAGGGATGTTAGTTGAAAAAAAAAAAAAAGAAATTTGTTGTGGCCGAAGACGACGCTAACGGTGCCGAAGGTCTGGCTTTCGATTCTCGAGCCGGTTAAATTGGGCGCCGTGTTTCAATGGGCTCGCTACCGCTGCGACTTTTCGAAGCTGTACACGTTAAGCCACGGAGATGGGCCCCGCTACTGGTTACGCGTTGCGGCGTAATACATCGAGTATAGTGAAGGTTTGATTTGATGGTTATATGAACGTAGCTTACTTGTTTGATTTTTAAGCAAGTCTGATTGACGGTGTTCAATAATCGAGTAAAAAATATTTTGTACCTAACCCAACCGTAAGGTAGACTGTGTTTTAATTCTGAAGTACTCTTAGCACAAGTCAGAACCGCAGATAAAACTCAGCTTTAAAAAACTTGATGAGCTTGAATAATCAAATCGTGTTAGCGTGGACTTACTGGGTTTCTAAAATGCTGTTCCATTAATAACGAACTACTGCGTGCAATCTGTTCCTATATGTGTAAATGACAATTAAATTTTTGCAGTAAGCTGTGTGATTAGCAGTTTGCAAATTCCGGTACCATTTAAAAACGTAGCTATTCTAAATCTTAACTTGGTCACTTTTTCTATCAAATTGCGTTATGGCAGTCTGCAAATGCAATTATTGTATAGATTTTTGCTAATTTGTCGGATTAAGGAGTGTTAACAGTTGTGGTTAGCCTCAGTTTGTATATACGAACGTCATTGATAATTAAACAGGATGTAGTTTACAGTTTATGATAGCATTGTACCAGTCGTGCTAGACTGTGCTCACTGAAGTCAAAAACATGCTACAGAGTTGCTCAGTAAGACGGTAGCTACTAATAGTTATCTACGACAATTTTTGTATTCATAATGCAATTTTAAGAAACTACTGCCAAAAACGAGTGATTAAAAGTTAGCATAATACATACCTGTAATTACGACCTTGCTTGACTAGCCATCATCGTTGTACGAGCCCACATTTATTCTAAGCATGACACATAGCTTTTGAGCGTATTAAAAGTCAGACGTTTATACCTGAGTCGTTACCAAGCTGGTTCGACTTTTTGCTGATTTAGGCGACCTTTTAACAGTTTTCACCAAAATCAGACTTTTTGCAATTATGTACAATTTTATACCATAAAGAACGTTTTGGTATTTCAGTTTGCTGCTACACATTTGCATTTTTAACTTAATTCAAACTAATGTTGAAATGTTAAGACTGATAATGCCATGCTTAATTTTTTTCTGAACCAATCGACTTAGTTATTTTTATCAAACCACACATCAAGATCGTTTTATGATAACTGATGTTTTGGTGTAAGAGTTGGATTTAATTGCTTTAAGTTCAGTCGCTATTACGTAGTAACATGATATTTAATGCTTGCGACAACCGTAACTGGTTGCTTATAAGATTTCATTACAAGGCAGTGACGTGTACTGCTTCGGTGTGTCATGATGCACTTTTGTCAAGTGAATGACTGCGATATAGTTATTGTATTTGTCGCTTGCGTTATTAATTTGCTATTAGAAGGTATGCAATATCTCATTAAATCGATAAGAAAGACATTGAAATTGCATGTTATTGAGCCAGTGACATGTTGTTTTGAAGTGCTTGATGTTAAATTTCTTCTGCTGAAACTGACCCGAGAAGAAACACTATAGAACCACCTCCAATTGTAAGGGAAACAAGGAGTGCTGTTCATGCTTATTAGTTTTTAATTTGTTGACATATCTTTGCAATTAATTGTATTAAAACTTTGTACTCAACAATGCACTTCATAGTTTTGATACCACAAAGAAAACTGTGTCAACAGTTTCCCTGCGTCATGTGATTCAGCGCATTATCATTGGCTGTTTAGACCTAGTTCTTCCTCCATGTTTAATGATATCATTCAGATGATGGTGTGCTTTTGCGCAATGCGTTTGTCTTGTTTGTTTTTTAACTATAAAAAATTCACAGAAACAGAAATCCGCTCTAGCCTCTAAATATTAAATGAATCAAGCTCAATATTTCTGAAAGCTTATATAACTTTGTCTTACAGACAAAAGAAAAAGCTTCTGTCAAAAGTAGCTTCATCATCTAACACAGAGAAAGAAGCAAAGGTAAGTCTCATAAGGTTTATGAAGTTTATTGATCTGTTTCATTTCGTATATATTGATTTAGAGATTTCAACCGCATTGCTGCATCCTACCATTACTTTTTCCATCTTTATTTAGATGTTATCACATAAGCTTTTTGCCTCGCTTTAACGCATTTGATATGATTAGTAAAATGTGGTATTCTGTAGTGTGTTTTGCTCACATACGTCATCATATATGCCAATACATCATTATTTCGTAGTGAAATTTTTAATTTGTTGTTTCGTTGCATTAGAGCAGACTAGTCGGCTTGTTCTCCACACTGTCCGTTTAATGCCTAGCTTAATGCAGGGAAACTAAATAGCAATTTTACGTTAATGGTTTGACCCTACTTGCAATCAAACTTGAGTCTGCAGCTGTGGAGGAAGACGCTCTTACCACTCGGCCATTGGAGCTGTTAATTTTTTTCTTATTTAGGGCAAAGAGGTCACCACTAAATTGTGGTATCCTTTTATACCTCCTGTGACGTCATCAGATTCAGAAGAGGAAGAAGAGAACAGACAATTTTGTTTTGAAAAGGTTTGCTACTCATTGTTATATACTAGCAGTATGCGACTATTTAGCCTGACCGATTTGACGTGAGAAGACTCGGCTTGACCGATTCGAAGTGAGACGACTCTTCGTTGGGACGACTCGACGTGGGGACGTCTCGGCGAAAGTATTAAGTTACACCCTAACCCAGTATCACCCAAGTATTAAGTTGCCCTAACCCTAATAACCCTTACCCTAACGTCGAGACGTCCCAGCGACGAGTCGGTCACGCCGAGTCGTCTCACGTCAAATCGGTCACGCCGAATAGTCCTTCCTCGATTGAATAGCTGTGTGACGTTATGGTTTTAAGTATAACCTCTAATAGCCACATTTTATTTTAGCCTAGAATTTGCGTGGCTACATAATACTCATAATACTTTGCTTTATAAACCTACTGTGCAACCTTGAAGCTACATGATATTCGTACCACTGGCCGGTTAGCTCATTTGCTAAGCGCACGCTATCGGTGCGGAAGGTCTGGGGGTTAGCTCATTTGCTAAGCACACGCTATCGGTGCGGAAGGTCTGGGGGTTAGCTCATTTGCTAAGCCCACGCTATCGGTGCGGAAGGTCTGGGGGTTAGCTCATTTGCTAAGCGCACGCTATCGGTGCGGAAGGTCTGGGGTTTGACTCCTGGCCGGTCAAATCGGATACAATGTCGCCCTAGCTTTGAGGTTTCTTCAGAGCTGTGTTGCCCAGACGCTAAGCCGCGGAGGTGGGCCCCGTCACTCGTTACACGCTTCGGCGTAATACCGCGAGTATAATAAAGATTTGGTTTGATTTTTAAAATTTTCGTACCTCTAAGGTTAAACTTTCTTGGGTATATGAAGCCAAAAAAGTGATGGGTATATGAAGCCAAAAACAACTCACTCAGGGTTAGTCACCCTAAAGAATGTATGTAGTTATGTGAGCGCGGCTGATGAGGGTTGACCGACCGAAACAGTGCTCTCCGGCTCTATATTACGCCATTTTGCTTTGAGTTGTGTGTTTTGTTTGAAATCTGTAATACGTTAACTATTAGTGTTGGTGTGTTAAAGACAGCACGTATGCGGTGGCAGAGAAAAATTAGATGCACGTATTTTGTTAATGGTTTATTGTTGACATAGTTTTTGTAATCTGTATGAAGCTTATTAACGTATCGCGGACCGGTATTTCAAAATAAATAGATTATGAAGCATAATTTGAAGTGTTGCATTTAATGTTGCTGTATTACCTAGCTACGTTAAGTAAAATTATGATTTTGGATAATGCGTCAGCACTTTTTATTTTTGTTCTGCTTGTAGCCAAAGGCTATATTTGCTTTTAATGTTAATAGAGTGTATCCACGATTGGCTGTTTGTATTGTCGAAGAAATTTTTGCTCTCTGTACTTGCATGTGGATAACTGTTTTTGTATTGTTCCCTAGTTTGCTGTAGTTGTTGGTGCAGTGTTTGTAAGATTTGCTGCGTATGCTGTTGACTGGTGGATAACTAGACAGTAGGCATGTTTGGCCTGTATTGAGTAGCGCGTTTAATTTTGCATACATAGACATAGTTTTGTTTTTTAGACTGCTAGTAGCTCATCTGCTACTTCGACCACAAAAAAACTGGCTTCAAGGAACTCGAAGAACTCTTTTACCAAAGAAAATCGAAAAGAAAAATCAAACCCTTCAACTTCATCGAAAGCTCATTCATCTGCCGAGCCATCTAGTGGAAAAGTTTTTTCATCCAAATCATCAACTCGTTTTTCATTCGGAAGATTTTCAAAGTCAGAGAAAAACATTGGTAAGTAAAACAATTTATCAGTGATTAATTGCGAAAAACTTTTTCTTTATTATTTTATGTAGCTTTACGAGCAAAAAGTTGCTGTTGTCAGCTTAATGATCAGGTGGATTTCCACAAAAGTTGCATTTAACTGCTCTACTTTGCTTTTTGATCTAACCACCAGTATAACCCCGGTTTTCAAATTAACCAAATCTTGAATTTAGCTTGTCCGATTTTTGGCTTGTTTTTTAAGTGGCATTTTTGTGCAGAAGAAGTGAACAAGGAAGCAGGTTGCAGCCAAGAATCATCAAGTCAACCAACTAAATCTCGCTCATCTACAAAGCAACAAAAATCTAAAAGTACGTATTCTAGTACTGATTTATTAGCGAAGTTCACGATTGGTTGTGGTTATTGGTTAACGAAGATGGTTTATTTCTAGCTCTGACATGTTAATCTTGCTGCCAACAACTAAACAATATTTAAGCAACAAATCTGATATTTCTTGTGTTCTCTCTTGCGTAGTTTGATCAATGGTACGTGAATAAATACAACGAAAATATTAGACTACTTGTTTATTGAAAAGATTATAGCCAGTATGTTTGTAGTTTTTTACTGATGGTGGTATAAGTTTTTACCGATACGATTGTAAAGTGATTACAAATATACTGGCTATACTCTTTTTCTTAAATTTAGTTCCAAAACCCATCGTAATGCTCCTAAATTACCTGTGTTAGCGTAAAACTAAACACTCTTTATTTCTACCCATCCTTAAAAAATGGGACCAGCAAGCTCTTTTTGAAAATGTAGTGATGTGTTTTTGTACTCACAGCTAAACTTTCCTCCAAATCAAAAAGTGAAGAAAGCAAAACAAAAAGCCGCAAACGTTACCAGTCTCCTCCAAACCACCCACTCTATACTTCTAAGACTTTCACCAACTCAAGCAAGACGGGGTCCTGCGCTAGTACCAGGTTGGTGATGTTGGCTGGCTATGTTATTATTTTTATGTATGAGTTTAATTTCTTGTTGTCTAAGACAAAACAGAATAGTTGACTGTAGCAGTTTTCTTCCTATTGACGTGCTTCGTGTTTGTCTACATTGAAAACAAAACATAGCGTTTTTTTGTTTGATCGTACATGTATATACAATGAATCTTTTGACTAATTTTGTTTTCAAATTATGTTGAAGTAAAAGTTCAACAATTTTGCGGGAGACTACTGCAAAGTGAGCTTGCACTCTTTGAATCAACAGCCACCGTTATTCATGTCAAGTGCAATCGTCTCCAGCCATGAATCTAACCCGTCACGTAGGATTAGTCACTTGGGCAATGGGCATGGTACGGTTAGATCAGGTCGCTAACATGTTCAACTGGTTCGTGAAAATAATGATTTTGATGCTTCAGTTGTATATAGAATACAATACATCAGTGCTAAGTTGTCTTTATCACACTTGTTTTGTAGTCGAAGGGGAAGAAGCACGAAGTCAAGTAGTGCTCGCACGAGGGAGGAATCTGGATCGTCAGAGATGTCCCGGGAAGCAGAACAAGCTCCTGGAGAAAGCTCGACTAATCAGGCTGGTCAGGGTGCTCCAGATAACCAGCAAGGTATGTGGGTATTGAACCGGTTGTGGGACAATATGGGCATAGGTATTTCTTGAGGCCATCCCGTAAGATCCCAGCATTAATGTCCTACATTTTTTCGAAAAAACTTTGTGGGTGCTTTGATATTGAGAACATCTTTTATCTTTCTGCATGAAGTCAAACATTACTATTTTCTGCTGAGTCTATATTGGACGTGATATTATCGCAATATCATTCTGCGGAGTGAATATTACACAATAAACACATTTGTCTTGAAGTAAATTCGTTGTCGTTTTGAACGTTTTATTTTTGATGCGTTTAAAGTCTTTGCATTTAAAATGGAACAGACTTTAATTTGACTTTGATTCAGACTTTGCTTTGGATTGCTATGCGATTGACAATTACTAGAAGTTTGCTTCTTTTCAAGGCAGTTTTAAAATCAATTTGGTTATCATTTGTTGCATAAGTGCTTGTTTTTGTGCAGGTGCTGCTCAAGCGTCAGCTGCAGTTGACAACAATGCAAATGCAGCTGCCGATCTGAGTGACCCTGACATGTCCAGGTTACAAGGTAAGAATCCCGTTAACAGCATGCGCCAAAGTGTAAAATGTGGTAGAACTAAAACAAAATTGCGAGCCTTCTGACTTATTGCATTTTGAAACTTGTAATAATTTGCTAATTTTGAAGGACTAATTTCAGTAAAAGCCGATAGCGAATTCACGTAGCTTCAGGGGTGGCTACGGTTTCGCATTCGTTTTACCAACGGTTATACTTCATACTTTCTTTCCAGCTTTGCTTGAAGCTAGAGGATTGCCATCTCATTTTTTCGGAGCGCTCGGTCCACGAGTTCAGCAAATTCTCCACCGATCAGTCAACAGCGGCACAAGTACGTAGTAAAGACGGTGATGCTATTAAATGAAGCAAGCTGTGATTTTTACTTCAAATAACTGATCACTTGCGAGAAAAAAAATGGACAAAATAGTTGTAAGGCGACCCTGTTCTTTTTAAAAATCAGCGGTTTTGGGCAAGCTTTATAATTGCTTTGGCTAAGATTTGAACTAATCTTGTATGGTCGTCGTTCGTCAGTTTCGCGGCAATATTGCTCGGTCTATGTCTTCCAAGTTTGTAGTGCTCCACTTCGCTATGCAAAGCGATGAAAACAGTTTAAGTGGAGTGTTTCGCAGCATTCCATATTACTCGATAAAACACTAACAGTATATTCCCGTCTAAATATTTTCAAGAAAGCAGGTCACCTTATTCGCGTTGTTGTTTAGATGTTTAAAGAGGCGCTGCAGGTTTTGGGCCTCGCCTACTTGCTACTCGTATCAACAGTTTGCTACTTATTAAGCAAGAATTAAATGAAGTTTGTAGTGCAACTGAAATACTTATGACATCGACTTTGGTGCGGAAGAAGTAGGATTCGATTGCCAGATCTTCAAATCGAACGCAGTGTCGTCACCGCTGCGACGTTTCTTCGGTATTGTGTTGCTCAGCGCTTACCCGCGCGCGCTATAGTCTTCGCCGTAACACCATGAGTAAAATGCAGATTTGATATTTTTTTACTGATTTTAAAATTTTAATTACTTTGCATTGTGAACAGATTCGAAGTCTCAGCAACTACTGCAAGGAATGCAAGCCACTGGAGATGAATCTCGACAACTTCAATCCGCTATTGAAATGTGCCAGCTGCTTGTCATGGGAAATGAGGACACTCTGTCTGGATTCCCAGTCAAAATGGCGGTACCAACTTTGATCACTCTACTCAAGGTAACCGAATGCGAACAAGACGGCTTGGGTGGGGTTTAATCCGGAAAATGCGATTGCAACTCAGCCACTTCTGTCTTAGTCTGTTAAGCGTCCACTTAACATTTGTGTGGGCGTGGTACTTTAAGACATGGTTAACGGAAGAGGAGGTTTTAAGTTAAACCTTGGAGTGCATTTATGGTCAGTAAAATAAATTGTATGTAAGACCGGCTCAAATATATATTAGATCATTCGATTGAATTCAGGCAGGCACAGACGTTTGGCTAGACACTGGTTGCTTTAGACGTGATCTATGCTGAATTGCCACGGTTACACGTGGTCGTTCAGAAGGAAGCAGATAATTTTTATAACGTCACAGACGTTTCCAACACGTTTAGATGTGAATTGTCTAGTTTGAAAATCTAGTTTTTACTGTTTGTTGCAACCGTCCTTGGTGTTACTGGTGCCTGAAGGATTTATTTATGGTTGATACGATTCTCAAATCACGAAAATTACTTTTCACATTAATTTTTATGATTTAAGTGTCGGATGAATCATAAACCAAATCCAATATCAAATAAATTTTCATTCTACTCGCGGCGTTGCGTCAAAGCGTATAGCGCGTGGTGCCTAGGCAGCACAGCTTCGAACAAACGTAACAGGCGGGGCGAGCCGTTGACGACACTGTGCCGATTTGACCGGCCTGAGACTCGAACCCCATACCTCCCGTGCCGATAGCGCGTGCTTAGCAACTGAGCTAACCGGCCGGCCTAAATCCTTCTAGCTTAATTGATAACCCCTGATACAAGAAGAAGACATATCGTACTCGATGAAAGTCTTCGTCCAGTTTTCTAGTGTTTAATCTTCTTACGTTGGTTTTGCTTGCGTGATATTCACTTTATATGCATCCATATGACTGAAACTTCTTATCGCTCACAACCTGTGTAGTGTGTATATTTGTCACAGATGGAACATAACTTCGATATGATGAATCATGCTTGCAGAGCTCTCACTTATATGATGGAAGCTCTACCTCGCTCCTCTGGAGTTGTTGTGGATGCAGTCCCAGTGTTTCTGGAGAAGGTGATAATCACTTGAAATTGCTTGGAAGTTATGTGCTCTAAACACTCCAAGTCCAATCTTCCTCTGCTGGTTGTTAGGTTTACACATCCACAACTTCTTCGTAGTTTTTAATCCTGGCTGATGTAATAGCCACAAATTAATTTTCGCATGTCTTGATTTCTTCATTGGATCCCCTTGACACGAGAAAGCAACGTAGGCGCTGTACATAGAACGAATCCAGGCTCGCGTAGATTTGTATCTTCGAGTTTTCCGGTTGATTTTTGCATTTGACCTTTGTAATTTACTGCTTGTTAGTTTCCAGCAAGCAGAGACAATTATAGCAAAGCATCTTATCTAAGGACGCAACAACGAGACTTGGAAGGGAGTTGACCGTTAACCTTGCGATCATGGCTTTCATAAAAACGACGCTTCAAACCACTTAGGCCACGCTGCAAATTTTGTTGTGTTTGTAGGGTAGTCATGTGCTTTGTACCGGTAGACTCGTTGTGTGTCCGCCCTCTTATTACAATTGCAATGCTAGAGCCGTTGTCATTAACTGGTTTGGACCGCTTTTCACAATAACCGCTTGCATGTCAGCAGCAAATAGCTTCGATGGCCGACACGTAAAAGCCTTTATCTCTGGCACTGTAGACTTTAATTTGATTCCGAGTCTGGTCAACCCAGTGAGATGGTATTCACTGTAAGATTGGTATTCACAGCTTCCCTGCTTGACGCTCAGCATTGCGGGGACAGCGTCGAGAACAAACCGGCAAGTTTATTTAATGTGCCGTTGGGAAAGGCTCTTAGCTGGATTCCCCCATCTTAGAGTTGTAGACAGATGGCTGGCAACTTCTAAGCTAGCTCGTTATAACGCTTTTATCGCTTACTCGCGATGGCAGGATAAATATGGAACTATTTACAAATACTTCGCTGCGGTTGAGCATTTGTAGGATGTCTGCCTATTATTTTTTTCTTAGGACACTCGACTTCTTATAGTGATCTGGTGAACGCTTGATTGTTGGTGGCTTTTACCCTTCTACAACTCGGTGTAATGTTTTAACTCCCAACTTCTTCATTTTTCAGCTTCAAAGTATTCAGTGTATGGACGTCGCTGAGCAGTCTCTTACCGCTCTAGAGATGCTATCTCGTAGACACAGTGCTGCTATCTTGAGGTCGAATGGATTGTCTTCTTGCTTGCTCTATCTTGACTTTTTTTCTCTTCCCGCTCAAAGAAATGCTCTGGCTGTAGCGGCCAATTGCTGCACTGTGCTTTCTCCCACTGAACATGGTGCTGATTTTAATACATATTATGGAAGTTCGATTACAATGCTTGTGCAAAGACTTTCTCATCATGTAAGTATTTAATGCTGTCAGTTATGTAGGAGATATGCTTATTTCAATAGTGTAGAAGGCGTATATTTTATTGAATCTTAACGGGACGCTTTTCGGTACAATATAACGTTGAACCATATCGACGCAATGAAACCGGCCTCATAAGCACTTAAGGCCTCATTGCCGAGTTGGTTATGGCTTAGCGCTTGGACAACACAGCCTCAAAGAAAATCGCAGTGGTGGCGAGCCGTTAGGACACTGTCTCCGATTTGACCAGCCAGATAATCGAACCCAAGTCCCCCCGCACGTATAGCGATGTCCTTAACCATTCTGCCAACCGGTCAGTTATATGAACTTGAAGTTGTTTTTAAAACTAGCTTCAATTTGAACGTTTGATCTCTGTTAGGTCAAGTCGTGCCAAGAACTGTCTACGCAGTGTTTATTATAGAAATGCTGTTGATAGCCGAACGACGATGCCAATAAATATGATAACCGACTGTAGTTCCTTCTCTGGAACATGATTGCTGCGTTTATCTCTGTAAGTTTAACACCTCGACTTTAATGATGAGTCCGCCAACTCGCTTAACTCTTTTTTTGGTGAATTCAAACAATTCGAAAAACCAAAAGTACACTAACTTGAATGTGATCTTGAAAATCTTTAACTTGACAAGAATTGCTGGAATTTAGCCTAAACCCGATAGAAACTACTTGCACTTGACACAAACTCACGAAGATAAAAATAAAGAACTTTGACTCGATTACAGTTGCTTGTGGGTTTGCATAGGTGGTTTTGAGACGCTGGGTTGTTGGACAAGCTTACACCTCGTCTAGGAATCGAAGTAGAACCTTCTGCTTCTTGCACACGGTAGCAGTTACCACTTCTTTATTTTTTAAGAATTGTTTGAATGCTTTTTTTTTTTCAGGACAAGAAATGTGTTGAAAGTATATGCCTGTGTTTTGCTCGTCTTGTTGATAACTTTCGAAGCCAATCGGAAACATTGCAGAAGATCACCAATGACGGATTGCTTGAAAACTTTCAAGTAAAAAATAAAATCCTCATTATACTCGTGGTATTACGCTGAAGCGTGTAACGAGTGGCGGAGACCATTTTCGCGGCTTTTTGCTTAGGTAACACAGCTCCGAAGATACATCGCAGCGGTGGTAAGCTGTTTGCGATGCTGTGCCTGACTGGCCCGGGATTCTGATCCAGACCTCAAATTTTTATTAAATGTGATTTTTTGCTTAATTAACCGTTATTGTAATGTACAGAGCCAGCTTTTCGATGGGTCTTTCCGCGTTTGATATGTGATGTTTTTTGTAGAATCTTTTGGTGGTCACTCCTCCTCTGATAGGAAGCAGCACTTTTGTGATGGTGATTCGAACCATGTGCCTGCTCTGTTCATCCTGTCCCAATTTAGCTACACAATTGGTTAAAAACAGTAAGTTTGTACAATTTTTCTCACAAAATTTAGATTTTCTCATAAGCTTCTAGTTATCAAATGCAAAATCACATCTTCATTGTGCTGTTGGAATTACGCCGAAGCCTATCTCTGCGGCTAATGAGTAGCTGGGCCTATCTCTGCGGCTTAGTCGTAATTGTACAGGGTCTGGCAAAAAAAACTGACACCTTTGAAATTGTCATTGTGACAAACATGTTGCAGTTAGACTAATGGTTAAAGTAAAGTTTTATGGCTACTAACATGCCATTTAGTTTTCATTATGTCTTGAAAGTTACATCCTTTAGATGGCGCCTTCGGGTGTGACGATTATTTATTGCAGGCGATTTTTAGTTTTCTATTATTTGACGGCTTTTTTTTTGCGGTATTACGGGATGAAAGTTCAAGTCGAGATGCTAAAGTCGTGTTATCGCTCGATCGAAAAGTTTTAGTGATAAGGCTCATAATGATTTTTTTAATTTGGTACAGTTGCAGTGTAAGATTCTCCGTTTTGAAAAAAACTTCAAAAAATAAAAGCACGATGTTCGCCTGTCTTTGACAATTTTAATTGCTACATTAACAGTTTTGAATTTTGACACTAATTACAGACTTTATGATCTTGCCTTATTCATAAGTTAATTTCCAAAGTTTCATAAATTAACACAAATGGCGTGTTAGTTGCTGTAAAATTTTACTTCAACCATTAGTCTAACTGCAACATGCTTGTCACAATGACAATTTCACATGTACCAGGTTTTTTTGGCCGTCCTGTATTTGGTTGCATATTTAATTATTCTCCTATCACGAGAAAGCGATCATAGCGCTCTACGAGCTCCTTCGGATTTGCCGGCCACCTGTCTACCGCACTAAGATGGGGGAATTTCGCAAAATGTCTTTCCCAACGGCGCAATAAGTAAACTTGCCGACTTGTTCTTCACACAGTCCCTTTAATGCTGAGCGTCAAGCAGGGAAGCTGTGAATACCAATTATAAAGTTTATTTCCGTACCGTCAACACAAGAATAATATACGAAAATAATACAGATATTAAGATGTTTCATAATTTCACCTTTTTTTTGAAATTAAAAATGCTTGGGGTCTCATCAGGTGGGTTTTTGGACACAATCAAAGGCCCTCGAAACAACGTCCGATCAAAAAAAAATTTTTTGATTGTGACCAAAAACCCACCTGATGAGACCCCAAGCATTTTTAATTTCAAAAAAGGTGAAATTATGAAACATCCTAATAGATATACTATACTGTATAATTTGACAGCACGAGAAATGGGAAGAAGCAACAAAACGATAAACGTTGTAACATGCAAAAGGGAGTAGAAGATCAAGAAAAGTAACATGGGAAGCATTGTTGCAACACCCGACATTGGTTTGACCCGACTTGGAATACAACCCGAGTCTACAACTCCAGAGCCGGACGTTCTTGCCGCTCGATCATCTGAGCTTAGCGCCTGAGCGACACCGTGCCCGGTTTGGCCAGCCCGGAATCGAACCCCTGACTTCCCGATGTCTTCAACCCCTACAATACGGACCGATTAATTTTCTGTGTTTATCTAGCGCCCAAGATGCTGTCCTTGGCCGGACTTCTTTGACTTAAGTAGTAATTCTTTATTGCCTTATTAATAACGTTCAATATGTTCAGATATTGCTGAGACATTACGTTACCTGCTCTGTGGTACTGCTACTGACAGCGAGAATATTGAACTGGTTCCTCGAAGTCCACAAGAACTGTATGAAATAACATCACTGATCGGGTGATTATCTAATTGCATAAAAATCGAATCTTGTACTCGCTGCACTGCGCCGAAGCGTGTAGGGAGTGGCGGGGCCCATCTCCGCAGCTTAGCGCCTGGGCAACACAGTTCCGAAGAAACGTTGCAGCGGTGGCGTGCCTTTGGCGACACTGTGTGCGATTTGATCAACCCGGCAATCGAACCCCAAACCTCTCTCTCCTAGAACGAGGTGCTTAGCAACTGAGCTCACCGGCCGGTTTTTTAAATCAAGTTTTGCTGTTCGCTATTATATACCGTAAAAGCATCTT
This sequence comes from Trididemnum miniatum, assembly GCA_964006365.1. Taxonomy (NCBI): domain Eukaryota; kingdom Metazoa; phylum Chordata; class Ascidiacea; order Aplousobranchia; family Didemnidae; genus Trididemnum; species Trididemnum miniatum. The sequence continues at coordinate 4,933,135 of OZ023231.1, read as the reverse complement.
TTTTTATGATGCATTGTGTATTACTAAATATTCTCGCCATAAGTCACGGCATATTTCACCAACGTCAAAACACACGCTTGAATTTGAATGGGTCAGTTTTGTTTTTTTTTCAGTTGGTGTGATAGCCAAATTTTTTGAGGTTGTGCGGCTTGCTCTATGTTTGATTTGGACAATCTGATTCCTTGACTAAAATGAATAAATGTTGTTGCAACGCGTACAATGATAAGCTCATTTTTGTTAGTCTGTGATTTTTGTTTCAGAGAGCTGATGCCACGGTTACCCTTGGATGACCCTATGTTTGGGATAGACCGTTTGCTGAAACTAAATCTTAAGAATTCAAACAACTCTGATTCACCTGTATGGCAGTGGAGAGGTGATGACGGAGTCTGGAGGCCTTACTTTAAACATGACAACAGGTAATCATGTATTGTGAACGATAAAATGAACGCAGATATCCGTTTTTTCTTCAAGCCTATCATAACACTATAATTGTTTTTGTCATTGCAAACTTTATGCTATTTATCTACTGCATCCTACTGTTTCCACTATTACGGTTTTTGTTCAGCGTTTTTGATCTAAATTTCTGTCAGGAAAAAGCGCTATGCGAATCTACTACGATTATTGTTAATAGTACCATAATATTTACACTAAGATGCTGATTAGTTGAAAGAATTGCTTACATTTCTTGTTACTGGATTGTTATTGAAATACTTTAAATATGCCTATGATCGTGTTTATCAAGGGAGCTCAATAAAGTATTGCTTTAAAAAAATATCAAAAAAAATCAAGTCTTCATTATACTCCTCGACGTTGCGCCGAACACGTGACAAGTGGCCTATCTCACAGATTAGCGTCTGGGCAACACAGCTCCGAAGAAACGTTCCAGCGGTGGCGAGCCGTTGACTACACTTAGTACACTGTGTCCGATTTGACCGACCCGTGAAGCGAATCCTAGATATCCCGTGCTGGTAGCGATGTTTCTAACTGCAGGTCGCCCGGCTGGTATTTGCACTCCGGCATTGTCTATACATGATCCAAGTTGATCCGTTGTGGTAGTGTATTGAATTGGAGTTATTCATGTTGTCGCCAAAACTTGACGAAAGAATTGGCTCTTTTAAGCATTAATATAACTTTGTTACATTTAGAATGATCGAGGAAACTCATAAAAACGGAGACCATGAAGCCAGTTTATTGATTCAAGGCCGCGTTTATATGCTGGATTTTAACTTGATGCAGCAAATTAACGAAGATACTGGCAACAGCAGACCAATTAGAAGGCTCCCTGTGGATAAAGAACAGACCGGACCAAATGGTAACTAAGTCATAATGGTTCAGCCCGAGGGCAACACAGCTCCACAAAAAAGTCGCAGCGTTGGCGAGCTATTGCTGAGTTTGCGTCAGATTTGACCGCACAGGAATCGAACCCCAAACCTCCTTCACCGTTAGTGGTGTCTTTGACCACTACACTAACCGTAAAATTGTAAAACCAACCGTAAAATTGTACTTGTACCAATGCTATATTACTGACTAATTTCTTTCGACGCAGATGAGACAGCAGTGGTCAAGACCGAGTCGGTATCGAATATAGTTGATGCGAGAGTGGCCCTCGTCAAAGACGATCACGCAGTTATATCTCAGTTCGTTCGCTCTCTCTTCACTCTTCTGTACGAGGTATTAGACCGAAATTGTAGTGGTCTAAGTTTTTAATAGCTGCAAGCCGCGTACTAAATTAATACTTACACTGATATTTTAGCGTTACCAAATTTTTTTCGAAAAAACTCATTTTTCATGTATTGGGTGTCGTTATTTTTTGTTGTGTGGTGTTATTGTAATCTGAAACTTGATTTGTGTGGGTTTGTATTCTAAATCGAAGTTGAAACCACTTCGAGGTTTTTCGCGAGCTGACGGCTGCCATCCAAGGAGCACTGCCAGTACGAAGCATGGTTTCATTGAGGGATGCCGTCTTTCCGTCATAATCTGTAATCACCAATGCATTCATTTTTATAAATGGATAAAATCCTCATTGTACTCGCCCTATTACGCCGAAGCGTGTGAGTAGTAGCAGGGCCCATATCCGTGGCTTAGCGCCTGGCCAACACAGCTCCAAAGAAACGTCGCAGTGGTGGCAAGCCATTAGCGACTCTGAGTCCGTAGACAGGTCCGGGAATCAAACCTCAGACCTACCGAACAGTTAGCGCTGTCTTTAAACACTACACCAACCGGGCGGTTATTGTAAATAGATTTCTACATCAAGTTTTTGAAATGCTTATTAATTTGCTCCGAAGGTATACGGTTCCTCAGCCGGCTCGCCAGCTGTGCGACACAAGTGTCTACGTGCTGTGCAACGAATGATTTACTACGCTGAGCCCGAACTACTACGCGATGTTCTCAAAAATCTATCCGTCTCAAGGTAGGCTGAATTTTTGCTGTCATATATTTTTGCGACAAGCATCAGATCAAAGTATTCCTGACAAACATAAACAATAAACATGTATATTGTATTTACTTATATCTTAATCTTTCTATCACGAGAAAACAAAGCGCAATGGCGATCTCGCTTAGGAGTTGCTGGCCATGTGTCCTGCACTCCAAAGATGGAGGAATCCCGCTGAGTGCCTTTCCCATTGGCACAAATAAGCTTTCGGGTTAGTCCACACTGTTCTTTAATGCTGAGCGTCAAGCAAGGAAGCTGTGAATATCAATTATTTTACAGCCATTGGTTTGACCCGACTCGAAATCAAACTCGAGGCTAGAGCTGCAGAAGCAGACGCTTTTACCACTAGATCATGTAAGCTTTTGATCAAAAACTAAAGTCTACTCTGCACCAGTGCACCTTGTTTCTCGTTTAGCGCGATTGTCGTGAGATATCCCATTTAAACAGAATCTTAAGAGAATTTTCGTTGAATACTTTGGTAAAGTTTTTGTGATAATATATCTGCTCTGTTTTGATCATTGAGCATTCTTTGTTGTTGAAGCTTTGAATCTATCGCATGCATCGTTATATTTTTTACAGCCACATCGCTTCTATGCTTTCAAGCAACGATTTAAAAGTGGTTGTTGGTGCTTTACAAATGTCCATGATTCTTATGAAAAAACTACCAGATGTATTCGAGGTTTTCTTCCGCAGACAAGGAGTCACTCATCAGGTAAATTATCCCGAATTTGCTACTTTTTCCACAATACCCTAAGTAACCCTAAGGACCTAATTTTCAGCTAAGCGAGAATATCGAAGGAATACCGCTGAAAAATCAAACCTTCATTATACTCGCCGAAGCGTGTAACGGGTGGAGGGGCTCATCTCCGTAGCTTAGCGCCTGGGTAACACAGCTCTGAAGAAACATTGCAACGTTGACGATGTTGTGTCATATTTGTCCGGCCGGGGATCGAACCCAGAACCTCCCGCGCCGATAGCATCTGACCGACCGGTTGGAATGCTGAGTTGCTGCCTCATGTTCACACATGTCAGCTTTGATTTATGGTTTTTGTGATCGCTTTTTTCTATAGCTGATGCTGACTGGAAAAACCGACTATTTGAATCTTTGTTGTGAAAATATAGGTATCTGTGACCATGCTGGGATTAAGAATTAGTCAAAAACTGCAAGGAAAATGACCTTATGGAATAGTTTTGTGTATATTTCAACACCTTCACCCTGTCCAGTGTCCACATGCCCAGTTTGAGTGATTCCAACGGCCCACGGACTTTGTACATTATAATCGATTTTTTGATGTTATGATTAAAACCAGGGATTATGACATCAAAAATTTAATGGTGATGCATAAAAGCCATGGGCCTCTGGAACCGCTTAAACTGGACGTGTGGACAGTGGACGGGGTACCTGTGGACCACTTTCAGCTGTTTCGAAAAATTTTTTTTCGCGACAAGAGTGAGCGACTGGCGTAGAATTTGAAATTAACACTTCAATTTTTCAGGTCGAACAACTTTTAGATGAAAAGCATAAAGTAGTAGGGATTGAACCGCCCGATTCGCCACCTAGTGGTTCTACAAAAATGGACACCACTAGCTTGTCCACTCCTGTTTTTGAAGGTGCCCCCAGCAGCACAAATCCCTCTCCTATGGAAGCAGCTCCAGGGTTAGTCAACCCATTTGTTAATGTTTTATCTTACAGTTATTGGTTAAAACTTTTTACACTGTTACCCTATTTTTTTTTTTTTTTGATAAAATTTTTTGGGAGAATCGGTACCACATCCGAAAAACCTAACGTACGATATTTTATATGCTACCTGACTCCGACCCACGGAGTGATTAAATAGCGCTGTCCTCGCGAGAGGTCTGCGGATTCGATTGCTGGACTGGTCGAATTGGACACAATGTCGCCAATGACATGCCGCCGCTGCGTCGTTTCTTCGAAGCTGTGGTTGTTGGCCATGCGCCAAACCGCGAGGATTTGCTCCACCACTCGTTACGCGCTTCAGCGTGATAACGCGAGTGTGATGAAGATTTGACTTTTTTTTTTTTTTTTTTTTTTTGGTGAATCCCTGAGTTATTAAGTATCTTATTAGTTATTTGTTGCTGTATTTGACTAGAATATTCTCCTCATAAACTCTTGTCTCGTAAAGTAGACCTGTTTAGCCGCAGTTATTGACATAATTATTTGACGGTGTTTAATTTTGATTTTCAGACGTTTATCCGACATTCTTCGTCGCAAATATCCTTCTCGCAAGAGCACTGTTAAACGTCTATCTGCAACCTCCCTCACTCCCACCCCTGAAGATGGCCATTTCAAACAGGGATTCACCAGGTTCGTGGAGATTGTTAACCTTCTTACTCTCAAACTAAATGTGATATTGCAATAATACAATTCAAACAACTCAAATGTCCAAGTGGATGGAGCGCATGCCTCTGGAGCTGTAAGCTCTGGTTTGCATCCAACCCCGGTCAAATCAATGACTTCAAATTTATACTCACAGCATCCCTGCTTGACTCTCAGCATTAAAGGGACAGTGTGGAATACAAGCCGGATAGCTTGCTTGTTGTGGCGTTGAGAAAGGCATTTATGGAGATATCGTCATCTCAGCGTGATAGACAGATGACCGGCAACTCCTCAGCAAGCTCGTTATAGCGCTTTGATGGCTTTCTCATTATAGAAGGATAAATAATATTGAAACATGCAATTAGGTACAAAATAAATGCAAAGTTTGATGGCTATGCCAGTATACCACTGGATTACGATATCGTTCTTTCACGTAAGAAAGCAGCTTACGCAAAGCGTTGTAATCGCATAACCTATGTTTACAGTGTAATATTTACAGGAATCGAGCCAATACCACGTCTAATGATAAAGTTATATCTCCTCCCCTTACCAAAGCAAAAGCATTTGCAGCCGCTCTTTCAACTGTGGATGCAGCCACAGACACTCCTACTGGACCGAAATCAAAATCAGGTCAGAAGTCCTGAATCACATATAAACATATAGTAAAATTGTCAAATACCACTGTACGGTTTAGACTACTGGCAAGCCATGATTTTACGAAACAGGTTTTTGCCAAAGCACTGTACTTTACCTACTGGCTGTTTGGCGTAATAGTTAGACACCGCTATCGTATTTGTGTTTGTGATTGACTCTAAGCGACCAGTAGCGCAAGAAGTTGGCTTGGGCAGTTTTAATTTAGTGTTGGAATTGGCACCTCTAATGTAATTTGCCATAGCAACAGAATCCTTTAACCTATGTGCTAACCTTGTCAGCGTCATTGCGACCTGGCCTAGCGGTAGCGGTACCACGCGCAGGTTGCAGGTCGGACGTGACGGGTTTGATTCATGGCTGGAACCGATCATATTTGACATACATGTTATGTAGTGGTGTTATACCGTGTGGCTGCTGGCTCGGAAGAGCGCAAGCTCGCTTCGCAATCTCCCTCATTGTTGGATTTTCTGTTCAATAATGTTTGAAAACAAACATGTATTTTGTGTATAATATTGCAGGAAGCAACAGCAGCCGATCTACAGCTTCATCCTTTTTTTATAATCTTAATCCTGTTCGCTGGGGCAGGACATCATCATCCTCTGCATCTGCCGGAGCCTCATCCAGTGCCAATTCCCCTTCATCTCTCTCTTCATCGTCTTCATCCCAAGGTGCATCTCTCTCCCGCGAAAATCTTTCCTTACCGAACTTGAAAAAGACTTCGGGCTCCAAAGAAAACAGGTAGATCAGTTAGAACTGTAAAGCTCTATGGTCTCGATTTACAATTGAAAGCCTAGTTTGATCAAGAGCTGTTAAATTAAATCTTGCTATCAGCATTTTGCCTTGTCGCAGCAGCTACTCCTCCTGACGAAAATTGCCAAAAGTCAAAATCAAATGGCGTATTGCGCCGAAGCGTGTAAAAAGCGGCGCGGTCCATCTCCGCTGTTTAGCGGGTGGGCGACACAATGCTGAAGAAACGTCACTACGGTGGCGAGCCATTGATAACTTTGCGCCCGATTTGACCGGCACCGCAACCGAACCCCAGACCTACCACACCGTCTGCGCTGCTTTTAATCACTACCCCAAACCAGCCGGTTTTAACCCGCTACGCCAAACGAAAAATTGCATTAAGTCAATAGGCCATGTTGTTCTAGAAAAGCGTTTTATTCTGAGGCCCGAAATTTCATGTCTGTAGAGTAGACAATCTTACCGTCTTGGGTGTGGTCGTGCGGATTTGTTTTGTTGAAAAATGGTATTGTTTTCACCGGTTAAATGTGCGTGAAGTGTCAACGTATCTGACTCTTATTTTACTGAAAAATAAATCGAAATCGGTGTTGTTATTTTTGTTTCCGACGTTAAAGCACCGTGGCTGCAGTAACAGGGTGCTGGATAGGTTGCTCCGCAACTTTGAGTTTTAGTAGTAGCAGATTGATTTGCTTTTTCAATTAGCGGAATGGATGAAAACACTACTATCGGCGAGGGAGATGTGGGTTCGATTTAAGAACCGCTCAATCCGGACACAGTGTCGCCAACGGCTTGTCATCGCTGCAATGTTTCTGTGTTGTACAGGCGCTATACCGCGGAGATAAGCCCCGCCGCTCGCTACACACTTAAGCGTAATATAGCGAGTATAATGAATATGTATATATGTATATACATATTTTTTTTTTTTCGTTTCGGCTGAGTGATATTCGCATTTTACTCTCGCAATTAGTGGAAGCAGTGATTGACGAAAATCGTTTTATAAACTCAAAAATTTACATCATTTCAGAGAGGAAGTCAAGCAATGGATCCGGGAACAAGCAAAACTCTTCTTGCAACAATACTTTGCTACAGAAGAAGTCGATTCTGGAAGTCCGGATGATAAGAAAATGGATGAACAATCACTTCTCAAGCAACTAACATCAATAGCTCAGTCTTTGATTTCTTGTACGGTAAGACTCAGTTAAACAGATACTATGTCAGTTCAAGCACACTAAAGATGAAATGTCACTTCCGAACCCCTTATTATAAAAACTTGTCTTCACTGTTATTTGTGCTAGATATTTAAATTGTAGCAATGCAGCGCAAGTGCCTGCTGTAAACTTGAATTAGAATGTAATTATTTCATACGTATTTTCTTGTGACCAACCAGTTGGCGTCGTGGTTAAGATCAGGGAAATGTGGCCTCGATTCCCGGCCCGGTCACATCAAACACAGTGTCGCCAACAGCTCGCCGCCGCTGCGACGTTTCTTTTAAGCTGTATCGCCCAGGTGCTTAACCGCGGAGATGGGCCCGGCTACTCGCTACACGCTTCTGCGCAATACCGCCGGTATAATGAGTAAATAAATAACTGAGGTTATTTTCAATTTCTATTGAACGGAAAATTCAACAGTAATTGAGGGAGACTGCGAAGTGAGCTTGCGCTCTTCGAGTCAGCAGCCACCTGTTAAATATGTCAAATGCGACCGGCTGCAGCCGCGAATCGAACCCGTCACGTAGGATCTGTCACCTGCGCGCGGTACCGCTAGGCTACGTCGCTGACATGATGACTTTGAATTTTGTTTGTAAGCCATGCTTCTTGAGTTGTTGACTCGGATGTAGGTTTGGCCCTTTCAATATTATAAGCTGGTGTCTTAGAGCATGGTACCGGTTTCCATAATTAAAACGCTACTGCATCGGACTGTTTGTTTGTGTTTTGCATGACATTGGTGTCACGCTGGCATGACATCATCAGCAGAATTTTGAAACATAAAAATTAGGGTTATTAGAGGAGAGTTAGGGGTAGGAAAATTCGAGATAGGGTTAGAGACCTAAAGTTAATGTAACTTTGGGGTTGGTTCGCACAAAGAGCAATTTCAAAAGAAAAAACCTGCCTGTTAGGCACTGCCTAACAATAACGTAGGTTGAAAATACCGCTGTAAATGTTGCAAAAATATCCAATTTTGTCGCAGAATTTGACCGATGCGTGCGAGAGTCTTCGTTCATTTTCCAACATCGCTAGCACATCAGACGTGTCCTCATTTGAACTCCAACACAGCGGAATTATTTCATCTCTTATCGTGTTCCTCACTCAACAAGATTCGGATGGTAAAAAAGATGCGACATCTTTGAGAAAAGTCAAATCCACGACCACTCCTCCCATGGCTACGCGAAGAAGAAGCAAAATGGAATCTCGTAAAGCTCCTCTGATCTCCGAAATCGGAAAATCCATCTCTGCGGAGGAGCAGCAAAAACCAAAATCGGCCTCGTCGGATGATACGGGACATTTTGCTTCCGAGGCAGCTTCGGAATCAATCAAACATCCAAAAAAAGATGAACAATTGACCCAAACATTTTATCCATTGTCAGCAATTAATAGAGATGAAAGGTTGCGCCGCTTTCTCAATGTATTTGTCGGCTTACCAGTAAGTTCAAATTAGTACAATGTACATAGATTTATCTCAGTATCTCCCGATTAAATCTACGTACACTTTTGTTTAATATTGCCATCTGTCTACAGTCTACTACTTGAAGATGGGGAATCCCGCCTTTTCTTTTCCACACTGTCCTTTTGATGCTGAGAGTCTATTGAGGAAGCTGTGAATACCAATTTTTAATTCTTGGTTTGACTCTGCTGAGTGTACTGTGTCAGAGGATACCTATGTTTTGCTGTGTCCACCTGCCATCTGAGCTATTGTATTGCTATCAACTGTAAATTAACCTGTGCATGTGCTGTATAAACAGACGGCGTTATGAATGAATACTAAAGTGATATTAGCCTCAATCGCAAATATAACTCGTCACGCATGATCATTGATCAAGCAATGCACTGCAGCATTTGTCGTTTCCTATTTTCCTTGGTGTAATGATTTCATTTTTTGTCATCAGGATAATCAGTTTTCGTTAAATCCGATTACCGTGTCCGAATTGAACGATGTTGAGCTACTCCGAAATCTTGTCGAGAAATTGAATTTGTGCGTCAATCAGTTGGAACAATTCGCTGTGCGATCACATGACCTTCCCTCTGCCCCTGGAAGGTAAGTGCTCGCATTATCTCAGTTTTGCCCTGTTTACATGTCATTGTCCAGTGGTTCCAAAGGCCCAAGGGCTTTCTGGATTATAGTCGGTTTTTGGTGTCATAATCACATTTTTTATTTGACATAGATTAGCCATGATCCAGAAAGCCCGTGGACCATTCGAACCACTTAAACCAGTTATGTGGACAGGGCAATTATAAGTCCATGTTTGGTGGGTTAAAAGCCAGTTTGACTTCAACGTCATAGCAACTTTTGACGTCAACATTAAAAAATAATTTGTTGAAAAACTTGCTGGTTTTTGGTTCACGAGAAATGCATCTGTGAACTTTAAGAAATTGTGGTGGTTATTTCACCGTCATCAACGCTCTGAAATCGTAGTAAGTAGCATGGTTACAGATTGAATCATTGTTTGTTCTTATATTTTACCGACATGGTGCCCTGTACATGTCCACCATTCTAGTGAAAGTGCTGTAAGTAGAAGTTTTTCTTGTGGTCCTGAATTAGACTGAGCCTGGGTGCAGAATGTTTTTGTTTTTTTTGGAAAAGGGCGTTGGAGTCTGAAAGACTGGTTAATGCTAAACCCGTTTTTTAAGGCTATAAAAAAATGGTTTAGCAGACCAGTCTTGGGTAATAATCGGGTCTTTAAACTAGGAAAAATTATAGAAAAAAATAGGATGTATTGTATTTTGGGTCTTTACAGGTTTGTTTTGGACACCTAGCGTTTTCTCTTCAAAAAATGGCTAAATCTTTACCGAACACCGTGCTTTGAACATTTGACCTAATAAGCTTGCAATGCTCATTTAGAGCAGTGTCTCCCTACCCTAGTCCGCCGAATCATTTGAGTCCCCTAAAAGGTCTGAGTGAGTCCGCAAGCGCATCAGCCAAGGCAGTACATTTAAGCAATTGGCTGTAACTATTGGTCAGGCGACAAAAGATTTTTTGCCCTTTCCAAATAAACATATCTGTGATTCTGTGAGGCTTGGTTTTCAGCACCAGCAATGGTTAAAAGCAAACGTCGCAACCAAATTCAACCAGAAGATGACTTCAGATGCCCTTTGACGACCGTAAAACCCAATTTTGACGTGGGACAAGGTTCCCGCTGAAAAACTTGAGAACGTGGGCAATAGATACATTTCGCTAAACTTGCTGCTGGTGTGATTGTTGTACCGGTACCTCTACCTTAAGTCCGCAAAGAATTATGCTGTTGCAAAATTGGTCCGTGATGTGAAAAGGTTGCGAACACTGAATGCGAGCGTTTTAATTGTTTCTGTATTTCTGATGCAGGGGATCACAAGCCTTGAGTTTCTTCGCAAAGCATCAGTTAAAATGTCAACTACAACGCCATCCTGATTGTTCGAAAGGCAAGCAATGGCACAGTGGGCCTGTCAGGGTGAGTTCTTGCGTAACTATCGTGCGTTTGAGTGGAACTGAAGGTAATTGCTATTTCGAAAAATAAAATTTTCATTATACTCGCGGTATTACGCCGAAGTGCGTAACCAACCGGTGGCGTGAAGCGCGTAACCAACCTGTGGCGTGGCCCATCTCCGCGACTTAGCTCCTGGACAACACAGCTCCGAAGAAACGTCGCAGCGGTAGCGAGCCGTTGGCGGCACTGTCCGATTTAACTCGGCCGGTAATCGAAACCAGATCTCCCGCACCACTAGCGATGTCTTAACAACGTCGATCGGCCGGTATTATTAACCTGTAATATTAATTCATAATTTAGGTTTAAACAATTAAGCAATAGGCATGTTACTACTGGGTGCTTTGCAGGTTGATCCTCTAGCTTTGGTGCAAGCTATTGAGCGTTATTTGATCACCAGAGGATATGGCGCTGCTTCAACTGATGATAAAAATCAGCCAGAGCGCAGAGATATTTTCATGCTCATGGAGGAAGAAGAATCAGAAGATGAGATCGAAGTAGATGACGATGAAGATGATGATGAAGATATGCATCCCCTGCATCCTCTAACTTCAAGTACAGCTTTTAAAATTTAATTGAAACTCGTTCAAGGATATTACTACTCCCGATGCAAAGCGAATATTTTTTACGATATCAAACCTTTTGCAAAAGAACAAGACTTTGAGAACCCGCTTTAAGTTTTATTTGTGCTTATCTTGCTGAAAGTTTTTTTTTAGTTCAGTCAAATCTTCATTACACTCGCGGTATTACGCCGAAGCGTGTAACAAGTAGTGGGCCCATCCCCACGGCTTAGCGCCTGGGCATTGGGCAACACAACTGCTATGAAACAGTGCAGCGGTGGCGAGCGTTGGCTACTATGTTTCCAATTTGACCGACCCGGGAATCGAACCCCAGACTTCTCGCACCGATAGCGATGTCCTGAACCATACGTTATTTTCCTTTTTTAAAATTATGTTCAAATATAGAATTGCAATCATTTGCAGGCACATCTACGCACTCATCTAGTGCTCAATCATCTGCTCCTAAACACAGATTGGAACTTTTCATTGGATCGCAGAAGTTGCCGTACAACATGACTGTATATCAAGTAAGTGTTTGTAACATGCCCTAGCGGTATCGTACGTTGTAGAGGACAGATTATTCATATTCAAGACTGGCGCAATTCGAAATCAAGACACGATCGCATTTGATACATATTTTGGGTGCCTACTGCCTGTGTCTTAGGAGAGCTCGCTACGCTATTTCCCTCAATGCTGTTACATTTTCGTTCAGTGCTTCGAAAATAATATGAGTAATTTTGTATATTCTATCATAACGGCATCCGGCTGATTAATGTAGTGGTTCACCTTATCGCTATCAGCGTGGGAGTTCGAGCGGCGAGGCAGACACAATGTCGCCACCGCTGCTATGTTTCTTCGAAGCTATGTTGGCCTGGCGCTAAGCCACGGAGATGGGATCCACCACGCTATACATGCATTGGCGTTTTACCGCGAGTATAATGAAGATTCGACGTGTTAATTGCTGCGTTTGCTCTAAAAGTAATCTCTTCCGTAACCTCGTTTTATTTATTGCATTGAAGCAGTTTGCTCGGGCAAAGCATTCTTTTCCACAGATCATGCTGGTTCCGTCTAAAACTTTTTCTCCGTATTACTGTCCCTCTTAATCATTTCCTCACGGGAGTTTTTCTTCTCTCAAGGCGGAGGGTCACCACCAGGGCTACACAACTGCACGTACACTCGCAAGCATTTTTGATTTAAGTTCAAGTTCGCGTAACATTCGCAAGCTGATTTCTTCATTTTTAATTTTGCGAATTCAAGTTGAGTTCAGTGATTATATCGAGCTAAGTTCAAATTGTTTTTTTCAAGTATAGGTTTAAGGATGATTTCAAAACACAACCAACTTTTTTGAAATCGATTTTTTTTGTGGGCAAAAAAGAGCGAGTTCGAGCGCAGGTTCGAACCCGCGGTCCCGGTCACCACTATCGTGTTTTGTGCCTGAAACTTCGCAAAAATGACGCTTTCTCTATTTTTAGGCGGTCAAATATTACAGTGAAGGTCAAGGCCGATCTCCTGTACTGTTCGTGTCTTCAGATAGAGATACTGACGATGAGATGATGGCGTTGTCGAACAATAATGTTTGGAATTCAACTCACACTATTTAGTGGGTCAAATGTAGCACTGTAATCATATTTCTAATCATACGTATGCTTGGTAATTTTTACACTGGAATGCATGAGCTTTTGCTGCTTTTACAATGACGACTAAAAATGGTTGTTTGCCAATTCTGTTTTCCTGTTCCTGTTGGAGTAGCCGTTAAAGGTATCGCTGTGTAGCCCAGGCGTAAAGCCACGGAGATTGGGCCCCGTTACTTGTTACACGCTTCGGCGTATTTACCGCGAGTGTAATGCAGATTTGATTTTGTTGTTTTTAGTTACAAGCTTGTGGCGGACGCTGATGGCCAGAATTCTGCTCAAACTTCGAACAAAAAAGGCTCGACTAAATTGTCACCAAATTCCCACAAACGCAACGATGCTTTGTATCTACGTAAGTTCGAACATAATTTTTGAGTTGCTTCTCTTATGAAGACAACAAAAATGTATCGGAACGTCAATATTCTTGTTGCTCTTGTATGCTGCTCGACTTAATTTGGCTGCACCAAGACTCTTGTAAAAGTTTAAGGATAATTATTTTGTTGATCATAATACTTGGAGTATTACTTGTACTTGTGTGTCATAATACTTACTACAGTTTTTACATCAAGATGATTTTAACAGTAATGTTGTTCTAAAAGCGGCAAAAGAGCGTTGTGGTGAAACACATCGCTATCAGCGCGATTGGTCTGGAGTTCGATTCCCGATTTAAATTACTCGCAATTTCGCCAACTGCTTGCTACCGTTGTTGCGACGTTTCGTCGGAGCTGTGTTGCTCAGACACTAAGTGCCCGCCATTCATTACACGCTTCAGCGTAACAGAGATTGGCCTCGCCACTTGTTACACGCTTCGGTGTAATATCGCCAGGATAATGAAGATCTGATTTTTGATTATTTTGCTGGTGTGTGTTTTAGATGGTCATGTCACTCCTCTTCAAAGACCATTAGATCGTTATTTAAGTCATTCTTTTGCTTATCATTCCGTCTCTTCTGATCCAAGCAAGGAGGTAAGCCATTCTCATTTGCAAAGCAGAAGCGATAAACCAATATGGGCGAGCAGACTAGTTGATTGAGAACATGATCTTCGAATTTTATGCATTTTGTTAGACTCAGTGGCCATATTCCACTACTCCAGCTTGTGTAAGCAAAACTTTCTCCAAGCAACGATTTACCTACTCTGATATTGCTTTAAAGCATTTTTTTTTTAATTCTTTTGCCTCTTTTGCGGTTGGCGTAATGGTAAAAGATATCGTTCTCGGCGCGATAGATTTTTGGTTCGTTTCCCGGGCCGGTCAAATGGGAAGCAGGGTCAACCACGGCTCGCCACCGCCGCTGCGACGTTTCTTCGGAGCTGACGCCAAGCCGCGGAAATGGACCCTCCACTCGTTACACGCTTCGGCGTAATACCGCGAGTATAATGAAGATTTGATTTGATGTTAGAGTACTTTTAACTGGCTAAATTTAATTAGGTTCTCTGCTTAATGAGGATTATATTTGGTCTCACGCTGCATTGGGACAACCTCTATACCCCGAGTTCCCTTCGAAGTGACAGAGAGTTGCTCCCAAAAGCTGAATTCATCAGCAGTAAACTATCAATGAAAGCTCACCGACAACTTCAAGGTACAATGGTGTTACTGTTTGTTTTATGAGTGCGCTTATGAGAGGCTGTTACGGTGCGCTGAATAAAATTTTTGTTCTGTAATTACTTTCGTTTTGCTTGAAGAGTTGGTTTTGCTGCTTGTGTAATAAGAAATAGATATCTTAGTTGTAGACTTATTGGCTTGCAGTGGAGACTTAACAATTGGGTCGGCTGGTGTTGTGGTTAGAGACGGCGCTAACGACGCGATAGGTTCTGGGTTCGTTTACGGGGCCGGTTAAATTGGACACAGTGTCGCCAACGGCTCGCTCCGTTGTTTCTTCGGAGCTGTGTTTTCCCAGGCACTAAGTCGCGGCGATAGGCTGCGCCACTCGTTACACTCTTCGGCGTAATGCCGCGAGTATGATGAAGATTTGATTTTTCATAAATACTGACGGAGCTTACTCGCTCTAACTTGTTTTACTGAAAAGTTTTCTTTCCACTTTGCTCATTTTTCAGACCCACTTATGATAATGACGGGAGAGCTTCCTCCATGGTTGAGCGAGCTCGCACATTGTTGTCCGTTCATTTTCTCATTCGAGACTCGCCAGCTGCTGTTCCGCATCGTTTCATTTGATCGCGACCGTGCTATGCAGTATCTCTACGATACTGGTGCTCTTCCGGACACTAATTCTTCTTCCTCCAGTGCAGCAACATCTTCATTGAGTTCTGATACTTCTCATCGATTTGTACCGAAAATTGAAAAGAAAAAAGTAAGTGACACACCGAGGTATGTGCTGTCTTGTTCGATTGAATTCATGAACTCATAAAATTATCCCTTCTGCTCGAATTTCGAGGTTGACAACAAAATTTTTTGGTTTTATTTAATAAAGCCCCGACCGGTTGACGTAGCGGTTCAAGACATCGGTGCTGTAGGTCTGGGGTTCGATTCTCTGGCCGGTTAGATTGCACACAGTGTCGCCAACGGTTTACCATCGTTGCAACGTTTCTTCGGAGCTGTGTTGTGCGCGCCTAAATTGCGGAAATGGGCCCCGCTACTTCATGCTTCGGCGTAATATCGCGAGTATATTGAAGATTTTTGATATCATTTAGTTAGTGGACGCGAATTATAAAAGATGAAAATAAATCAATGAATGTAACATGAGTAAAGCAGTTTCTGACTCATTTTAGTGTTGCAAGTATTACTAGTTATAGTCCTTTTTATCATACAGTATTAAAACAGTGTTTGCTTTTTTTGATTTTTTTCCCAGCTGCATAGTTTCTTAGGTTTTTATAGTAGAAGCATACATGCATCATGGAAGGCGACCTGATTGAGTATCGAACCCGCGAAATTAGCTGCGTTGTCCAATGCTTTAACCGCTCTGCCAACTCCATGTGCTGTAATAAGATGGTGTTTTTAGTGCGTCATCAAGCGCGAAAGCTTGCTCCACCAAGCTGAGAAAGTGCTGCAAGATCACGGCAATGGACGGTCCTTGCTGGAAGTCCAGTATGAAGGGGAAGTGGGCACTGGACTAGGACCTACGTTGGAATTCTACACGTTAACTAGTCATGAACTGCAGAAGGTAGAACTAGGATTGTGGCGCTCGGATGGAAAGTCGGACTCGATCGGTAAGTTTCGGAGAAAAACGGTTGAAAGCGGAATTTATGTGAGTTATTTTTCTACAGAAAGCAACCGCAATGCTGAACCAGCGTCCCTGAAAAAAATGGCCGAAAAAATGTCAGACATAGCCGAAGAAGAAGAAGAACCCCCCGTTCTCCCTGATAACACCTACGTCCACTCCCCCGTCGGCTTGTACCCTATTCCCATCGGTCGAAGCACAAAATTCAGCGCGATATCAAAAGTGAAAGCCAAGTTTCGTTTCTTGGGAAAATTGCTTGCCAAAAGTGCAATGGATGTCAGAATGGTGAGATATTTTTCAACAATATGAAATCTTCATTATACTCGCGGTATTACGCCGAAGCGTGTAACAAGTAGCGGGGCCATCTCCGGGGCTGGGCAACACAGCTCTGAAAAAATGCCGCTGTGGTGGCGAGCCGTTGGCGACACTGTGTCGATTTGGTCGGCCCGAACCCTAGACCTACCGAGTTAATTTTTTTCCAGTAAATACTGCGCAGAAAATTTGCCGTCGTTGCGGGAGACGGCGAAGTGAGCTAGCGCTCTTCGGATCAGCAGCCACTCTGCGCTTTAAGTCAAATGCGACCGGCTTAGCCGTGAATCGAACCCGTCGATAGATGCTACTTCACTGTAGCTAGCAGCATTGAGAATAAGCCTGCCAATGTTTTCCTATATTTTGAAGCAATGTTGAAAAATTTTGGTGAAAGAGAAAATTAAGGAAAACTGTGTCTAAATTTTATAACAATTGAAAATAAAATCTTCGCGCATTCGCGGTATTACGACGAAGCGTACAACGAGTGGCGGGTAATCTCCGCGGTATAGAGCCTGGGCGAGAAAAACGTCGTAACGGTAGCGACTGGCGAGCTGTTGGCGACTGTGTTCGATTTGACGAGCCTGGGAATCGAAGCCAGATTTTCCGCGCCGATAGCGATGTCTTTTACCACTGCACGTCCCTGTTTAGCTTGTAAATACTTTTTTGTGACTCGATCTTGCTTTACAGGTTGACATCCCACTCAGCATCGTCTGCTACAAGTGGTTACTCGGGCGTGAAAACGAGATCACGTGGTTTGATCTTGAGCAAGTTGATCCTGGATTTACTTTGACTTTCAACCGATTGAAAAGTGTTTTGTATCAAAGACTTGTAACTGAACAGCAAGCCGCTGTAAGTGGGATAGTATAGCAAGAGTAGGGTGAGCACTGAGCAAGGCATGATATTATCGAGGTAAAACGCCCCGCCAAGGTTGTAGCAGTGATGCGGAAACAGCTGTTATTTGGAGCTTCTGCTTCCTCTTCCGAGTAACAGTATCGCTCCTGCATCCGCTTCCGACACAGTGTTAGCGAGTCGTTGGCGACGATATGTCTAGTTTGACCGGTCTGGGAATGGAACCCCAGGCCAACCACTCCAATAGCGATATCTTTAATTACTGCATTAACTGGCTGCAGTTGTAATATTTGGATGTTAATCAAACAAATTATTGTCGTCGGTTCTGATCAAAACTAAAAATTTCAGTTAGTTAATCTATTTTATTAGACTGATGTGGAAAAAAAAGTATCTGCAATCACCATGGACGGATGCAGTCTGGAGGATCTTGGACTTGATTTTCTTCTTCCTGGATTCCCCAGCATCGAATTGATGAAAGGAGGATCGAAAATGTCACTGTCTATTTCTAACATCGATAAGTATCTATCGGTGAGTTACACTTGTCGCCGCTGTGCCAGCGAAATTTCACTGCGTATTGAAAGACAATAACATTTCAGCATTGCTGGGATTCGATTGGTGCTTTTGCATTAAAATTATGTGATGCTAAATTGAGTATCAGTGATTTCAACTCTTGACATTTGTTGCATATCGAGTTATCGACCCAGTTCCTTGGGCAACAACAAATGCATATCATTTAACCAAACCTTTTCTACAACTTTATGATTAATATGCCCATTGCAAGGTGATTAACTGTGGCAATTTCTGAAACGATGAATTGATAGTTTGTATTTAATTGCATATTTTAATTACTTATCCTCTTATTACGAGAAAGCGATCAAAGCGCTATAACGAGCTCGTTTAGAAGTTGCCGGCCACCTGTTTATGATTCTTAAGACAGTGGAAATCGCTTTAAGTGTCTTTGCCAGCAACACAACAAGTAAACTTGTTGGTTTGTTCTCTACACTGTCCCAGTGTCCCTGGTGTTCCAGTAATGCTGAGCATTAAGCCGTGAGTCCTAATTTTAAAGTCATAGGTTTGACATGACCAGAAATCAAACCAGAGTCTACAGCTTCTGAAGCAGTCTCTTGCTATTCGGCCAACTGAGCTGTTAATGAATTATTGCCTCTCGATTGTAAAATTTTGCGTTGACTTAGCAATCTGCTCCTTGGATGATAGCTGCTCTAAGCTTCTGCCGCTGTCTGGATCATGAGTAATAGCTTTTGTCGAAATGTGGCGGTGCTGTGGAATAACTTTGATGAAACTAATCTGTATGTTTGAATGCAGTTGATTGCCCACTGGACTTTATTCGAAGGAGTTCGTCATCAATTAGAAGCACTGAGGGAAGGATTCCAATCAGTGTTTCCTTTGCGAAATATCGATTATTTTTTCCCGGAAGAAGTATGTGTTTCTTGAATTTGCTACGTATTACAAATTCAATGTTCATAATTGCGCATAATTAGTAATTACTTTGCCATGACCCAGCAATACTCGAGCCAGATGCGCAATTATGTTCGAAAAGTTTTGAGATCGGTGATTTTGATCGTGCGTAATTTCCTGCAAAGCTAAGCGTGTGATTTCATCTTTGATAAGTGGGCACATCTTTTGGAGCAGTTTAGTTTCTCCAATTGCAGTGTTAATGGTATAATCGCGGCTAGTCGTGTTTATGATATAAGTAAACACGATTTAACTTGCTTCAATTTTCACTGCTCTGTCGCTCAAAAATTGCGACCTATAGGTAAATACACTTTCAGATTGTTTCAAAAGATTTATTTTGGTTTAGAATTTTTTAACTCACCTCGTAGCGACTCTTTTGACGTTGTGGTTAACGACAGCTGTTGGCGCTGAATGTCTCGGGTTCAATTCCCAGGCGAGTCAGTTCGTACACAGTGTCGCCAACGGCTCGCCATTGCTGAGACATTTTTTTGGAGCTGTGTTGCCCAGGCGCTAAGCAGCGGAGACGGGCCCCGCCACTCGTTACCAACTTCGGCGTCATAGCGCGAGTTTAATGAAGGTTTTGATTTTGTTCAGTTGGATGAATTATTTTGCGGAGCGAGATATCAACCGTGGAGCGAACGGGAATTAGCGGATTGTTGCCTCACCGACCACGGTTATTCACATGATAGTGAAACAGTCAAGACTCTTTTCAGAGTTTTATCTCAGTATGACGTCACAGAACAGCGATCTTTCCTTCAATTCGTCACCGGAAGTCCACATCTTCCTGTTGGAGGTCAGTAACGTTTCGAAAACATTGTGATTTTTTGTTGTTCGGTTTTGTTTGATTAATTTTTTGTTTGTTTTGAGCTTTTTCAAATTTGAAGAACAGCTGTAGACTAGAGCGTCCGTCTTTTGAGCTGTAGACTCGGGTTTGATTCCGAGTCGGGTCAAACCAGTGACTTTAAAATTGGTATTCACAGCTTCCCTACTTGACGCTCAGCATCCTGCTTGACGCTCAGCATTAAAGGGACAGTGTGGAGAACAAGCCGGCAAGTTTACTTGTTGTGCCGTTGGGAAAGGCACTTGGCGGATTCCCCCATCTTGGTGTGGTGGACAGATAGCTGGCAACTCCTAAGCGAGCTCATATAGCGCTTTGATGGCTTTTTTGTGATAATAGGATAAATATGCAACTAAAAAAAAAAGTACGGTGCATCTCAGCAATGCATTTTATTACTTTTCTCTCATTGCTGACTAAAATCGGTGTCGAAGAAGAAATTTGCTTTTGCAGACAGCCCGTCTGTACTTCTAAATTCGCACCTTATTTCCCTTCGCACGCTTTCGTTGTTTTGTTGCCTCTTTTATTTTTTTTACCGTTTTAATGCCTTCTTCATTGTCCAGTGTTGACGGCGCCGAAACAAAAGACACTGCTACTCATACTCTGCCGTGGCATTTGCTTTAAGGAAACAAACCTTCACTTTGGGTATAAGTGATTACGCCGAAGCGTGTAACAAGTGGCGGGCTCCATTTTCACGGCTTAGCACCTGGGCAACACAGCTTCAAAAAAACGTTGCAGCTATGACAACATTGTGTCTGATTTGACCTGCTCGAGAATCAAACCCAGACCTCCCGCATCGATGTCTTTGCCCACTATCCCCACCGACCAGTTTCCACCTGCGATATTTCCATTCAAGTTGCATGTGAAGCTGTAGAATGCTGATAATACGTTTGGTGTTAAATAGTTGACTAGTTAATTATGCAGGTCTTCGTGCACTTCATCCCCAACTAACAATCGTTCGCAAAACCAGTGAAGAAGGTCACAGCGCCGATGAATACCTGCCTTCTGTGATGACGTGTGTCAATTATCTAAAGCTTCCAGAGTATTCTAGCGAGTCTGTGATGCGGCAACGACTTAGTAAAGCTGCTAGAGAAGGTCAAAAGTCCTTTCTCTTATCATAAAGGCTAAATTTTGCCGGATAATTGCATTTGCAAAGCACGTGGTGGTATACAATACACTGCCAATTGCGTATGGAGAGTGGTAGCTGATTACCCAAGCGTTCGCACTCTTTTTTTGCTGTTTGGCTTCTTAAAAGCACTGTTCTCGTGTTGCATTTCTTTAGCGTCGTTCTAGCTTCGGTGTATTTGCTTTTCTGTGTGTGCTGTGAAACTGACCGACTCTCAGTTCTATCTGTAATTCTGCTTTTTTTGTTTTTCGTTTGGTTTTTCGAATTCATTACAATCTTAAAGAGGTTGTTACTTAATATCTCAAAACGCCATTTTGCAAAAATTATTTTACGAAAACCTTTACGTTATTACGAAAGAACTACTTGTGCAAGTATATAGGGAAATAATACGAAATTGTGCTGAGTTGGTAACGGCTGTATTTTTTTCTAGCTTCTGTGTGGGCTGGAATTTTTGCGTCGTAGGTTGTTTGTCGTTTTGCTTTGACGTATAACATTGGCTGAATAAAGTATCAAGAGCTTATCCGCGTTACTATTTCTTGACCAGTATGGTCGGGCGAAAATGTTCGTAGCACTCAAGATTGGAATGGAAACAATTTTAAGGTCGAAGGAGCTGCGATGTAATATACCGATTCAAATCACACCTTTATTATATTCGCCGTATTACGCTGAAGCGTGTAAGAAGTGGCGAGGCCTACCCCACGGCTTAGCACTTGAGCAACGCACCTCCGAAGACGACGCTGCGGTTGCGAGTCATTGACGACGCTGTTAGATTTAACCGACCCGGAAATAGCAATGTAGCTACCACAAGGCTGCGAATTAAACTCATTAAGCGTAAACCATAAATGAACTTTTGAATATGCGTACATAAAGTTCTAATGTTCAAAATCAATTGCCAGGCTTCAACTTCGCATGATCGTGCTTTTTGCTTCCGGATTTTTTTCGACAACGACGGATTTCTCGTTTCCATGTTTTCAAAATGCTCTTGGAAAACAGTTCAATATAATCGCTCGGATATATTTGACCTCCGGCTGGTTCCAATTCGTTTCCCGCAAAAATATATCTCGATCGTTTCGTGAGATTGGGAAAGCAAGCCGGGCAACTGACGTCCATCCAAAACTTTGTTTTTCTCTTCGAAGGAGTATCTTCAATGTCAAGTTTGAGCATCCTAATCAGCTGCACACGAACTCGAATAACTCCAGAATCGATTGTTCGTTGGTTTAAAACTTTCACGTAGGCGACTAAAGAAAACATTATCAACAGCTTCAGAATCGATTGTTCGTTGGTTTAAAACTTTTACGTAGGCGACTAAACAAAACATTATCAACAGCTTAATACAAGTACCGGATTAGCAGGGACTGTATTGAGACTGCGGGGGCCCAGGATAGTTTTACCAAAAACCCACCCACACCTAATTTTAACGTCAGCAGACTTTTCTAAAGGATGCGATTTGCCCGGAAATTACGGAACTACTGCCTCCTCCCCTTCATCCGATTCTGCGGGTAAGCGCAAAGCTGCAGTTCCGATTTTGATACAATGATTACTTGATCCAATATCCCGAAGAGCCCTTGAAACCAATTGGGATGGATATCTGCGTACGCTGAATCAGTGTAGGTTGAAGCAGTCGATCCAGATAAAGCAGTAGGTCGATTGTAAATAGGCTTAGGCCAGATGCTTCGTACAAAGGAAGAAGCCAAAAATTGGGGAAATCAATCAAACCCGATTAATTAGCAGCAAAGTATTAAAACTGAAGAAGCCATAATGTATCGAAATAGGCCTACGGCTAATGAAAACGGAGCCTCTATCAAAGCTTTACCATAAAGCTAAAAAATCTACAAAGCAAATGCTTACCAAATCTAGCCGAACATGCTTGGCTTGAAATACTGACTGGTATGGTACAAGATGCTGTGCATGGATTGGCAGTGGTTTGCGTGGAGTTGATGGTAGAAGAGGCAATCGAGAAAGTCGTTGAGGGAGGAAGAGTTAGCGACGTAGTTGATTCAACGTTCGCAGTTGTGGTGTCACCTTGCGTAAAACAAGCAACCATGTTAAAGATATTATTTAAAGATCTTAAAAAGACTTATTAAATGAACGCTGGAAAAGCTAGTTCTACGACTATAGTTTTTGCGGCTTGATCGTTCATCAGATAGAAGTAGGTTCAAACTCAGAACCTCATGATTGAACTTCGAGCTCTCTAACCACTCCGCCGTCAGGCTTGACCTGAGTCTACCTGATAAGCAGAAGAGTGAAACTAGAAGAAGAGTGAAACTCATATCATATCAGTGAAACTCATATGATAAGCATATCAGTATATAAGCATATGATAAGTATATAAGCATATGATAAGCATATAAACTCATATTAGTGAAACTCATATGATAAGCAGAAGAGTGAAACTCATATCCGCAGCTTAGCGGTTGGCACACAGCATTGAACGCTCAAAAAACATCTCAGCGATGGCAAGCTGCTGACAACACTGTCTCCGATTAGACAGACCCTAAAATTCAACGCCAGACGTCCTTCACCTTTAGCAATGTCGCTCCCACTATGGCAACCGGCAGGATTAAAAAAATTCAAAAAAGAATTTTATTAAATTACTTTCATAATTCGCCATTACATGAGCTCGAGATATAGGCTTTATTTCTTCAAGCCACGTAATTGCAGCAGCTTAGTTGTTTCGGTACAGTATGAAGTATATGCAACATGGAAGATGACTTAGGTGATCATCGAACCCACGAAACCAGCTACGCAGCTCAATGGACTAGCTACGCGGCCAAATCCGTGCGCTTTTTTGATTGATTGAAGAATTGATTGATTTAATTTCTGCCTAATCAAATCAACTTGAAACAACCTGAGAAATTTTAAGGTTACTTACTCGAACTAGTTGTCGAAAGTGACGCCATTTGAATTTTGTACGAAGCTGAAAATCCAACGTCATTTCCGCTGGAATCACTCGCAAAAGTTACAAACATTTGGTTTCCAGTTGATACAATTTCATCGGGAATGTCGTCATCTTTGCAGAAGCGACCCAAAACTCTAAATTGGAGCTAGATTGTAGAAATTGAGTCGTAAGAAGCAATGGTTTAGCCAGGGGGGAGGGTAGGGGCACCAGGGCACTAACTACCTCATTTTGACGAATAAGAGATCTTTTATTTTAGAGATCAATCATTAAGGGCAAATCATAACGGTGCCTCTCATTGTCTGCACCCGGCCCAAAATCCCGAATTATTTTGCTCGTTTAGCCCCAGGTAAAAAGTAAAGTTTTGGAGAGGTGAAAGTCATTGACCAAACATATGCAACGAAAAAAAAAAAAAAATACACTCGATCATCGATTGGGTGGATTTTACGAGATCATCGTTGAAACGACTGTTTTGGGTCACTCCATCCATCAAACCTCGTTATAAAAATATGTAGGCTTATGCATGTATGACAGAGATAGCCGGAGTCTCTTTTTTGGCATTTCGACTCCAATCCTCTACCAAACGCACAAACTCCGGATCCAAATCCGCATCCTGTTTTCTCCTATTTGGCTCCTGTAACTCCTATTTGGCTCCTGTAATATTGGTTCAACTCCTGCTATTAAACACTTCTCACGCGTGGACGTTGCTTGGCAATGCTTCCTTCGCACTTTTTTTTTATCTTAGCTAAAGCAATGATCAGTTGAATTTACGGGCCGGTCAAATCGGACATGTTGCAGCCGCTTGATCGCTTTCTCGAGATGGGAGGATAGATATGCCTCTAAATGCAAATGCAAAATCTTTTTCAGGAGTTAAAAAACCGCCTGCACAATTAAAGTGAACTAAATTAGCCCTTCACGCTTCTTTTGACAATCAAACCGCAATAATTAAGAACACTTTCGAAGAATTCTGGACGTAACGCTTAGAACTTCTCATTAGTTTTAGTAAAGAATATGCCACTAGAATAACTGAAAACATTTTTAATTACTGGACGTTTTAATTAGCTGACGGCATCTTGACGTAATTAAAAATGTTTCAGTTAATCTGGCTCAATGTTTTCCACTAAAACTTTTAATGAAATCTTTCAGTCTCAGCGAAACAAAAATTAAACGCTGTAAGTTGAACACATGAAGCTTACTTAGTGTGAGATCTGCGGCTCCATCCACTGAGAACTGTCACCGAGTCGTACTTGCAATTTGTTGAAATTTCCAACGTCATTTTTGAAAACGTCAGCACAATCTGGTGATTTTCTGGAGCACGTATCAACCAGACACACGTCATGCTGTTCGGATAATTGAATTTAGGAAAATTGACGCTGTGGAAAGTCCCGGATGATTCCGTGAGCAATCCACCACAAGAATCAAAATCTTGACCATGTAAAAGAGAAAATACAGGATTTGAAGTTTGTGCTACTCGAACTTGTGAGCATTGCATGTGCGCAGTTGGACTAAATATTTGCGAAAACAACCTCATCAGGCCACCACAAATTATTACTTTATTCTTTATTTAACTACGATAGCAATAAAATACCAAACTATTTGCTGCACCATAGCTCTTGTTGTTGTAATCTATCTGTAATTCATACCCTTTTGTTCATCCATTCAACCATTTCATGAAGCCTACTTGCGGAACAATTACGCTTAAGATGGCTTGGAGATAAACAACTGGTACAAATAAATGAATTCCATAACGCCTACGGAAGTGGAACCAAAATTTTAGCTTCTCGCATCGATAGCACTGAATATTGAACATTTTGAGTCACTGCTATAGACGTTTTGGCAAGGAGCGATCCTCCAATAACTGCTCCTTTTTGGATCTGGTCCAGCATTATAATAATAATCACGGAGCCGGCAAAAGAACATTCAAGAACTGATTTTTTTAAAACCTACTCTAAGTATGCATAATAACATTCTCATAATAAAGCCCATACATTGGCCGAACTGTAACTTGTGCAAATCAGAAAAATTTACTCTTCATTACACTCGCATTATTACGCCGAAGTGTGTAACGAGAGGCAGGGTTCGTCTCCACGGCTAAGCGCCAGAGCAACACAGTCCAGAGAATCATCAAAGCAGCGGCAAGCCTTTGAGGACACTGTGTTCGATTTGAGCGGCCATGGAATCGAAGCCATGACCCCTCGCGCCTATGGTGTTGTCTTTTACCACTAGGCTAAAAGGCTGGTTGTAAGTTGTCTCCCTCCAAATTTTAGGCTGGCTTCGTCCTTGACTAACATCATAATTTATCTAACCTGCAATTCTCGGTGCGATTGATATAAAAACGGCCAGAAATCCAGTTCTTTCGTTGCTGTCGTCACTTTGAAACGTCATCAGCATTCGATTTGAAGTAGTTATGACGTCAGCAGGTCGGAACGAACCACAGAACTTCCCCAGGAGAGGATGAGATTTGGATGGTCCGTTAAAAACCATTACTTGGTCATAAGAACAACCACTCGTGGTTTCTAATTCAAAATGGCTGCGTAAACAGTTTGTAGTCAGTTTAGCCAATATTGTTACATATTGTTTTTCAACCCCCACCTAAGCCTCGTTGTTGCGTCTTTGGATAAGATGCTCCACGATGATTATTCCTGCTCGGTGGAATCTAACAAGCAGCAAATTAACGAAGTCAGAATCAAAACTCAAGCGGAAAACTCAAAAACAAAACACAACTTCTATGCGAGTCTGGATCCGCCCTGTGTATAGCGTCGCTTTCTCGTGACAAGACGTGATAAGAAGAAATCAACCAACTGGGTGTGATTAAACTCTACAGAAGTCACCTGAAGCTCAGTTGAATATTTCGATTTTCTTCAACAGTAATTTGCCATTGACAATAAATATTTGAAGGATAAAGCTGAGGAAAGTTGGGGGAAATTAAAATCCCTTCTCCATCTCGAATCGTCGAGTTGCACTGATGAGCAACACTAAAAACAGACTCTTATTATAGTCGGTTGTATCTGATTAATTATTTCAGGTCACGTCTATATTCAGGGGGTCATGCGGCTGCCCCCACCTCTGTGTTTTGTTGATAGATGTTTAATAGCAATTATCATTTAGTACAGGGGTGGGGAACATGCAGCCAGCTTAAGTTTTACGTATGGGCCACGTCAGAACTTTGTTAAAAGTAGGCCTGCAACTCACTGGTAGAATAGAAAACATTAATCTTTCTTAAAAACTGCTTCACATTCACAAACAGTGGCGTAACCAGCCCAAAGTTAAGTGGGAGGGGGCAAAACTTCCTAGGTTTGTCTAGTGGAGAACCCAGAATTCGACAAAGGAGAGGGCACAACTGGGAATCTGGAGGCGAAGCCCCTAGCCGCTACGGATTTTTAGGGTTTTTACAAGGAAAATACTCATTTTAGCATATTTTTTTTGTCGAAAAAAGCCACACGGATACCCCTAAGTGGTCTTAATCCGCCTCTGCTTGCGTTGTTAGTAGACTTACTTTATAGCATTAGTATCTTTGTTTGTAGGCTAATGGAAACTAAAAATATGTCGGGAGGGGCACTTTTTCCCTTTGCCCCCCTGTTCACAGACCTTCTATATTGCGCAATCAATCTATTCACCACTCCTGGTTTGTTGCCTCAATGCCGTAACGCTCCCACTAACAAACTGATGTGACGCTGAGACCTTTCAGACATAGTGCAGATTTATCTTATTATGGCTTCACATCCACACAAAGCCATGTCATAATAAGATAAATCTGCACAATGTCTCAAAGGTCTCAAGGTCTCAGTTAGTGTGGTCGCACCTTAAGACAACCATAAAATAATTTTCTAATGTGTCTTACCAGCAAGCAACATGATATACTGTATATGCTTTCGTATAGAAAATCCGAAATAAAAATCACTATTCATTCGCCGCAGTAATGGTATCAACACAAGAAACTGGTTTGCAATTCTGCGATTCAAGACCGCAAACCTGACCATTCTAGAAAAAAATCTACCAACCTTTGGGCATTTGCTTGACCACAAATCCTCTTCAGCATGCAGGCTAATATCAGCGCTATTCTTAACCACTTTCCGTGTTCCATTACTATATTTCTGAAAACTGCATAAGCAATGTATGATGAGATGTCCATAAAAAATTAAATCTTCATTATACTCGATATTACGCCGAAGCGTGTAACCAGTGCCGGCGTCATGTCCCCGGTTTAGCGCCTGGGTAACCCAGCTCCGAGAAACGTCACACCAGTGGCGAGTTGTTGGCGCCACTGTGTCCGAATTGAGCGGAATCGAACCACAGTTCTCCCACACTGAGAGCGAAGTCTTTCACCACCACCACGCCCATATGAGATGTCTTTTTTAATCAATGAAAAAATTTGAGATTTTTTATGGATAAGTTTTTGGTTACGAGAAATCAGCAAAAACACTTTTGTTGAGCCTCAAAAACGCACTGAAGATTTCCTCGATTTTTCGTTACTTAATTAATAACTTAAAAGTTTAAGTTAATATAAAGAATTTTGTGCTTATTTTTTAATGAAGGAAGCCTGTTCCAGAGTTGTCAACCGAGGATGTTCAGCCCCACACGGGACCGATTAAAAAGCTGAGCCAGACCCGACCCGAATCCTAATTAACTAATTTATCAGCCTGTCTGAGCCCGATTTATACCCAAAATCGAAAACATCACTTTAAATCTTAAAGAAAATTTAATAAAAAAGTTAACGGGTTTTACCCATCCACAGTCACACCAGTAACGAACAGGAAAAGTCAAGAAAATGGAATTAACCAGTAGGCTACGCACTGTGTAATATCCTTAACTTTTTTGTACTTAAAGATAAACTAACGAAATAAATGAATGTAGGAAAAATACTCAACGAAATGCATAAATGTTTTGAAAAAAAATCAATTCAGCAATAATGCCGGTGTATGACATCACAACACGATGTTTTGATTTGTATGAAACAAGATCAATCAATGTTTTTGAAGGTTGATAGATGCGACTCTTTGTTTCATTCCAGCAATCGCAAAAACCCTGCCACTCACTGAAAGTGACTGAAAATATCGAATTAGCTCTGGTTCTGGATTCCGGCTCAATTTTTTAAAATTCAAGCCCGAGCCCGGCTCAAACCCGACCCGTTAAGCCCTTGCCCGATTGACAACTCTGGCAGAGCTATGCCTATATGCAGGGTTACCGTTTCGTGCTTATTTCTAAGATTTGTGCTTATTTTCAAGGGCAATGTCTTAGAAAACGTGAATGTGCTTACTTCCAAGAAACGTGCTTATTTTTGAGTCTTGTGCTTATTTACCAATTTTTAGGGGAAAAACAGGACTTTGTTGACGTGAAGATCTTTTTTTTTTTTAGTCTTCACCAGTTTTTAGTGTAGTGAATTCACAATAAAGAGCTGTTGACTTTTTGGTAATCCTGCAGCGTGCCTATTTTTTCGTGATTTGTTGTGGTCCGGTGGTAACCTTGCCTATACGCCAACCAATGCATTTTTTTGCTAATCCATGCTTTAACGCAGCCTGCGTTACGCAGGCATACAAAAACCCATGTCATTGGTGCAGTAGATTCAGGCAGATATCTTGCCGGTGCATTACTTACGGATTACCTGCAACATTTATCACTTTTTCGCTGCCTGATTTCTTTTTTTGCCTACTATGCAAAAAAATCTTCATTAGGCTATACTTGCGGTATTACGCCGAAGCGTGTAACAGTGGCAAGGCTCATTTTCGTGGCTTAGCGCTTGGGCAACACAGCTCCGAAAAAACATCGTAACGATGGCGCCACTATGTTCGATTTGACCGGCCCCAGGAATCGAACCTCAGATCTCCCCACCGATGGCGATATACTCAACAACTGTGAGTAGCTCACTATTTTGTGACTAAAATGGAATAACTAGTCAACTAAGAATTACTCTTGAATATTCTCACGATTCGTTTTTTATCCATTAGCCTATTCTAGTTCAACATAGAGTGTTTTTCTCTGTTCTTCTGCTATGCAATGCTTGCGATAATCTTGATCAAAAACACCAAAGTAAACACAACTGAATTGCCACTTGTCCGGGACCTAATTGCGTTCTAAAACTTGTTAGGAACGTTTTTATTGCTTTCAACTTCCTGCAATTTATTTCTGTAACGAGGTCATATCATTGCAGGGCAATTTAACAATCGTGAACGTTGATGAAAAAACAAAATTGCTATTCTCTCGTATTGACGACCCAAGACTCGATTGAGGTCACGCGTCGACTACGGTTTCCACGAATGCTACGGCTCCTTTTGTAAAAATCAAATCCTCATTATAGCCTATTCGCTGTGTTCAGGAGCGTATTTAGGAGGGGGGGGCATTAGGCCATGGCCTTACGCTTTAGCCCTTGCCTTTTAGTAAAAAAGAACAAAATAATGGTGCCAAGTGACTAAAATATGCCAGACTATTTTTGTGGTTTCTGTAGCTTATGGCCAGGGGCAGATACAGGGGGTAGGATGAGAGGTATGCATCCTCCCACCAGCCATTTTCAACTATGTTTTTGATGTAGGGGAAATGTGGGAGTCCTATCGGACGATTGGACCTATCGAACAGCAGCATATTCCTGTGATCACGTGATCAATTTGCGGTTTGACTTTAGTGAAAGAAGTGAAGTTTCACGAGTGGTAAAATCACATGTTTGAGCAAGGATGGAGCAAGAAGCATGGCGGCTGCAACAAAAAAAATGTTTTTCTTGGTTTAAAACAAAAAAAATTAGGCAGGATAATTTTGAGATTTTAAAAAGCTTGCATACAGTGTTACGATCTCGTTTGCACTGATAGCTAAGTGAATCTCGTGCTTACTGAAGGTAGTGAGTATACATCTAGGTGACATTTCTAAACTAGAATATTTTGGGAAAGAAGTTCAAAATGGCTACCAGGGGACCTTTCGGACGGAACCTATCGGACGAGTTCAATTACTCAGACGCTGTCCAAAAGGCATTGAATGATGTAAAAAACTTGCCACAACCAGTCTCAGTCGCAACAACGAAGCGGCTGAGTGAGATTTTTACGTTCAAAGCCGATCTTGTTAACTGCAGTGTGTAGATTATGTTGCCGTAATTATCGCTTTAATACGCGTCGTTGTTTCGTGTTAATACACATTCGTTCATCATCAAATTTTAGCAACAATCTTTATGCGGCGTTTTCTCTTACTTTAGGTCACATTTGCCGTTGTCAGAAAGGTCTCGACCCTATGAACGAAAGGTCACCATGGGTGGAGACCATAGGTGGGCACAAATCGCTAATCCGCTAATTAGCGAAGCTAATTTTTTCACAAGGGGATTAGCTGTTCAGCTAATGTTCAAAAATGTTAGCGGACTGGTTATCGAAGCTAATTTTTTCAGACAATCCGCTAGAATAAGAATGGTTGCTGCAGCGGTTTTAGTATAGAAAAGCCTTTAAGCTGCCATATTTCCCGTTTTTGTGCCAGAAAAATATCTACCTGTACTCTTCTAGTTAAGCGCTTAAATCAAGCAGTGATAACTCCGTCAATGACATGATGCTGAGCTTGCGCAATCACTGTTTCGACATTTTGGAGCTGAGAGGTTATAGACCGGCAGCTGAGAGGGATTAGCATATCTTTTCTATATTACGACCTTGAGTACTACGTCAAAAACCATCGGCGAAAAGTGATTTCTGCCGGATTAGATTGGATGCGTTTGGCCGTAATCAGGGCCCAAAAAATAAAACAAAAAAGCGCTTGCATACCTTTTTTAGGTACCAAATGAAACCTAGTGGAAACGAAAGCTTACCTTGACCAGATCACGAAAAATTATGTGACAGAAGTTTTTCGGCTGCTCCACTCCCGACAGAAGCCTCCAAAGTTCGGCTGATGACGTCACAAAGGTATGCTGCGTGCCTTTTCTAGGTACCACATGAAGCTTAATGCAAACGAAAGCTTGCATTGCACCGATTGCGAAATGGTATGTGACAAAATTTTTTTCGGCTGCTTCACCCCCGGCAGAAGCCCTTAAAGTTGGAGTTATGATGTCACAGCGAAAATGAGAACATAATTCAAACTTTGGGGGTTTCTGCCGAGGGTAAAGCAGCCGAAAAAATTTCTGTCACATACCATTTCGTAATCATTGCAATGTAAGCTTTCGTTTGCACTAAATCTGTACAGTTTTTCCATTATTTCGAACCTCATTGATAGTAATAAGCCTTACGCTAAGGGTGGAAACTCAAAACAGAAACCGAAATCTGAAAACTCGGTTTTCAAGGAAATTTTGGAAACCCAAACTGAAATTGACACCTACTTGGCCAAAATTTTGAAAACCCAAACTTGAACCAAAACCGTTGTTTCTTGAAACGTCAAAACCGAAAGTGAAACTAAAACCTGTTCAAAATTTTCTAAGGTTTTAGGTTTTAAAAATTGTCATCATCATCCTTACCAGCACAGTTCCTTTCACGCTGAGCGTCGAACAGAGAAGTTGTAAATACTAATTTTTGAGTCTTTGATTTTACCGTACTCGGAATCATACCCAAGTCGACAACTTCTGAAGCAATTGCTCTCCTCACTCGGCCATCGGAGCTGCTACTTATCATCATAATAAAACAAAAACGCCAAGAAGTAGAGAATTTAAATAATTCGTATTCACAGTAGAATAACTTTCTTGGATGAAACTTAAACCGAAACTGACACCCAGAAACCCGAGCTGCGCGTAAGCAAAACTGAAACCGAAACTGGAATCGATTTTTCAACAGCCGTGAAACCAAACCAAAACTCAAACCTGACATCTGGGTTTCAACACACCGAAACTGACACCCTAACGCCAAGTAACTAGGTTTCCACCCTTGGGCTTACGCCTTAAGCACGCATAATCAAAAACGTGCGAACAAAAAGTATCATACTGTATCTGGCGAAGCACTCAGAATTAAGGTCAAAAAATTTAAGGAAGTGGCTATTTTTAAAGGCCCGTAACATTTGTCTCTTTGGTTTATTTTATTACTTCGTCTCGCTCGCGTAGGCTACAATCGGGAGAGCGCGAAAGAGTAATAAAAAAACAAAGAACTTATTTGTGTGGGCCCGTACGTATAACCACTGCCAAAATTTAAACAAAACTTTTGCTGAAAATTATTCAAAAAGCACTAAAATAGCCATTACAGCATGCACATTTTCCAAATTTTTCCGGTGGAGCATGCTCCCGGAACCCCCTAGAGCTTTTCTTGCTTCTCAATAAGTTTTAAGTTTGTTCTGCCGAAAAAAAAAATACGCCTAAAAAAATGTGAAAATTATGGTCCCTCTTTTTTTAAATTTCTTGCTACGCCACTGGCTGTGTTACCCTCAAGCTCAAGCCCATATCCGCGTTTAACGCCTAAGCAACGCAGCAGGGAAGAAAAATGTCGCAGCGGTAGTTGTAGTACTAGCAGTAGGTTATTTATTTGTTTGTGTTACAAACTAACACAAACAAAAACAGTGGAGAGCTATTGGCAAGACAGGGTCCAAATTGACCTGCCCGAGAATTGAACCCTAGACTTCCTGCCCCAATAGCGATGTGTTCTACAACTTCGCTAATCGTCCGGTGTAGTTTTTCATTTTGCCGATGGTAAAATGGGTTCAATACCAGAGCTACGAGCTCGCAAGAATTTTCAATCGAGCTGAAGCTCGAGCTCACTGAAAATTTGCAACCCGAGTGTCTCATTTTTAATTTTGCTAGGTCAAGTTCTAGACAACTCAAATTTTATCGGGTTTGGACTAGGTTCAAGCAATTTTTGTCAAGTTCAGGTTACCGGTAAAGCAATAAGTTCAAAACTAAATTCCAGTGTTGGAAAATCTGCCATTTAAAGAGTCCAAGTGCGAGTCCTTTGGTCACGAGTCCACAGCAATAAAAGAGATGAGTCCGAGTCCCACAGGTACGAGTTTAAGTCCGAGTTCACAACAATCAAAATTACGAGTCCGAGTCCCTGGGAACTCGAGTTCACGTTCTGATAAAAACGCCATGTTAGTGCGGATGACTCATGTCAACGCTAATTCAACTGATAACCGATACAATCACTTAGGAAGTCTTAGGAGAATTATTAAAACGTTGATACTGTGAATCACAACAAGGAAAAAATTCACAAGTGATTCGGCAACAGTGAAATTTATTTGCAAGCACATGCGTGTTCAGCGAATCAAAAAAAGTGCTGTTGCTTCTCTTAAACAAAAAATTCGATACTGATCTTACATCTCAGTAGCCTATTGAAAAAACAATTGAGTTTTGAAATATCACCGTTTTAAATTGGGCCAATTATACGATTTCTCCTAGCATGGGCGCGGAAAAAAAGGAGACAGTGTTAATTACAACCAATTTCGCATGGTTACAGCTTCGAAAATATGAGCGCGTGCCGACGCATGCAAACAATCCAGCTATCTTCTTGCTATCTACAGTCTACCATGCGCAAAAGTGCCGTAATTAACACCTCAACTTCGTCGACACCTTTTGTTCATGCAACAAATTAGAAATTTGCGTCGGTTCTGTAGGTATACAATAATTTAACTTTAAAACTGATGTAGCCTACCAATCTGACGAGTCCGAGTCTTAAAAATTTCACGAGTCCGAGTCCTACATGGCAGGCACGAGCCCAAGTCCGAGTCCTCAAAAACTGGACTCGAGTCTTCCCAACTCTGCTAAATTCATTTTTTTCGAAATCGAGTTCAGAGATTTTTGAGCTCAAGTTCGGCAGAAAAAAAAAACGAATTCGGTGAGTTCGAATCAAAGTTCGCAGCCCCGTTTACTACCCGGTGGCAACATCCGAAAACTTGCATAGAAGAATTGGCCAACATTCATAGCCAGTAACCACATCGGAAAATGCTCTCAATAATTGCCTTAATCTTAACGTCCACGTTTCAAGTCGCTTTCGTGCCTTAACCACGCTATCCGAAATAGAATGCGTTATAAGCAATGTAACTGTGCCTGGAAGAATCTTCATAAAAAAAAAAAAAAAATCAAATCTTCGTTATACTTGCGGTATTACGCTGAAGCGTGTAGCCTAACTAGTGGCGGGGCCCATCTCGGCCGCTAAGCGCCAGTGAAACACGACTCCGAAGAAACATTGCAGCGGTTGCGGCAAAGCGTACGATTCGAAGCCGAAAATCGACACCAGACTTTCAGCACCAATAGCGATGTCTCGAATCATTTCGCTAACCAGTTGCCACCATTCGTGTGCTTACAACGTCGCATGAAAATTATTTCTTTTAGGTCATATCATAATTATGAAAACGTTCAATAGTCGTGCGGTTTGTCAAACTTGATTTACACGTGTTTGAACCTGGGCAAATCAAAGTTTGATGAACTTGAGAACTTGTCGGCCATAAAACGGTCAAAGCCAAAGTGATTTACTAGAACTGATGAACCTGAACATTGAACAATTAACCTAAACAGCGAAATATTCAAATTGAAGAGTAAAATTGTAAAGTAAAAATAAAACTGCATTCTAAAGTGCTCAAACTCGTAGTAGCAATTCGATACAGCATTTCATTTACCGAAACTTTCGAAACAGGTCTTCTGCGGCGAGTCTGACTGGCCTTAAGACAGAATTTAAGGGATGGATTTGGTTGAGGGCTCGAGATGAGCTTCTGAACACCTGAGCGGAGATGCCGAGGCGGTCATGCCGAATAGTCGCGCATAAAGAAGCTTCAATCAAATTCTATGACAGTTTTCTCGTTTCGCTACGTAGCTATTTTAGGTTAACTTTCTGCTTGAGCGGATAAATATTGGTGATGATGACTAACCTACTAAAAATCGGTTCTTCATTATACTCGCGGTATTACGCCGAAGTGTGTAACGAGTGGCAGGATCCATCTCCGCGGCTTAGAGCCTGGCAACACAGCAGCAAAGAAACATCGCAGCGGTGGCAAGCCGTTGGGGACACTTCGTCCAATTTGACAGGCCAGGGAATCGAATCTCAGACCTCGCCCACCGTTAGCAGTGTCCTTTACCACTACGTTAACCAGATGGTGACTAACCACCTAACCAATAAAATCATGAACATTGCCATACACAGCATCAATATATTGGAGTTTACTAGTTTAGCAAAAGCAAGCTATATACAAAAAACGCTCACAGCAAACATGCAAGTCTATAATTAAGTCAATATGATTACGCCGTTTAATCAATATGATTCTAGTTCAACTTTTTCAAATCGAATAAGTGATGCGAATAACAAGTCATAAAATTAGCAACTGAAAAAATATCTTCAAGACGTACGGCATCTTAAACTTAGCCTTCTCAATCAAAATTTCAATTTGACCAAGCGTTTTTGTAGCAAAAAGTCAACAGTTTTTACCGTCACTAGAGCAGTAGAGCTACTTTACTCACTACACTTCAAAAAATTTTACAATAGATCACGATTATTGCACAAAGATAAATTTTCGATGCATCACTTTTTTCGGCTAAGAAAACATTGATTGAAACCACTGCTCGAAAGAGCCTTTTAAAAATTGTTTAAATTATAAAAGTTAAAGCCTTAGTCAGACCATTTAACAGTTAGCTGAAATTAATTAAAACTTTGGCACTCTACAACACGTAAATTCTCAAGCACTAACAGCAAACTACATGCAATATGTACAAAGCATTAGAGCAATTATAAACAGCACTACAACCGTCTGAGTTGATCATACAAGCAGACTGGAACTTTACCATGCCGGGCCACGAGAACAGAGTCCTACATACATAACTACAATATACAAAAATACATTAATGTACAGACACAACGCCCAAACAACAAGTGACAGAACGACCAGTTATAATCAAATAAATTCAAGAACTTATGAGCTTTTTTTACCATTCCCACAGCACTCACAATCATCAATTTTCGTAGCCAAAACTGCCTAGTCGATTGCAACCTAGGCTAGGTTTATTTGGTATACTTTTCAAACCTTTTAAGTAACTTTTTTTCCAGTCAAATGATGTTTAGGCAACAAATTAACTAATCTTTGCAGCTAGATGCTGACTGTGACATGCGATGATTGATAAAACAATGAGAAACTGTACATGATGCTTCGTATCATCAGCTATTTACAGTGATAGCCTATGTAAAGATTGATCATATTATGGATGAATACCTAATTGAAGATGAAGAAAAATCCATCAAAACTTTAACCAGCAGACATAATTCTGATTGCACACTTAAACAAAAAAGCAAATTACTACAAGTCAGAATTCTTCTGAAAATAGTTCATTATAATCATAATTAATAAAATTTAACGCACAACAATATAAAAGGTGATACATCGACGAAGATATTTAGCTTGAATTTATTAATCTAAGATATTTAGTAATTTTACTGCATTCTGATTCCATAATTTGATAAAGATATAGGATAAAACGCTTAAAAATTCAAAAATGTTTCATTGCAAGATTGTTAGAAATTATCAAAAGTTTTTGGAAGATCATTCATTGAAGTATGGAAAATAATTGAAAAATTGTACAATATTCATTAAATATAATGTATTTATACTACATGACTATAATGAGCTACTAAGACTGGATTGAAAAAGATTGTGGGTTGACTCAGGCTCATCTCTAAATCACAGTTCGAATGGAGAAGTTTCATCAAGCTGCGTCATTGTGAAGACAATCACTCCAAGAGAAAATGAGGCATGTCGTTCAAGATCTGCAAAAAAGTCGCATAACATAATGCAATTGCAATATTCAGAACATAGACGACTGGCTCCCGATTTCCATGTATCAATATTGTAATAATAGAATGTTAAATCTCTTTTTCTAGCTCAGGACTAGTTGGATTTTTCTGATTATGTATTTAGTAGCATATTTATCCAGCTATCACGAGAAAGCGATTAAAGCGCTACACGCTACAACGAGCTCACTTGGAAGTTGCCAGCTATCTGGCTACCACTCCAAGATGGGGGAATCCCGCTAAGCGCCTTTCTCAATGGCACAACAAGTAAACTTGCCGGTTTGTTCCTCACACTGTTTTTTGGATCCTGAGCGTCAATCAGGGAAGCTGTGAATACCAGTTTAAAAATGATTGCTTAGACCCAAATCGGAATCAAACCAGAGTGTACAGCTCTAGAGGCAGACGCTCTTACCACTCAGTCATCTGAGCTGTAATAGGCAAGATCTACCACACAGAATCAACTTCTACGCATCACACACCTTAACAGTCGTTAGCAAGTCAAGATTGACCGTGTAAGTGACTCACGTTAGATTAAGAGACGATTAACAATTTATACCGTTGTAAGTGATGAAAAACTTTCGTTGTGAGTGCCACCAACAAGAAAACCAAGCACCAGCGCGATAAACTTTTTAACAGCTCAGATGGCCGAGAGGTATAGAGCGTCTGTCTCTTGAGCTGAAGACTCGGGTTTGTTTCCGAGTCGGGTCAAACCAATGACTTTAAAATTGGTATTCACAGCTTCCCTGCTTGACGCTCATCATTAAAGGGACAGTGTGGAGAACAAGCCGGCAAGTTTACATGTTGTGGCGCTGGGAAAGGCACTTAGCGGAATTCCCCTATCTTGGTGTGGTAGACAGATGGCTGGCAACTCCTAAGCGAGCTCGTATAGCGCTTTGATCGCTTTCTCGTGATAGGAGGATAAATATGCAACTAACTAACTAACTAAATGCGGAATTAACGCCGAGCTTTTTTCACTCGCATGGCTAGTCTGAACAATACTACTGTATAGATCGCTAACTGCAGGGTACATTCCGCATTATTTCTGTGTGTGCACATATCAGAAGCTTTATGCAGTTTACAAGAGTGGAAAAAGCGTATGCCTTTGGAGTTGTAGACACGGGTTTAATTCCGGATCGGTTCAAACCAATGATTTTAAAATCGGTATTCACAGCTTCCCTGCTTAACACTCAGCATTAAAGGGTCAGTGTGGAGAACAAGCAGGCAAGTTTACTTGTTGTGCCATTGAGAAAGACAGTGAACGGGTTCCCTTTATCTTGGAGTGGTAGACAGGTGGCAGGCAACTCCTAAACGAGCTCATTACAGAGCTTTGATCGTTTTTTCGCAATAAGAGGGTAAAGATGTAACTAAATACAAAAAAAATTCTTGATAGTAATGCATGATTTAATTTACCGGTACACTTTTTACACATTCTAATGCACAATTTTACCTACTTCGAAGAAATGCTGGTGGAATCCTAATAAAGACAGTTACGGAATTTCCAAAGATATCAATTTTAACCCATCCATGGCGACAAAACTGGTCCAAAAGATGCAAAATGGGAGTGTATAACTACAAACTGTTTGAAATTTATACAAATTTACAAAATAGTGGCATAGCCACAGATAATTATCTTCATTCTGAAATGACACAATAAGCAAAGTAAATAAACTTTTTACACCATTAAACCAAAATGCAGCTAATAACGATTACCAAATTAAGTAAAGCTTTTTCATACAAACAAAATAAATGCAGAAACAATATGTAAGAAGCTTTTTCAACAAAAATCAACCAAACAATCATGTTATTTTGAATATATATCAAAACTAGCAGTATATAAAAATCTATCAAATCCACATCAAATCTTAATAATAGACCAAGGTAACGGTGTTTTGGAAATTAATAAATATAATAATGGAAGAGGTCCAGTTAATTTTTTATAAGCAAAATCCGCATTTATAAAGAAGTACTGTATCATCAAAAACAAAACTATTCACACATCACAAGATATACAATACTTTTAAATTAGACTATGTATCGGAACATCAAAACTAGCAATGCAAGCACCAATACTTTTGCAGTGCTTCTAAAATACCAATATCAATATCAGTTTTCAAAACATGCTTATTTATAATGTTCTTGTACCAAAGATGATTGCGTAAACAGCATATTACTGTCTGCTGTCTCTCTATCTTAAAAAGCTGCACACAAACCGCCATATATTGTGAATTTGAACTGTTCACTTACAAGCATAGCATTGGAAAATTTTTGTGCAAAAGGGCACTTGAGAAAATTAAACGTGCCGTTAATGACTTTTACTACGAATAAATATCAATCTGATGATTCAACATGATCTCAGCGGAACGAGTAGGTAAATTGGTTTTTATGTTGATGCTGTTCAGTTTTATCATATCTCACAAGAAACCCAAAATCTACGATTTTCGTACACACATATCACGTACCCAGTGGCGTAGCAAAATTGGGGGGCACTGTTCCCCACCTTTTTTTTTTGACAAACCTTAATCAGAGCAATGCTTAAGCATTGTACACAGTCAGCTTTTTATGTTAGTATAAAATTGCTTTAACGTACAGTAGGTTTCGGAAATGGACACGGTAAATTCTTGAAAGTATCAGAAAACCGTGTAGTAAATTCTAACACAATGACGCTCCATAAAGGCATACTGGGCCCTTCGAATGTGAGTCCATGTAGTAAGTCCCATTAACCCAAAGTAATGCAGTCGTAATGCAAAGAGGACTGGGCAAAAAGAGTTTTAATCTCTCTGAAAAACTCTACTACAGCAATATTGACATCTACTAACGCACAATTAGCACAAACTCAAATGCAACGACTGAAAAAATTGATCAGAGTCGCAGCTAACGCAATTTCAAAGCTTTCGAATCGCCAATTGGTACAAGTTATCCAATGCAAAAAATGGCACAAAAAACGTACTTCAAGCTGCTTTGTCCAGGTCAGTGCAATAAATATATGTCATGGGCAAAAGTGTTTTACCTTTCTAAATTTTTAAAAATTATAACACACCAAAATTCGTTTTTGGTTAACGAGTATCAGATTAACAAGTTTCTAAAAATCCAAGAGAAGGTGAGTAACTTTCCTCTGGATTAGGGCAGTGATAAAGTCGAGTGCACAACCTTCGAGTACGAGTACTTGCCTTGAAAATCTTTGAGTAAGAGTGGTTGACTTCGAGTACGAGTACCGAGTACACTTTTCGCAGTTAAACTTTACACTTTAAAATCAGTTGCAGGCATTTGCGGCTTAAATTGGAACAATTTTTTTGAAGTTGCTTATTTAAATGTTTATTACCACTTTGAACACTGGTTTTAAGCTCTATATAGTCGACATTAACTCTTACGGAACTTTAGAGCAGGTTTCGACGAAAGTTTCTCTTATAAGTATTATAAGTATGATAAAAATCAAAGTACTCGTGTACTCGACTGATTTTTAGACCGAGTCCGAGTACTTTCAGGTTCGAGTACGAGTATGATACTTCTTGAGATTAAAAGTTTCGAGTACGAGTAGGCTACTCAGAAAAGCTGTACTCGAGTACTCCATCACTGAATTAGGGGTACTGTACCTGGGGATCCATGAGCCCTTAAAGGGTCCTAAAATGTGCCTCAAGGTGAGCGAGCGTAAACCCCAAAACAAATACGATACGAACTACACTTGCTAGGGTTCGGTAGCTCGAAAAGGATTAAGGAATACTGCTCTAGAGTCACAAACAAAAACACACACAACAATTGGCAATGCTAGCGTTGTTATAATACCAGGTTCATAGAGAAAAACGCTAATTTCATACAAACAAGCACGATTTAGCTTTTTGCTATTACATCCAACCCAATGTTGTTCTCTTTCAACGAGTTTCAGAAACAACCGATGACTTGAAACAGTAATGGTCATGCAATACTTGACAATTGCATCACTTTATCATGGTGCAAAATTTTTTTGTAAGCAGTTCTACATTAGAGTTATTAAGACCATTTTTAATTCATGAATGAGCTTTTAATACCAACAAGGTCTAAGCTGTTTTACTGTAGACCCAATCTATACAAGGAGAAACTGAAGCATTTAAGCTAAACATTTTCTTCGAACCATCTATTGGCGTATTTCACACATTACAAAGTGATTTTGCTGACAATGCATATTGCAGAATAAAAAGCACCGAGCTTTCTACCTTCAGCCTTTCGATCATAAAAAATTAACCATCAAAGTTCAAAAAAAATATCGATACAACAAAAAGTTTTTCCCGTAAATGCAAAGCTGAATATAACTTGCAATGAGAAGTATAACTTTATCAATGAGTTTTTGCTGAACATGAAATTCCGCGATCAAAAGCTTATCGAAACTTCTACACAAAAACATTTAAAGCAAATAAGCTGAAAAAAACATCATAAAAAAAAATTTAAGGAAAAATATGATGAAATTAGCCCATTTCTAAGTCTTCATCAGTCTGCATGTTTTCGCTACTATTGTTTAATCTTCTCGGTTGCTGTAATGGCAGTTCAGTCAGGAGCTTGGCTGGAATCCTAAGTGCACAGCACGAAACACTTGTAAGAGGCTCGGGAAAATCTGTGGCTTTTTCCCACGCATCACGTTCTGGGTCGTAGCAAGCAACCGTTCGAACATCTTTTCGTTCCCGCCAGGTGTGGCCTCCAACGATGTAAATCTTGCCATCCACAACAGCAGCTCCGGCTTCACTCTGTCCAGCAAATAACGGAGCAACTTCGGTCCACTGTTCGGTGCTTAAGTCAAACATTTCCGTGGTGAGAACATCTCGTCGAGCCCCATTGGTCTTGTTGTTTCCGCCAATGCAATACAAGCGATCCTTGTAATCAACCATGCAATGTAATCCACGTTCGGTCTTAAGTTTTGGCTTACCC
The DNA here is from genome assembly GCA_964006365.1 of Trididemnum miniatum. NCBI lineage: Eukaryota > Metazoa > Chordata > Ascidiacea > Aplousobranchia > Didemnidae > Trididemnum > Trididemnum miniatum. Next base: position 4,890,910 of record OZ023231.1, on the reverse strand, counting down.
TCCCACTTGTTTTCAGTGGGATGGTAGCAATACACTTCCTTTTGAAAACCATCAGACGCAAACCCGCCGGCAATATACATACGGCCACTACATGGGGCGCCTGAATGGGCACAAACTGCATGAGGCAATTCCGCTATTGGTTCCCACTTGTTTTGATCAACTTTGAAGCGTTCAGCTGAGCTCAAAGGTCCAGTGTGGTTCCTACCAGCTATTGCATACAGATAACCATCAATGGCACTGACATGAAAATCAGTTCTGGTTTCCAGCATGTTCATCATTTTGAGCCAACGGTGAAAACGAGGATCGTATCGATATACATTCGACATAGCTGTACTTCCATTGTTATCAAACATTTCCTGACCACCAACTACATAAAGAAAATCATTCAAGACCGCAACACAATGACAATATGCTGGTAAATCCATTTCTCCTAAATGAAGCCACTGATTGGCTTCTTTATTGAATAGCTGGACCTCTCGTGAAACATGATTGGTTGATTCTTTTCCTCCAATTGCCACTAAGCACGGCATTACAGATCTGACTTGCATGCGATTAGAGTGCAAGAGTGGCTGCTTGTGGGGCAGCATGTGGTACTTAGTTGCTTCGAGTAGAAGTTTTAAGCAATCTGGATCAGCTTGCATGTAGTGGATTTTGTGGACTTTTTCGTCGATATCATCAGGAGAAATGAGTGGAAATCGAATATGCTGCATCACGGTGAACACAGAGGACATTCTTGACTGATCGAACATCAACCATCGATGAGCAGCTTCAAATAATTCCAATTCAGAATGACCACGAATATTGTTACTGCCTAGCAACGCACAAATATCTCCTTCTGAAAGCCTAAGAAATTCTTCCGTCTTAACAAACTGAGTGAAATTTGCCAAAATATACGAGCGGACGCATTTCTCTACCTCTTCCAAATTAAAAAACTTGGCAATTTTGCTGATGTCTACACAGTTTTGTGCTGACAATTCAGATTGCAAAAATTCACAGCAAAACTCCAAAACTGAGAGAATTTCCAAATGATTTGCAGCAGAAAGAATATCGGGCATATTTTGAACAGTTAAATGAACAGATGAGGTATACACAAAGTCCAACACAGCTTGTAAACCAATGGCAGAAATACCATGAAGCTCAATGATGTCTTGCTGCCTTTCTTTCATTTCCGAAGTAAACATGGAGCGAAAATAAGGGCTACACGAAGCCAAAACAGCTCTGTGAACACTAAATTTTCGATCCTCAACCATTAAATGTACATCACATAATGAATCATCTTTTCTAAGATCGTTTAAACCAGAAAGTACATTTCCTTTATGTATTGATGATGTATAGATTCGCCCTTCAGTGTTACAAGAAACTACAGCGGCGCTAGGTTGCGGCGATATAGAAGTGCTCGTATTCGAAGAATGTGGATGCAAATTTGGAAATTTATCCGTTTCCATTTTAAATCTGAAATTCAGCTTCATTTAACAGAAAAGTATCATATCAAAATTTAAGTGTAAATGCTTGTAAATATAATGACCTGCAATAAAAACAAAACGTACCTATACATTATGAAGGTAACGGAACTGATGCAAATCGAGAGGCGAAATAATACGGCAATTCATATTGAATTAACCTGTGTTCCAATGTAAAAATTAGAAAAAAATCAAAAATTTTGACTTTTGCTAGAGAGTGCTAACTGGAATATTGATTTTTCGGCGAGTTTTAATCAAAAAGTGGTCAATTTTTTGATTCAAAATGAAAGTATCATCATAGTCGTATGTACAGTGGAAACTTCAATCTAAAGCAATAACATAGATGAAACCTTTACACCTTTAAAAACTTTGGTCAAATTTCATTACAATTTGTAAAACTTGGGCAAACTTGCACTTCCTAAATTCTTAGAGAGAACAGTGCAGGTATACAACTAATAGTTAGGGATCGACCAGGGCCCCGGCCGGGGATGCCGCTTTTGCCTCGGTCAGGCCCCAGTCGGGGGGGGGCATAAAAATTGGCTGGGGCCGGGGTTGAATTTCAAATTTACTTACCGTATATTCCGACATATAAGACGACCTTTAAAGTGCAAAAACCCACCCTCAAAAATTGCGATGATGGTCATACACAACAATTATACAAGTCATATTTTAATTTTCGCATAAACATTTTTTTATTTCATATGAAAAACGCGTCGGTGCGTAAAAATAAAGAATGTGCATGCTTAAAGCGTTTTTGAGGTTTGTCATGCACTAATAAAAAGCTTGTACAATTACGAAGGAATTACGAAAGCATTACGTGATTGAAAGCAATACGTAACACCATTGACGGCATTTACATGACAAGTGAGGACGCAAGTAGCCTACTTAGCTATGTATTCTAGACACAATATATCGCTAAAGCATTGTATAAACCCCAGCCCCAGCCGGAGCAGGTGCAATTCCCCGGTCCCAGTTGGAGCTCCAGCCCCGGCCAAAATTGTAGCCCCGGTCGTTTCCCAATAACTATGCAATAAACTAAATAGCAACCACTGTTCTCTTCTAGATGCAAAATTTGAGAATAGATACGAAATTTTTGGTTAATTTTTTCGCAGGAATGGCGATTGGTACTGGGATAATCAATTTTGGAGCAATTGGAATAAAGAGTTCAACTTATACATGAAAAATGCAAATATATCTTTATAGAAATTTAAATTTAATGAAAAAATTAAACCAAACTTTGTTCAATGGTCTAACCTCAGAAACTTATAACAAAATTTTATTAGAATTAATATTTGGCAAATTTGCACTTCTTAATGTGCCAAAGGGAGCAGTGTTAGTACGTATACTAATTGCTAAACTCAACGTTAGACAAAAGCAACTTTAAATAAATAAATTCATCAACACTAAACAAAAAGTGCGTATTTACATACCGGTAACAATTTTTGTAAAAACAAAATGTGGAAATAGTATGAGATAAGGTTCAAATTATTCACAAAGGCACGACAATGTTGCTTAGTGGCAAGTTGCCACATATGAAAAAAGCACATATTGAGCAAGTCTGGCAGAAATATCTTAGTTTGAACCAATGACCAAGGTTACCAGCATGATTTGATTTTCAATGCATAATTTAATATTCTATTGATTGCTAAACTCAAATATACAAAATTGTTATAACTATGTTACAGTTTGCTCAAGTATTAGTAACTTATTTCATTACAATTTCAGATTTTAATTGTAAGGCTACAGGGAATCTTTTGATAATAGTGTAAAACTATCGAGTGTAGTGCACTAACGACCGTCCACAAATTTTCTTCTTTCACATTGTTCTGATGCAACATTGCCCGACTAAGGGTTAGGGTTGACTCTTAACCTTCAGCATGTGAAGCGAGAAAAGTCGGTAACAGCCAATTGTCACTTTATGCAAAACATCAAGCAAAAAGTATAGGATCGGTGGTCAATATAGATTGTTCAGCGTTACAATTAATGTCAACAGGAAAAAGGAACGTCACCTTGTCACATGATTATCAGTAACCTAATTGCATATGTTGATAATGACATTTAACAATACGGCCAAGGAGCAGCTAAAAATATTTAAGCAAACGTTTTGGCTCACATCTGGTGCCATTGTCAACGCTATGCTGGGTCTTCAGCCATGATGCAACAAAGAAGCAAACTAAGATAAAACTCGGAAAAGTTCTAGTTAGTCACATATATAATAAATAGGCAGAGTGAAAAGGATGTGGAGTCCAAGTTAAGATCCAGTTTGAGTTGTTGAATGAATAAGAACAAAAAGAACTTGAGAATGAGGAGTTTGCATTTATCTGGTGAGGGTAAGGATTTGTGGGTTGTTAAAGTCTACTTTGTGGTGGGCATTGGACTGAATATGGTAACATACTTTCGCGGTGTCACAGATTTGATGTTCTTCTAAGCATTTAATAAGATTTCTGCGAGTCTATCCAATGCAAATGGATCCACAGGAACAATTAAGACGGTACCGATATACTACGTTGCTTCTTCTGAGGTTATGTAGAAGATCTTTGGTATGGAAATATTGCTCATGTTTGCTTGTAGTGTGGATGAAGTGTAATTTGAGTCTGGGGGATGATTGTTAATGATCTGTTGCAATTCTTCTCAATGCTGTGTGAAATATTTTTCAGGTATGGTAGTTTGTAGGTGAAGTGGTTACAAGTTTGGGTTTAAGTTTTTGGATGTTAGGAAAACTTTTTGTACAAAAATTGTCTAATGCATCTGTTTATGAAACTAGAAGGATATCCATTTTTCATAAAGGTTGTTTTGATTGATTGGAATTCAGAATCGATTTGCAGGTATGAGTTACGGATAGTAAATGACAACATGTATTCTTAGCTGTATCGTTTGTAATAAAATTGCTAACAAACTCTCAACTGCACCACACCGTTTGATAATGACATGATACTCAATTACTGTTACAGGTATCAGGGTCCGTATTGCTGAGAAACTAAACTGTTAGATTAAGTGTGATAGTTCTAACAAAATTTTGTGCTATTCATAATCATTAACAGTGCAATGTGCAATCACAGTATCATCATTACACTGTTAGCAAGAAAACCATCATTAACAAACCACAGTTGTACACTTTTTAACATTTTGATTCAAATTTGGCCACAAATAACCATTTCAGACAGCAAGTGTCAAGAAAAATTAGAAAATTTTGCCAAAATTTCTTTTATTTTACGCCTTGGAGGAAACGATGCTGGCAGGTAAATGCTACTGTAGTAACTGAGTAAGTGACAACCAAATAGCACTCCACCGCATTATCATGGTATCTGTCTGGTCAAAAATAGAACAAGCGCATAAGTTGTAAAGTAAAATCACACACAAAACATGTCTAAAACCAGCTGACTGAGCTGATCAGTTACTGCTAGGGCTATTTACAAAGTTGTGCACCGGTCCAACCAAACACTGCAAAGGACGACAAAGGACCTCAAATTGATGTACTAAACACCGCAAAGAACGACAAAGGACCCTAAATTGATCAACTAAACACCGCAAAGAACAAAACAGGAGTTCCAATCAAACCATAACAAAGAACTACAAAGGACTTTAAATTAGGGTTAGGGTAGGGGTTCTCAACCTGGGGGGGAGGGGAATTCCGTACCAGGGAGGAATTTTGCATTTGCAAGGGGGGAATTTTGTATTTAGGATTTTGTTTAAAATGTTATACAATTTAAGCATGCATTAGTTGTTGCGTCCAGTTCTGTAAGTTAACTAATTGTTTTGTGCTGTAGCATTCCTAGCCGCTTTCTTAATTGCCACCCATTTATGCGCAGCACACAAATTATAGCCCACTGGACTTCAATCAGAACTGCAACACTTCTGATATGATGCATTGCTATGTAACAATGAGAAGTTCTGAAAGGCGTATATAACCCTAAGTCAGCAACCATTCTGCCTCTTTAACCATGTGCGATTAATGAGAATGCAAATTTGCATCAGCGTAATAAAGATTTTGCAACATTTATATCTGAATTGATCGTCATTCGTTAGCATCAATTAGGATTTGAAAACGAACATGGATCTTGTTCCTTGTTTGAGAAAAGCGAAATTGAGCACTGGCCAGTACAAATTTAGAACATTGGAAGAATTTACAGAGGTTGTGACCGTAGCTTGGTGTAGCGTCAGCAATAATAGTTCAAAGCATACCGATATGATTAAAGACATATTTTGCCCCATTAGACGCTATAAGAAGTGTTTGCCATGACTTGGGCTGACGTTGTTGGCTGTCTCCGGCAGGCGTTGTTGTGTCGTCGTTGGCTGTAAGGAGGGGGGAATTTATCTGTGAATAAGGAATAAAAGGGTGCATGAGATAAAAAAGGTTGAAAACCACTGGGTTAGGGCTAGGATTAGAGTTAGATTAAGGTCCAGTGTTCCCTCTAGGATTTTGATTAGTGCGAATTTGCCCAAATGATAAATTTATTAAAACTTTTGCCCAAAGATTTCACTGCTTTGAGGACCCTTTTTACAAATTTTTTGCATTAAATTTGCTTTTCCAAGATACAAGCTACAGTCTTGCATTACAATATTCAAGTTTTTGTTTATATAAGTTTTTCAGTTTTGCATTTTATAATATTAATTTTTGGTTCAAAATCAGTAAAATTTGCCCAAAAATTTCGCATTTTTCTCAAATTTCTCACTCTAGAGGGAACACTGTTAGGGTCCCTTGTTGTACTTTGTGGTGTTTAGCACATCAATTTGAGGTCCTTTGTCATCCTTTGCAGTGTTTCGTAGAACTCGTTGTGCACAGTGCACTGACTTTTAAAAACAGGGGCTTTTAACCTGTGCAGTGACATGGCTCACAAGATATTTTTTTGAGGTGTAGTGAACAATCGACCATTCATATATCTTTAGGCTAATTGGCAGCTCGCAACTTTCCTAGTTACACATTCTTCTGACATCAAGGATTTGAAATTCTTGATTCGGTTTAATTATTCTAGAATATCGAATTATTCCGAAATACCCATTCCTAATCTGAGATCTGTATCAAACCTACAGCATTGCTTTACACTAGACCAAAGCCTAGATACCACCTACCAGTACTGGGAAGGCAGTGGAGGGTAGGCCTACAAGAAAAAAAGCCCCTTTTTCAGAGCTAGCTATCTGTGCTGACCAGTAAAGTAACGTCTAGTATCAGCCCACCTCGCAGCATTGGTTAAGTTTAAGTTTGGATAGGATTAGGTTTGGTTAGGGTTAATTTAGATGGGGTTCAGTTCAGTAAAACCCTAACCGAACCTAATCCTAACCAAACCTAACCGAGCCTAGGGGCTGATATTTGATGTTACTGACTAGTATTGATACAACCCAGGGGTCTCATCTAGAATAAGCTGTCGAAGCAAGCGATCATTACCGGTATATTACATGCTCGTTTTGATGGCTTATTCCAGATTTGTTAGTTAGTTAGTTGCATATTTATCCTCCTATCACGAGAAAGCGATCAATGCGCTATATGAGCTTGCTTAGGAGTTGCCAGCCATCTGTCTACCACACCAAGATGGGGAAATCCCGCTAAGTGCCTTTCCCAACGGCACAACAAGTAAACTTGCCGGCTTGTTCTCCACACTATCCCATTAATGCTGAGCGTCAAGCAGGGAAGCTGTGAATACCAATTTTCAAGTCATTGGTTTGACCCGACTCCGAATCAAACCCAAGTCTACAGCTCAAGAGACAGACGCTCTATACCACTTGGCCATCTGAGCTGTTATTTTGACCCCAACCTAGGTGTTATACTCTGTACTGCTATGTATGGTATATAGCTGCATACTGGTATAGTACAGAGTAGCCAAGCCTGTTTATGATGTGCTGTAATATTTGTACATTTTGTCAGTATTTGTACGTATTGATACGACCCATACCGGTATGCATTAGACTAGGGCCCACAACTAAAGTGTTTTCCTATGTCTGTTCATTACCATAAGTGTTCTCCTACACTATTTAGCAGCATAATAACCAAACAGGAGGTTGACCTGTTGACTGTTGATACAGGATAATGTATTTATAGTCCAACTCAAGAGATTTTATCAAGAGGCTTTTCACTGTACACGATATTAGGCACATATCAATATTATTGAATTCATACACCGTACTTGTACATATATGCTAGGCTGGCAGACAAACCAATTCAAGTACCGGTAGGCGGTAGTAATCTGGTATGACCTCACTCTTATGATCAACTCCGAACTGGTAGGCTACGGTACCGTATCACACAAGCTTAAAATACAACTTTCATAATAGAACCAACAGACAAAAATTTTGAATTACACCGATGATTCTATCTAATTTTCATTCCAGCCTTGACTAAAGTATCGCTACCATGTGTCAACATTCACAATGACCTATCCATAATTCCAAAACAAAATAAGTCACATCCCTCTTTTCACAGACTTATTTACACTCTACTACATTTTATCAGTTCATAGGCTATCAGCTTATCATTGCAGAAAAGGACTGTCAGATTTACTCAAAAAATGTTAGGCCTAAAGCCTGAACTATCAGCACACTACAAGCTGTTACCGGTTAGTCTTATCAGTTGGCATTTTTTGAAGTCAAGCAAATTCCGGTTCTCGTATCTTTTGGGTTCCATAACCGGTGATTTTCGAATTATTTCTCACTTGTGGTACCAACTGCGTGCTTGCTGCTGAGTGCTGACGATTGATTGCGTCGTAGTCAAGGCTGAGCTAACGCGTGCGCTACATTATCAATGAACTTTGAAGGCGCAAAAGTAACTTTTGTGTTTGGGACCTGAAAAGTTTCGAGTCACATATAGACTGTGCTTCGAGTTATTAATGCAGGGGTGGGGAACCGATAAAGTACAGCGGTCCATAATTGATTGCATGATGTTTTAAGCGGGCCACATTAACTTTTTATTTATAAATTTCGCTTTGAAAATACGCAGATTTACGTCGAAAACTTATCAACAATTCATTGTGAGCTATTCCTTACAGTGAAATTAAAAGACTTTTGCGCGGTTTTTGCGTCACAAATGCGGCATGTTGCTGATACGCAAAGAAGTTTTTAAAAAATATCAACATTTTCTAATCTACGGATGTGTTGTACTCTTAACAAAGTTATGACGTGGGGCACATTCAAAAGCTATGCGGGTCGCATTGGGCCGCGGGCTGCAGGTTCCCCACCCTTGACTTCGTGCATACCCTAGGCCTACATACAAAGTTACAAACACGACATTTCGCGAGATAGGCCTATTTCACGTTTTTTTCCATTTAAACCGCTATATATATTTTTTTTGTTCCATAATTATTTATCCTCGTCCTATCACGAGAAAGCGATCAATGCGCTATACCAATGGCGTGGCTAGGGTGGGACTGGGGGGGGGGGGACATGTCCCCCCTACTTTGATTTAGGACCATTTTTCTGAATTGTCTAAATCCGAAGAGATTTTTTTAGGGGTGGTAGGGGGTGACGTCACACCCTAGCCGTTTTTTTTTTCTTATTTACATAGGCCTATTTCGCTGTAGCATCTAAAAACTTTATTGCCTCTGACACTCCAAGTAGCCAATTCCTTCCGAGTGACTGAAACAAACAATTCTTCGATCAAAAAATCTGAATATTGCAACTCGATAGCGGTTGATAGCAAATAGCAAAACCCAATTATCACATAATAAAGAATAAAAGAGCATGCGACCGGCGCACTGCAACCATTCGTTTTTCGTTATTCGTTTCTTCAGTTAAATTATTCGTTTCTTCAGTTACTGAATTCGAGATGTTTGTTTGGTTTGCAAGCGGTGTTTTAACAAAACTTTTACTTTCGTTTTCAAATGTTTCACTCTTTTGAGCAGGGCATCGAACCGCTTGAAATATCGCTCCGGTTTAGGTTCAGATTCCGCAAAATATATTTTTAACGGTTCACCTCCGGTTCAGGTTTTTCGTCGTTTGATTTGGCCGGTGTAGCGGTTAAAAATTTAAAATACTTTGAATTATCGGGTTCAGGTTCGGTTCGGGTTCGCAGAAGCAAAAAGTAAGAGATTTGAAATCGGTTTGAGTTCAAGAATTTGAAATCGTCAGTTCGACTTATGTTCTGGTCCAGAGCTACAAGCGTATTTTTTTCAAAAATACTTGCTGTATTTAGACCGATCGTACTTTTTAAGATGCCACTGTAGCTCACGAAAGATGTCCTCAGCGACAGAAATAACCTCAAGTTTAGGTTTAGGTTAGACAAAAATTATTTTAACGGTTCAAATCCGATTAAGGTTCAAGAATTTTGATGACCTTGGATTCAGGCTCAGGTTTGGTTCACATCTATTAGACTATAAAGGTAACGGTTCGGGTTCATGAAAGGAAGCGGTTAATAGGCTACGGGTTTTTGATTTACGTTCCGGTTGAAGCAATTTGCAAAAAAAAGATGTCCCAAACCGCAGCACTTTTAGTTCTCGAGATCCTTTTTCTGAAATAGTTCATAATGATAATCGGGCATTCGTAGTAAAATGTGGACCAATGCAGTCATCTTTACATTTTTCTCAAACACAGCTAGGGCAAAGTAGCCTAAATATAGCCTAGGTTTCAAAAAAAAAAAAAAAAAGGTACCAAGAATTCAACTGGGTAGAATATTCGGCGATTCAGAAAGCTGCGTTTTGATTATTTTGCCGATGCTTTGGAAGTCTGGGTAAGTTGCAGCCAGTGGTGTAAAGTAACGAAATACTTTTACTTGAGTAGATTACTTGAGCAGTTTTTTTCGGTAACGAGTACTTTTTTGAGTAGTTTTTTTTTTGGCTACTTATACGTTTACTTAAGTACTTTTAGTATAAAGTAACTCTACTTGGGTAGTTTTTATTTTAGAAAAGTAGAAGTAGTTTACTCTTGTGACATTTGAGTTACAGTCTCGCCTTGAAATCTCTCGTTGCGCCTAAAATCTGTATTTACAGTCCAATTCTCCATTATTCAACTCCATAACACTCGGCCTCGTCATCGCCAAGGAAACTTCACTCCATGCGATAAGAATTACGCTGTCGCCTTTGATACTAAACGTCATGCAGGGAAGCTACAAATACCAATTCTTAAGTCATTGGTTTAACTCAACTCTGAATCGAACCCCGAGTCTACCGTTCCAGAAGCAGACGCTCTATCCTATCGGCGATCTTGGCGGTAATAATTTCTTTTGTTTCACCATTTTGCCACCTTCAAAGCAAGTCCATCATCGCCGGATCGGCAAGTGTGTAGCTGACACTTTAACGTTTGAAAGCGCTATACGAGTACTTATCCTTGAGTAGTTTTTAAATGACTACTTTTTTACTTAAGTGCTTTTTTCAGTCAATACTTTCTACTTTACTTCGAGTAGTTTTGCCGTCAGTAACAATACTCTTACTTAAGTACAGTTTCAAAATACTTTTTACACCACTGGTTGCAGCTGTATTAGAGGTTTACTGTTGTAAAATTGCATCAAGTTTTAAATCAAGATTGATCAAACCTTCATAGCAAAGCGCTCTATTTCATTGTTTTTGTTTTAGTGACTGGTGGTCTAGGGTTAAAATCCCACGCTGTCTAAGTCTGGCAGCGCTGTAAACTAACAAAATATACTAAAGAATTGTTTAAAACAGTGTTTTTCAACCGGCGTGCCGCGGCACACTAGTGTACCGCGAGATCGTGTCAAGTGTTCCGCGGGAAATTGTTAACTTTTGTATGGTTAACTAATTTTTTTAGAGGTTAATTCTGTATGTAAGAATGATATAGCGTAGTACATGCACTAATTGATTATTATATTTAAAATAGTTAGCGTAGTAAAAGCAATAAATAGATTTTTAAAGAAAAATCTAGAAGCCGATCTTAAATCTAGTCAAAGCAATATTAATACAGATGAAATTCCTCGTACGAGTGGTTTAGAGCCGGCGCCAGAGCAGTTCACTTAGGGGACCTAGCGTTCATCGAGGGGGGGCAAAGTTTGAAATTAAGCACAAAAGCTTCTGTTTTCAAAAGAGTAAGCTTGTTGATTAGGGGGGTTAGGCCGACCTTGGAATGGTCAAAAAAAGCGAAAACAGTAGTTTCGCGAAAGTATGACAAAAATTATATTTCTTTTGAATTCACTTTCACTGGGGATGTCACCAGCCCTGTTCCATTGTTCGTGGTGTGTAATGAAAGGCTATCCAATAGTGCTATGGTGTAATGAAAGGCTATCCAAGCTAGCTGAAACGCCATCTGGAATCAAAGCACCCATTTCATAAAAACAAGAAGGCCGACTACTTACCCACAGAAAAACAGGTTAATTTTCTGAACAAAACTGTAAAAGTGAATGAGAAAGCTCTGAAAGCTAGCTATCAAGTAGCTGAACTTGTAGCCAAGTCTAAAGAAACTACACATTGTTGCAGAGTCGTTAATATTACCAGCTTGCAAAGCCATTGTTAAAGAAACAATCGGCCCTGACGCAGTTCGAGAAGTAGTAAAGTTCCTCTATGAGATAATTGCAATTAGCAGACGTATTGATGGCATGTTAGAAAAAATCGAAATAATAGTTTTAGATAAAATACGAATTAGCAAGCAGTTTTGTTTGCAATTAGACGAGTGCACCGATATTGGTAAAAACACTCAACTAATTGGCCAACGTGCGTTTTGTGGATGAAGATGCCATAAGTTGTCGTTTTTTGTTATTCTATAAAAGTGGTGTGCCGTGAAATTTTTATTGTGCAAAAAGTGTGCCACAGCTCAAAAAAGGTTGAAAAACACTGGTTTAAAAGGAGATGGAGCCCAATTGCCGAAGCACAAGTCTGGGTGGGGTTAGGGGTGGAGGACTTACAAGCACGTGATGGAAGGCTACGTTTCAAAATGGAATTGGCGTTTCTGACTGACTTTGGAACATGTTGGTTTATACAGAATATGATACGTCACATTTGACTATGCGTTGTATGCAGGAACGGATCCAGAAAGTTTGTGGGGGGATGCAATTTTTAATTAGGTTGAATGCCAACTAATTTCAAAGACGTTTAGACCCGAAAACAGGCGAGAATAAGCCTTTTGAAAATGTTTCATGTCAGGGGCGTATTTAGAATTTTTTTCAGGGAGGGGGCGCACCAATGCATAGGTGTAAAAAAGTACCAATGTGGCAATCAGCATCTTACGTACCACAAACTTAAAATCTTGCAACAATTAGTGAGTTATATATGAATCGGAAAGATGATCAAATAACGCCCGGGCGCCAGAAGCGCTTCACATACGAACGATCGTTCTTTTGACTTATTCAACATTGGTGACAACCCGACGCACGGACACGGAACTTCCTTCTGACCAATAATAGATGTGCAATCGCACACCCGCTTTCTCGAGCTGAGTTCTCCGATGGCATGCAATGCATTATTCATTCCAGCAACAGACCACTCTCTGCCTTGCCTTGGAATTCTTTACCTCCTTGCGAAGCCATCGTCACTCACAGCAAGGAAAGTACTGTGGCAATCAGCATCTTACGTAGCACAAACTTAAAATCTTGCAACAATTAGTGAGTTACATATCAATCGGAAAGATGATCAAATAACGCCCGGGCGCCAGAAGCGCTTCACGTACGAACGATCGTTCGTTTGACTGATTCAACATTGCTACCGATGCACGCACGGACACGCAACCTTCTTCTGACCAATGGATCTGCAATCGCACACCCGCTTTCTCGAGCTGAGTTCTCCGATGGCATGCAATGCATCATTCATTTCAGCAACAGACCACTCTCTGCCTTGCCTTGGAATTCTTCACCTCCTTGCGAAGCCATCGTCACTCACAGCAAGGAAAGTACTGTGGCAATCAGCATCTTACGTAGCACAAACTTAAAATCTTGCAACAATTAGTGTGCGCATGTAATAGATGATATATTTCAAATTTGCAAAGATTCTGAATCTCTTCGCTTCTTTGCTCGTGTGCTTAGGCTAATTGTTTCGTTAAAAAATCATTTGGGCTACTTTTTGTGACAATTCGCTACTTTTCAGTGGATTTGGGCAGCAAACCACCAAGAAAATCTGGCAACACTGTATTAAACTACCGCAGCTGTAAAGCCTATCTAGTAGTAATTATAAATTGTCTCAAATTTTGTCCCCCCTACTCATTTATGGCTGGACACGCCCCTGCGCTATACGAGCTCGCTTAGGAGTTGCCAGGCCATCTGTCTACCTCACCAAGATGGGAGAATCCCGCTAAGTGCCTTTTTCAATGGCACAGCAAGTAGACTTGCCGGCTTTCTCCACACAGTTCCTTTAATGTTGAGTGTCAAGCAGAAAAGCTGTGAATACCAGTTTTAAAGCCATTGGTTTGACCCGACTCGGAATCAAACCGGAGTCAACAGCTCCCGAGGCAGAAGCTCTTACTGTTCGAGCACACCATTTAACAATTGCATGTTTATTAAGGACCGGCCGTTAGCTCAGCCGCTTAGCGCACGCTATCGGTGTAACCTTATAACTTTTTAAATACTGACCCTACAGCTGTGAAATTTTGGTTAAACGCTTTTTACGTTAATTGGATCCAGCAAAAAAAAGTAACTTTTGTAACCAAAAATCGCCGTAGTGATAAGGTTTATGATTTTAGACCATTTTTGTCTAAATTCTCAACAGAGCCGGTTTTTGAATATGTCGTTAGCTTTTACGCCTATTTATATTTGTTTAACAAGCGAATCAATGAAGCTACACGATCAAATAATAAAAGTAAATATTTGTCGGAATGGGTATGTGATCCTTATTTTGGCAACGTAATTTGTAAGCTCTTCCAGTAAGAACAAAACCTTTTGCAAAAAGAGAGGAGCAATTTTAGAATTGCATGAGCTAATATAGGCCTACTGTATTTAATTTAACAAAAGCAAAACTGAAAAAAATTTCATTGATATCGAACAGGGCTGCGAAATCGCGGCATTTCAATGGCTAAGTTCAAGCTCATTAAAACTTTGCAAGCGGAGTACGTTGGAGCTCAAGTTCCCCATTTTTATTCTGTGAATTCGAGTTCAATAATTTCTACCGAGTTTGCGCTGAGTTCATTAGTTTTTATCGGGTTTGAGCTGAGTTCAAGCAATTTTTGCCAAGTTTAGCATAATTTCAAAACTTAATCAACTTTTTTCGAGTTCGAATCCAAGGATTTTTGTTTATCGAGTTCGCCGAAAAAAACTCTACTATTTTGAGTTGGCAGCCCTTATAGGGAGTATAAGCGGTTACCACAAAATTGTTTCTAAAACATCTGTAAATAATGAAGGGAAACGCTTTTAATGACTGACTAACAACAAAACGATAAAATCAAATAATAAGCAATGTGCACGATCAAGCAAGGTAGCAACTGGATTTTGTTTATAACGCAAAAGCCTATAGCTCTCCCACTCATTATGAGCTTTGAGCCTGCATTTGTTGGCTTTCTAAAAATTCTTGTTTTGATGTTGCATTTGCTTTTGATAATATGGATGTCCAGAAAAGAAAACTGGTTTCCAATTTCAAGTTGTTGCGTAAATTTAATTTTCTTGTGAACAGAATTAAAAAGTGAAAAAGCTTTCGGTAAGTCTTTAATATTGCCGAAAGCGAGAAAGAGATCATCCACGTAACGGTAAATAGCAAACGAATTATTTGATTTGTTGGTTACTTCATCCACCACCCAATTCATGCATATATCGGCAAGAGCTAGAGGCGAACCCATTGCAATACCGCCCATTTTTTTGTAAAACTTCCCATTGAATTGAAAAGTGGAACTTTTGATTGTCTACCCCAAAAGTTTTTTAAACTGCAATTTTTTTATTTTAAGAAAAGTGGATGACTTGTCCGTAATTATAGTTTTCAAGTATAAGATTAGTAAAATCAACTGGAACATAGTAAACAGGCTTTTTTACATCAAAACTGACTAAAGTTTTTGGTGGTTTTTCTATTTTTGAGATGTTATAGATGAATCCAAAGGAATCCTGAACAACTGTTGCATGTAGACGTAAAGGTTTAAGGACAATGTTTAATCATTTTGCGCCTTGATGTGTAACTGCCAATAGAGGCTATAGTATCGGTGTTATTGGACATTTATCATAAGTAAAGTGAACAACATAGGTGGCGGAACCGGGGGGAGCGGAGGGGCCCTGCCCCCCCTTTTTTCAGGGGGAGCTGAGGAGGCCCTAATTTACGCGTTTATTTCTACTATAATACCTCTGCATAAATATATTTGAAACTTATTAGGCCAACCATCGAGATTGAAACCCAGGAAAGAGTTTAAATCCAAAAATGTTTTCTTCAAAATTTTGTTTGTGGGGTGGGGGGAATAGAAAAAGTGTAATCTTTTTATAATAAAAAAAATTAACTAGCGGGTTGTAAATGTCAAATTGAGGATCTTAACATCAAAAAGGCAAACCAGCGATTGGTAGCTTTTAAGCCAGGGGTTCTCAATTGTGGCTCTTGGCTACCCAAAGGGACCACAGGGTACAGAGTGTTCTCTTTGGAGCCGCGATGATAGGAATCATTAATGAATTATAACAGACCGGCAATTTTAAACTTAAACACTATAGGGGCCACAGTCTTTTAGATGTACAGTCAAAGGACCACGGCGCAGAAAAGATTGAGAATTACTGAAAAGATTGAGATTGAGAATTAATTCTTAGGTGCAGCGACCGTGCTAATTTTTTTTTTAAACGCTTTAGTTCTGTATTTTTATCTTGAGCATGTTCAACGTATAACGTTTTGTCGCTGTTTCCTTATTTTTAACCAAGCTGTTTTTTGTGTTGATGATGGCGTTGTTATATGGTTAAAAATAAAAAATCCTACTACTACTACTACTAAGTTTTCAGTATGGAAAAAGCATTTTACGAAACGTTTTGAAACAAGGCGGGGCACAGTAGTTGTCGTAAGTGTCGTTTACAGTAAACAATAGCAACTAAACTCAAAACTAGGCCCCTCCATCAATTTATTGTATGCCCTTCTATCTGCACTGACTTTTCAGACAGCCACTCAAAAGAAATGTAGCCTACTGTATTTGCGGTGTAATTTTTCATGATGCCAGAAGCGGGGCTAATTCTCGGGAAGGTGGGAGCTTTGCTTTTTCAGACTTAATTTGAACGTTGACAACTAACCTTGAAAATCGATAAAATAAGCAGCTGTCATAAAATAAAAACGGCGGACGGTGCAAAATATCTATAGGATATAGTTTTTAAATTTTTTTGAATGTATCTAAACTTTTTGATTCACTTTGTTTTGCTGTGCAGTGCTAACCCAAGCAATTCCTTTGCTGACAAAGTTGCTTTTGCTAGTCAAAGAAAGCACTTAAAACGTTTCTATTCTAGTTTTAGATATGGCGATGCGATTTATGAAGTTCTACTATTTCCCTACACATGATCTTATCGGTGTAGAAACCAATGTTAATTGGAGTTGAGTTATTGATCATCCTAACTTTATCTTTTCGTTTGCTCCAAAAAAGCTTACTGCTTTCGTTGTTTACGTGACCGTAAACGTGACATACCGTGAAACCTCTATTTGAGCACCACACGGCTACAGCGCTCTGTTTTTTAACCCTTTTCTTCTTTTGTGGCATTCTATTAAAGGTTGTGTTCAGTTTGAGGATGGTGCTATTTTTTTGACTAGCTGATCAGAATTTTGGTAAGATAAATTTACTGAAAATTTAATGCGAAAAATCAGGTGACACGTCCCTGGATAGTCGTCGGCAGCGTGGCGCAGTGGTTCGGAGCGTCGTTTTTACGACGACTATGATGGCAAGATTAATGGTTCAACTTCCAACCTAGTCGCGTTGTTGCGTCCTTGGATAACATGCTTCACGATGATTATCTCTGCTTGGTGGAATCTGGCAAGCAGCAAATTAAAGAAGTCAGAAGCAAAATTTAAGCAGAAAACTCGGAAACAAAGGCAACTCCTAAGCCAGTCTGGATTTGTTCTAAGTATAGCGCCTCCGCCGCTTTCTCGTGATAAGAGGATAAAGATGAAGAAATCCGTCCTCATCATTTTCAACACCTTACCTGTAATGGCATTACAGGTGGTGTTCAATCAGAGGGTGGTGCTCTATTTTTTATCCTTGCCCTTTACTGCCGCTCTAATAGAGGCTTTACGGACGGTTACGTATTTGTAGTAGCTGTTGGAGTGGCTAAAACAATAAACTTTAGCTACACAGTTACCTTGCCCACATGTCCAATTTATTTTGGCTGTAGACTCACGTTTCTTGCTTCTAGTTTCTGTATCACAAGATGACATCAAAAATTTATTTGTGATGTAGAAACTAGAAGCCAGAACCGTGGGTTTCAAGCCCACATAAGTTGGGCATGTCACATGTGGACAGGCTAAACGTGGGTTGTAGGCGAAGGAAATCTGGTCATTACTTTTGGCACCCCCCACTGTAGAAATGCTTCCGCCATTGCAGATGAACAAGTCGGTACAAAAATGAAATAGGTATATACCCGGTACCGCCTTGCTTACACGGCTGATGAGGACAGCTGAATCTATGTTAAAAATTATTGTGGTATTATTTTTTCTCCTTAAGATTATAGAATTTTTGAAATGTTAGCAACAGCTGCTAAAAAGCGGCTTAGTTACGTGTGATGTGTCTTATGGCCTAGAACTGAACTCGTCGAGATGTATTTTTACTAGCTTTGATGTGATTATAGAGTATAATAACAAATAGCACGAGAAAGTTTTTTATAAAATTCGATTTTGTGAATTTAGTAATTTCGAACTTCAAAGTATAGGTAAGTAAGATGCAATTGCAGCTGATATATATTGCAAATTAAAAGAAAATTAAACCGGGTCTTTTCAGTTACAGGACTATGTCTTGTGATTAGTTTGTAGCGGGGTCATAATCTTTATCGAACTGATCAATTGGAGTGGTGGTTGACGTCATCGCTATCGGTGTGGAATACCGTGGGTTCAATTCCTGGGGCAGTGAAATCGGACCCAGTGTCGCCCAGCACCACTCGCCACCATTGCTTTGTTTCTTCGGAGCTGTGTTGCCCAAGCGTTAAATCACGGAAATGGGCCCCACCACTCGTTGCACCCTTCGGCGTAATACCGCGAGTATAACAAAGATTTGATTTTTTTAAAGATAAACCCAAGTTTTTCGGCCTATTTTTGTGGCACTTTAGTTGACTTTTCAATTCTGCTGAATAAACGGCTCAACATCTTTAACAATTTCTGAGAGCTGTAAAAACACAGACTTCTCTTGAGTCTTGAATGAACCTACGTGGATTCGGCTTGTTAAGCTTATGGTATAGTTTTATTGAAGTAAAAATGTAACCATTAAATTTCTACGTTCAAATTATGTGGGTTCATCTTTTAAAAATGTAAGACAAAACTCCAATGATTATCCGACTTTAATTCACCGCCGAAGGTTAAATTTTCTGATCTGGTCCATGAGAATGCTTCTTGTAGTCAGTTGCACCACAAAACATATAAGCAGGTAAGTTTAAATAATTATCGTGTTTTGCAGATCAACCATGGCTAATTCTGGAGTTGCGTATATTACTAGCAAGGAAGGCATTCTGCGGGCAATTATCATAGTGTTTGCATGCATTGCCTTTGCGTTACTAGCAGATGCTGGCGGTACCAGAGATGTAATAGGATGGGTTCTGGCGGCGTACATCCTTGCTTTTTGTTTTTCGCTCTTGTCCTACTTTTTCATCGCGTCGACTCTCGCGTCGAAAATGGAATGTGGAATATCCTATGACGTAAGTAAAGTTTAGAGCTATTACGGATAAATCGAAAGCTATACTTCCAAGAATGAATAAAAAATGTGTGTTTGGAAGAGATACGACTACAGTTAAGCCTCGGTTATCGAACACAATCCGTTCGAGAAGGTTGTTCGAAAAGCGATCGAAATCCAAAATTTAGAATTAGTGTAACCTTTACCTCGTGGCAAAAGCGATGGCGAAGGCAATTTGCATTCGCTTGGTTTGGTCGTGATCCGAATTATGGTCGAAGTCTGAAACCTAAAAATCTCGAATTTTTTGGTGAAAAACCGATTTGGTCGAGAACAGAAGTGTTCGATGAGCGAGGTTTGACTGTACATGGAAAGAAAATACCGGCCAATAAGCATACTTGCAAAAAACACCGCTATCGGCGCGTAAGGTCTAGGGTTCGATTTCCGAGTTAATCGAATTGTACACAGTGTCGCTAACCGCAGTTTCTATGCACAAACCAGGGCTGTAGACTCCAAATAATCGAGTTCAAGTTCGAATTCGCAGCCTTGGAACAAACATATAGGGATGACGCCGAGTTTAAGCAATAATTCCATTCTTCTTTTTGTTATTTTTAGTTGAGTTTTATTTTACCAGCTTTAGGTTCATCCTGGTTGCCATAACAACATGACAATTGCTAGAATTTACGACCATCCCTGTCCGCTATTTGCTCTTTTCCACTTGATCAATTTATTCACGCTTTGTGAAGAACTTGTCGGAATTTCATATAATTTGTCGAATAATCGCAACTCTTTCAATATTTACTCAGTTGCGTTAAAGCGTAGCTATCCACGCCTAGCTACAAATTTATTGTGAAAACGTTTACCGATAGTGATCGAAGTGCTTATTATTATTATTATTATTATTATTATTGGCATATTTATGTTCCTATCACGAGAAAGCGACGAAGCGCTGTACGAACTTGCTTAGGAATTGCCGGCCATCTATCTACCACACTGAGATGGGGAATTCCGTTAAGTGCCTTTCCCAACGGCACAACAAATAAACTTGCCGGCTTTCTCCAAACTGTCCCTTAAATGCTGAACGTCAAGCTGGGAAGCTGTGATTACCAATTTTTAAGTCATTGGTTTGACTCGACTCGGAATCGAACCCCAAGTCTACCGACCCAGAAGCAGACGCTCTATACCACTCGGCCATCTGATTTTTCTCTAGTGCATATTTCTGGTCCACTTCCATAATGAATTATGAAGAAGTACTACTTAAACAAAGAATCAAATCTTCATTATACTTGCGGTATTACGCCGAAACGTGTAACGAATGGCGGGGTCCATTTCCGCGGCTTAGCGTCTGGGTAATACGAGGTGTGACACCTCGTACAGCTCCGAAGAAACGCCGCAGCGGTGGCAATCCATTTGGCAACTCTGCGTCCGATTTTATCGGGTTGGGAATCGAACTCCAAACCTATCAAGCCGATTGCGTTACCTTCAACCACGACTGGTTTAAGTATGTATGTTCTTGTGTAATGATGGTGGTTAGTTATCTCACTTTTCATGAAATCCACCCTTAACACGGTAACATCAATAGGCCTATATTCTTGCATGGCGGGTATTGGTAGCAACAGTCACCAGCCGCACGAACAGTTTCCAGATATACCAATATACCGGTACAGTAATGTTACTTTACGCTGTCATTTTTTTACTTACCATATTGTCGTGTTAACTCGAAAAAACTGTCTTGAATTCTGACATTTTTATTTTTTTCGTTTTACTTTTCGCAGATTGTGGTTAGCTCAGTTGCTAGCTTCGTCGATATCGGTATAGGAAGTCGAGGTTCGGTTCCCTGACCGGACAAATTGTTACCGTTGCGACGTTTTTCAGAGCGGTGCTGTCCAGGCGCCAAGCCGCGGAAATGGAGCTCCGCTTCTCGCTGTGCACGCTTCGACGTAATATCACGACCATAATGAGGATTTGATACTGATTTTTTGATTTTAGACTGTGGACGTTTGCCTATCTGTGTTCAATTTTTTCCACTGTTTATTAGCCAGCATCATATTAGCTACATATTTGGGGCCTAATAGCGACCAGGTTATTGCTTGTGATGTTTTTGGCTTCCTGCTTTCAATTCTGTACGCGGTCGAAGTTTATTTCCTGAAAGAAAACGCCCCGGGAAACCTCAGTAAGTCCATTTTTTATGCTCTACATTAGTTTTGGCTCTTTATCAGTTTTACCCATTTCAATAATTCTGGCCTAGCCATGAATTAAACCCACATTAGTGAGAGGCACGTTGAACCTTTATGAGCAAAACGCGATAACGATAATAATCGATAATTTCAAAGATCCACAGGCGATACCAAATTGACAAATCTCAATTTCTTGAAGCGATTTTCAGTTTAATATAATTTGAAAATAACCTCAGTTATTTATTAAAAAAAAAAGTAATAATCGATAAATTATCGTGATAACTGCCCATCACTGCCAACCATACAGAATAGCATCAGTAGTAGGCCTGGCCTAGTCAGTACGTAGCCAACGAAAAATATAAAAGGAGGAAAGGGCATGGCCCCGGTTTCATTCGCCCTCTGTAATCGTTCACCTCAAAAAAGGATCCTCATATTCCAAAAAATGTGAGAGCCGCCGTCCCATTTTTTGCTGGCTACACTACTGGACCAAGTAGCCTATTTCTTGAAAAATAGAAAAATTTGTGGCATTAGGCGCACGAAGTAGAGATGGGCGAATAGTAATCATTCGTTAAAAAGTAACGGTTAAGAAGAAGTAACGGATAGTAACAGATTCGTTTTGTCAAAATACCGATTCCAAATTGTATTCGTTTGCCATCCAGGGCCGAAACTAGGCAATGCGTGGCATTCCCCAAAATCATCTTCCGGGGCCCTGACGTCCAATTTTCCCCCAAACATCGGGTGAAGATCAAAAAAAAAGGTCTTCACGCCTTTTCTAAAGTAATCACTTGGAACTGTTACTCAAAAGTAACGGTTAAGCACATCTCTACTCTAGAGAAGATATTCCATACATTTTATTCGTTACTTGTATTCGTTTAGGTAATCACGAATCGATGTTTGGGGGAAAATTAGACGTCGGAAGGCGTAAAGACCTTTTTTTTTTTTCGGTCTCCATCCGATAATTGGGAGAAAATTGGACGTCGGTAGGCGTGAGGTCCTTTTTTGGGGTTCACCCGATGTTTGGTAGAGATGTGCTCAACCGTTACTTTTGAGTGACGGTTCTAAGTGATTACTTTGGACCCTAAAGTAATCACTTAGAACTTAAAAGTAACGGTAAAGCACATCTCTACCAAACATTGGGTGATAACCAAAGAAAAAAAAAAAGAAAAGGTCTTCACGCCTTCCGACGTCCTATTTTTCCCCAAACATCAGGTGAAGACCAAAATATAAAAAAAAAGTCTTTGATTCGTGATTACCTAAACGAATACAAGTAACGAATATAAAGTATCGAATATCTTTTCTAAAGTAATCGCTTGGAACCGTTACTCAAAAGTAACGGTTAAGCACATCGCTAGCACGAAGTATTGCGGCCCGCTTAAACTTCGAAACCGGTGACGGCACTATTTTGTGTTTTTACTTGGTTTTAAGGCCAACCGGTTGGTTTCAGCGATAAGGGCATTGCTTCCGGTGGGGAAGATGTTGGGTTCGATTATACCAGGCCGGTCAAACCCAACACAGTGCCGTCAATGACTCAACATGACTGCGACGTTTTTTCGGAGCTGTGCTGCCCATGCGGTAAGCCGCGAAGTTGGGCCCCGCTAATCGTTGCACGCTTCGACGTAATGTACGGTGAGTTAAACAAAATTTTAATTTTTTGATTAATAAAACAGCTTTATTTTTGCTGCAGGTTTTCTGGTCACGCCCAGAGGAGTAATAAAGTCAGGGATTTTCATATTTGGCTGCACCACCTTTGCCTTGATGGACAATAACTACAAAGCATTTTTTGATGACGGATGTGACGCCGGCAGAACGTGGGCATTTGCTGCATACATATACTGTTGGATTGGAAGCACAATTCTGCTCTTTCTCCGTCTTCTTGGACTGGATTCAAAAATAGGTCCGTTTGAAATGATTGACATGATTTGGTCATTTTTTTCTTGTCTGAATTACTTAGTCGCATCCATCGTAGTTGCTGCTTACGTGGAATGCGATTATTACAGCGAGAGGAGAATCGCTGCTGTGGTTTTCGGTTTTATAATTGCGATTGTCTATGCAGTTGATGGGGTGATGAGTAAAAAAGGTGGTGGCGGTGGTCGTAGTAGTCAAGAAACTGCTCCATCTGCTTAAACGTAACCGCACTTTGTTGTACGTTTTTGTTCATTAATAACGTCATATTTGGAAGTTTGAGCTTATAGTTTTTGTGTGCATTATTGACGAGGAATTATTAAACCCACCGGTCACAGCAATTTGTCCTCGAACCTTACCATTCGGACAACTCCTTTATTACCGCTTTTTTTTTTATTACCGATCACTTAGCAAGGTCAATAAAATCACCGTGTATACCTCCTTTTTTCATATTTTCGCGTGAGTCTGTAGCATTTAGGGCAATAGTAGTTTAATTTTTAAACAATGTGTGCAACTTTTATACCAAGTCCTGGAGAAAAAATCTTTGATTGAAGCATAATCTGATATCATAGGCACCAGTTTTAAAATCTATCATAAAAGGTAATTACTGTATTTGAGTTTGGTTTGCATTTTTTGGGTCAGGTTATGGGGTATTTTGTTGAGCTCTATTTTTTTTGTTGTACTTTGAATACCGGTGTATGCTTATTGCTTATGACAATGCAAAGGATCTGTTGCCATTTTGCTTGTTGGCAATAAAATATTAAGGCTGTTGAAGGCGCACATAACACCTACGCTTAAACATTTATCTTTGGGCTGGGCCGAAATCATGATCTATCCTATACTCTCTACTCTATGGGCATTGCGTATATTCTAGTACTGTATTTGATTTTTTATAAGTAATTGTAATACTATAAAATGCAAGCTACAAGCAAACGTTTGATATTTTTAACAACTTTTTATATGAATAATATTTTATTTATCTTGCTTGTGCAGTATTTTTTAAGACTAATAATGTTTTAAAAAACATGTCGTTTATAAGTAATTGTAATACTATAAAATGCAAGCTACAAGCAAACGTTTGATATTTTTAACAGCTTTTTATATGAATAATATTTTATTTATCTTGCTTGTACAGTATTTTTTAAGACTAATAATGTTTTAAAAAACATGTCGTTTTGTTTCGTTTTAGTATAATTCCGAGCTGATGATTGATTAAAAAAAATTTTTTAGAGGCCAGTTAGCTCAGTTGCCAAGATATTGTTATCGGTGCGGTAGTTATAACGCTCGAATCCCGGGTCGGTCAAATTGAACACAGTGTCGTCATCGTCTCGCCAACGCCGCGACGTTTTTGCGGAGGTAAGCCGCGGAAATGAGTCTAGCCACTCATTACACGCTTCGACGTACTGCCGCGAGATTCTAATTGAAAATTTTTCGAATTCGCCCAGCTCTGACAATGCAAAAAAGAAGATAAGCACCAAACCGGTGATTAGGAGTTTAAGCAGGCAGTTCACTTTTTTGGTGGGTTAAACTTTTGTATCTAATCATTGTCTTGAAAGCTTTACACAGCAAGAAGTTTCTACTGCTAAAAGAGCAACTCTGACAATACAAAAAAGATGAGCACCATACCGGTGATTAGGAGTTTAAGCAGACAGTTCACTTTTTTGATGGGTTAAACTTTTGTATCGAATTATTGAGAGCTTTACACAGCAAAAAGTTTCTCCTACTAAAAGAGCAACCTGGCTTTTTTTCAAAAGCCTGGCTGTTTCATTTTTATCTTCTAATTACGAAAAACCCGAAGTACGAAATCCTTAAATAAGCGGAAAAACAAACGTTTTTCCTGATACATAAAATTCACTTTCTGAGCAATCTACAGTAATAATGGCTGAGTTTTTTAATACCAGCGATCAGCGAAGTGGTTAAAAGACTCCGCTATCGGCTCAGGATGTCTTGGGTTCGATTCCAGGGTCGGTCAAATGGAGCACATTGTCGCCAATGGCTGGTTGCCGTTGCGACGTTTTTTCGGAGCGGTGTTGCCTCTGCTGTAGTCTAAGCCATCACTAGTTGCACGCGTCGCCGTAAATGCCGCATGTAGGCTGTAATGAAAAAAAAAGATCAGATCAATATTTTTACCAGGTGAGTTTTATGTAGTAATGAATTTCAGAATTGTCTTTGCCAGGCCGTGTCACTAGGCGCATATTTCAAAATTGCACATAATTTTCATTTTGTTTTCGAATGATGTCATTTGTTGAGCATCTAGCGAAACAAACAGCGCGACTCAAGTCAATCGAATGGAATTTATTTTTGATCAGAAGATAAATATTAAAATTACTGAAAAGTTTTTGGAAGCGTAACAATCGACTCACGTGCAGTACGTACATGATGCAACCAATCAACCATAAACCCAACATTGCTTCTAAAGCAGAGTCTTTAGGGAGTTGAATTTGAATCTTAATTATTGGTTGTCGTGTATTTTGTAAACGCGATTTTACTGGTACTTGAGCGTTGTGAATGGAAAGTCTGTTAATAAAATTCGCGAGTGTGAAGATGAAGAGGCCCTCTTGAGATAATCAATATTGTAAACTCTTGAAAGTTCTAAGTTTAAATGAGCTGGCACAATTCTTTTGAAAATAATTTGTGCTGTAATTGCTAAAGAGAAAAACTTCTTAGGTTTATGATATAGGTTTAAAACTTAGACCAGGGTTATACATTCGGCCGCTAAGGATCTGATTGATTTAGGTCATATAGCTAGAGATAAGCTGGGCAGAATTGAAAGGGATCCGACAAATCGCGTTTTGTAAAAACGTATCTGCTGCTAATATCAAAATCAGTCTGCAAAAAAGCATGCCCCCCAAAAGAAGCTCCAGTGTCCCAAAGTGTTAACACGGCTTTGCATATAAGTGCTCTGCATCATACTTAACTTTCAGGTTTAATCGTTTAGATATTCAAACCGAATTCGGGTCGGGTTTGAACTAGCGGTGCATTTACTGTATAATTCGGATTTAGACAGCGAAAGCGAAACGTGAGCAAAGGATCGAGAGCTGAAGGATTTTTGAGCATACAGTACCGGTATCAAATCTTATGCGGGGCTTCAGCCAGCGCTTATATTTTGGGAGAGCCCAGTACATTTTTGGAAAAACTGTAAATCAATCGAAATTATTTTTATTTTTGCTTAAAAAAACTAAAACAGGCTTCAAGGAGCAATACCAGATCGGTTTAACGCCCCACGCCCCCTCCCCCTGTGGCTACGGCCACGGCCTTGTAAAGTTTTTGCACATTAGGTTTTACTCTTCTGCAAAAATGGCACATCTACAAAAGTTTTAGGAAGGAAAACTAAGAAGAAAACTGATTGCCTAGCAGTTTTGAAGGACTAGAAATAGCTCATCGCACTACTGATGCAATAGCCTAATGTCCATAGCTAAGCATAGGGTTGGTAAGCTCTCTTCCACAAGTTTCGCCATTATGCAATATGAGACTTTTTCCAGCCTCGTCGCCAAGGTTTTTAATAAAATATTAAAATTTAATGTATTAGAAATAAAGTTTAACATTTCAGTGCTTTTTCAAGATTATGTCATTATTCAGTTGAACGTGGAATGCTTAAGAATGTCCGATTCAGGAATAGTTTACGCAAAAAGTTTCAAGGGCTTGGTACGAATCGCTTTGATGACAAGCGGGTTTCTAGCTTCCATATTGGTCGTATCAGCGCGTTTTTGTGAGGGAGCATCAGCATGGGTCGCTTTCACCTATCTGCTCTCTGTGTCTTTGTCTTTGGCGTCTTTTGTCATAATCATAAGTTCCCAAACATCAAGGATTCAATTTGGAATTCCATATAAGGTGAAAAAAACATTCTTAAAAAAAAGAATTACTTTTGGATAAGGTTGGTGCAGCACCTCAAAACATCGCTATTGGCACGGGAGATCGTGAGTTTGTCAGCGACATGGCCTAGCGGTACCGCGCGCAGGTGACAGATCCTACGTGACGGGTTCGATTCGCGGCTGGAGCCGATCGCATATGACATATTTAACGGGTGGCTGCTGACTCGAAGAGCGCAAGCTCGCTTCGCAGTCTCCCTCAATCACTGTTGAATTTTCAGTTCAATATAATTTGAAAATAACCTCAAAAAAAAAAAAAAAAAAAGTTCGATTGCCGAGCCGGTCAAATACAACAGCTCTGACGGCCGAGTGGTAAGAGCGTCCGCTTCGGGAGCTGTAGACTTGGGTTTGTTTCCGAGTCGGGTCAAACCAATGAATGTAAAATTGATATTCACATCTTCTCTGCTTGACGCTCAGCATTTAAAGGGCTTTGTGGAGAGCAAGCCGGCAAGTTTACTTGTTGTGCCGTTGGGAAAGGCACTTGGCGGATTCCCCCATCTTGATGTGGTAGACAGATGGCCGGCAATTCCTTAGCGAGCTCGTATAGCGCATTGATCGCTTTCTCGTGATAGGAGGATAAATATGCAACAAAATACAAAAAAAAAAATACAAAATAGGACAACAATACCGTCAACAGCTTACCACCGCTGCGTCGTTTCTTCGGAGCTGTGTTGCCTTTGGCGCAAATACGCGAGGAGGGGCCCAGCCATTGGTTACTTATTGTGAGTAACTGTGGATTGTTGCAAACCGGGCGCAAAAAAACTGAAATTAATATATTCGCTTTTTAGGATGTTGATATTTACTTGTCAACATTTTGCTTCTTCAATTGTTTGTTAGCAAGCCTGGTCCTTGCTATAAATGCTCGTACTGACGTTCTGTGGATTGTGGCCGACATCCTGGGCTTTGGAATGGTCGGGCTCTATGCACTTGAAATCTACACCATGAGAGAGAGCATTCCGGAAAACTTGAGTAAGTCCAGATTTTTGAAACTGAAAGATTGGCTTAACGACATCGCTATCGGCTTGGGAGGATTTGGGTTCGATTGCCGACTCGATCAAACTAGACACAGTGTCGCAAACGGCGCATCACCGCGGCGACGTTCTTCGCAGTGTTTTGCGCATCAAGCGCTGAAACGTGGAGATGGACCCCGCCACTTGCTGACGCTTCGGTGTAATACGACGAATATAATGAAGCATAGGTTTGATTTTCATTTGAGCAAAAGCTCTAACTAAAATTCAAACAAAATTCTATACATTTAAAATTAAACCTCGCTAAGTGGAACGTTGCAAGAAACTGCTGGATTTTCAAGAGTTTTAAAAAGGACTTTTGACGGGGTGTTTTCTTACCTGATGTGAACTTAAGCCATGACATGAACGTCCCTTTAAAAGTATACCTACAAGAATACTATACGCGAAGAAAGATACTGGCGTGGACCTATTTGGTTATTCTAAATTATTCTGAGCACAGTAATGAACTAAATTAATTTGCAATTTTAGATTATATGAAGACTAAACAAGGTGGGTTAAAAACAGCCATCTTTCTCCTTGGGTGCATCACTTTCAGTCTTTTGGATGCGTCTGTGTTTCGTTGTTATTATCCGGATGGCTGCAATGCTGCTAGAACTTGGGCGTTCGCTGCTTTTTTCTATTGTTGGTTCGGTAGCTCCATACTTTTTCTGCTCCGCTTGGCTTGGTTATCATCAGGAATAGCCCGTTTTGATACTATTGACTTTATTTGGTCTGCTTTTTCTTGCCTCAATTACTTGCTGGCAGCTTTGGTTCTTTCAGTTTACATGAAATGTATGGGTTTCTTGCATTATGATTGTGGATGCCGTTTGGCTTCTAACTGCCTTGGCTATATCGTAACAATCTTGTACGGCTACGATGCGTATCTGCTAACGATACCAACCACCAGAGAAGACAAACAGAACAGTGTGAGTGTTACCACTGAGAGTTAATCCTTCGCGAATTTTGATTTTTACTCTAGACTTTGCATATTTTTTTACGATTGCGATTTTGATAGTAACGTCAGTTTTTTGTATTTTTTTGTAATAAATTTTATCATTCAAGATGCTAATATACCAGAGAATGTTTTATGACGCTAGAATCTAGATGAAATCAGCTGTATAGACAGCCAGTTGCTTAAACTATCAAAAATCTTCATTTCACTCGCGGTATTACGCTGAAGCCCTTGGCGTCTGAGCAACAATGTTTCGAAGAAACGTTGCGTAGCAGTGACGAGCCGTTGGTGGCACTGTGTCCAGTTTGACGGGGCCGGAGAACGAACCGTGATCTTCTCGCGCTGGGAGCGATGTGTTAACCACTACGTCCACCATTGTTCTATCATTGAACCCAAAGTTATTGATTTCTTCATCTTTATCCTCTTATCACGAGGAAGCGGCGGAGGCGCTATCCTTAGAACAAATCCAGACTGGCTTAGGAGTTGCCTTTGTTTCCGAGTTTTCTGCTTGAATTTTGCTTTTGACTTCTTTAATTTGCTGCTTGCCAGATTCCACCAAGCAGAGATAATCATCGTGAAGCATGTTATCCAAGAACGCCACAACAAGGCTAGGTTGGAAGTTGAACCATTAACCTTGCGATCATGGTCGCCTTAAAAACGACGCTCCAAACCACTGCGCCACGCTGCCAGCAATTGAACACAAAATGAGACCACTAGCAAAATGCTTAACCCCAGGCTTACGGTAAGCTGAAACACCCATAGTACTGGTACTGTAGAACCAAATACATTTGGACGTATGGCTTACTAACGACAACTACTGTATTTGTACAGCATTCTCAGCGCTCTGCCCCAGTATCAAGAATTTTGAGAAATTAAATGCAGTTGAGTTAATGTTATCTTCTCATGTTGCAAAATTTTTGTAGCATATAGTTATACATTCATTTCACTTCTGCAAAAGAGTTTCAAACGCACATCTCGGGTGGTGAAAATCGCTTCTTAAACCTTAAAAATTACTTGACACTTGACCGTTTCACTGCTGCAAAGGTCGAACAATCAGCGTAGTTCGATGTAACTCAGTTGCGCCACCATGGTATTCCACCAGTGGCATTCCACTTTCCACCATTGGTATTCCATTTCCACCAGTGGTATTCCACTATAGCCACCAGAGATGTTCAGGCCCTTGTAGAGTCAACAGCTCAAACTGAATAAGAAAAAAGCAATAGCTAGCATGAATAGAACTAGCAGGTCTGCTAGCAATGAGGACAAATTGGTACAATCTTGTGTTGCTCGAGTTACTGACTCACTGCAAAACCAGCTCAAAGAAATAGTGAAAGAAGCATTATCTGCAATTAAATAAGAACAGCAGCTCGAAATTGACTCACTTAAAGCTGAAATCAGCGAGTTAAAATCGAGCCAAGAATTTTTAAGCTCAAAATATGATGATCTGAATAATGAATTCAAAAAATTAAGTGAAGTCTACAAAAAACAGCGTGAAGACATTAATACCATTAACAAGAACTCAGCTGATCTGGAAAAACAATCAAACTCAGACTCTGTTAAAATAGACAATATTGAGCAATATGAACGAAGACAAAATCTGGAATTCATCGGCATCCCTGAAAATGACAAAGAGGATGTAGTTGATATTGTGATTAAAGTTAGCAAAGCATTGGGTGTTGATCTGGAAAAAAAAGATATCTCTACAGCTCATCGATTATCGGCTAAACGAAATAACACTGGCGAAGACAAAAAAGATGAACCTGCGGCAATCATAGCAAGGTTTGTCTGCAGAGATGTACGTAATTCGATTTTTAAACGTCGTTCTAATGCAAGGAAACTATCTGAGTCCCCAATTACTGGCATAAAGAAACTATATGTCAATGAAAACTTAACGAAAAGGCGTAAGCGGCTTCTGTGGAAAACGAAACAATCTGCAAAAGAGGCCGGCTATCAATATATCTGGACTTGGAATGGTAAAATTTTCGTCCGGGAAAACGAAACTACGAGTGCTATAATGATCAACACGGAATTTGATATTGAAAAATTATAGCTCTTATCTGGTTAGTTGTTAATCTTTGTGTTTAAGTTAATAAATCAAAATGTTCTCAAATAATGTAAATGTAAACTGAGATTGGGGTAATCATGGCTCGAAATACTGCGGCATTTATACCGACCTTGGAAATATTGATTATGAAATTACTACTCATCAAAAGAGTGGTCTATGTATATGCCATATCAATATAGTAAGCTTAAACAAAAATATTGGCAAAATTGAAGAATTTTTGTCTCATTCATGCGTGAAGCTTGACGTCATCTGCCTGAGCGAAACTCGCCTAAATATCAATAATATTAATTGCGTCAATTTACCTGGATATAATTTATACTTCAACAACTCGCTCACGTCAGCTGGTGGAGCAGCAATTTTTGTCAGTGAGAATCTGGAATGCACAGAAAATCGTGCATTGTGTATGAATGTTGAAAATTGCGAAGATGTTTGGGTGGATATTTCATTATCTCATCGTAACAACTGTTCTTTAACCATAGGTTCGGTGTATCGACATCCACGAAATAACGTGGAAGAATTTTCAGAAGCCTTTGCAAGCAAAATTTCCTCTTTTACAAATAACAAAAAGTATGTGATCTTGGGTGATTTCAACATTGATTTTACCAAATACAATTCCAGCAATAAAATCAAACACTATGCAGATGAAATAACTAGCCTTGGTTGCGATCAACTGATCGTTGCACCGACAAGAATTACAACACTCAGCCAGTCTATACTGGATCATATATATGTTAATGATAACATGTTAAGGGATATTCACTCTTCAGCTGTTATCGAATATGACATCTCTGATCATGTGCCTACTTTTTTAATCCTTAACGTTGGAGCTACCAAAAAAGCACCAAACAGACCTTTGGTTAGGAAAATCACGGAAATAAAGCGCGACGTTTTTCTGAATGAGCTTAATCAAAAACTTCGTTATCTGGACATGCAAAATAATTTGGACTTCGAAAAATTGATTAACGTCATGAAAGAGCTAGTTGACTTGCATTTTCCGTTGGTAAGGCAATCTCGTAAACAACTCAAATACAGTCATAAACCCTGGATAAACAAAGGAATACTTACTACTATTAAAACTCAAAATAGATTGTATAAAAAGTATCTGATGAGTAAATGTGAGACCAACTATAAAACTTATAAGACGTACAGAAACAAGCTAACTCACATAAAAGAAATGTCAAAATCGAATTATTATCAATGCCGACTAGGCGAAAGTGGTGGTATGTCTGATACTTGGAAAACTATTAACAACATTCTACGTAAACCAAGTAAAATCTCCACCTTACCAACCTACGTTAAATACGAAAGTAAACTAATCTATGGGCAAAATGATGTTTGTAATGCAATGAATAACCATTTTTGCAGTATTGGTCACAAGTTATCAAAAAGATTCGCAAACTCTTCATGCCATAATAAAAGTAACAAAACTTTTTTTGATCAGCGAGTCTCTTTCTCCATATTTTTGGAACCAACCGATCAATATGAAATTAATGCCATCATTGATAAGCTTAACGCATATAAACCGCCAGGCATGGTAAACATTCCTACCAGATTAATCAAAGACGCCAAATACATACTTTCCCCTCATCTTTCTAGGGTAATAAACTCATGCCTAAGTTCTGGTAAATATCCAGATTCAATAAAAGTCGCAAAAGTTACTCCTATTCACAAAGGTGGACCAAAATATGAGCTTACTAACTATAGACCAATTTCTATATTATCACCGTTCAACAAAATTTTAGAAACTGTGATAAAAAGCAGGCTGATTAAATTTTGGGATAAACTCAAATACGGCTTTCGTACAAACTACTTCACATCTCTGGCCATCACCCAAGTTCACGAATATATTTTACGTAAACTCAATGACAGACAAACAGTATGTGGAATTTTTATGGATCTTGCTAAGGCTTTTGATACAGTGGACCATAATGTTTTACTCTTCAAACTAGATCAATACGAAACAAGGGGGGTGGCTTATGATTTAATTAGCTCGTACCTTAACAATAGGAGACAACTGGTGGCAGTTAATAATTACGAATCAGATGAAAAAATAATTGCAACTGGTGTTCCTCAAGGCAGTGTTCTTGGGCCTTTGTTCTTCCTAATTTATATTAACGATTTAACGCGCTGTTCTAATTTTGATGTTACGTTGTATGCCGATGATAGTGTTCTAACCTTGGCACATAAAGATGTGTTATCTTTACAAAATAACGTCAACCATGAATTACTTAAAATTGACGAATGGCTTTGTATCAATAAGTTAACAGTGAACTTGGATAAAACTAATTTTTTATTATTCTCTAACTGCTCTATACCACCAAAATTTAACATATCGTTTGCAGATTCCAGTATCAAGCAATGTGATAGTGTAAAATATTTAGGTGTGTACTTGGACGATAAGTTAAACTGGAATAGGCATGTCGGTTACGTTATTACTAAGCTATCTTCAGCTTCCACAATTTTTTACAAATTAAGAAACCTCCTTCCGATCAACATTCTGATCTCTGTGTTTCACAGCATCGTCTATTCTCATCTAGAATATGCTGTCATTAGTTGGGGTAACTGCTCTGTCACGTTAAGAAAACGGCTACAAATTAAACAGAATTCGATAATTCGCATTATCAACAAATCTAGAATTTATAAAACTAAATTAAAGTTAGGCTACCGGTAACTTAGTTGTGGGTTAGTGGGTATAGGTTCTTTCATTGGGTATCGTTGTTTGGGGCCAGTCGCCTGCCAAAAATAGGGCAAAACCTAGAAAAGAGATGAAGTCGAGATGTACAGGTAAAGCAATGCAAAAACAGAGTCTTTGCAGTCTGGAATGAGTTTAGCCTGGATTGGCTGTGCGTAGCAAGGCTGACGAGACTTTGGTTATAATAAATTAAAGCCTCTGTTTGAAAAAATGAACCTTCTTAATATCAGTGCTATTTACGAACTTGAGGTTGGTAAATTCATGGCTAAATTACAAAACAAACAGCTACCTGATTATTTTAATAGTTTATTTTCTTTAACATCTTCACTTTATTCGTATTCTACTCGTAGTGTGGCTAATGAAAAAAATTTTTTAAATAGAAGTTATTTAATTAAAACAGAACGGTCCATAAAAATTGCTGGTCCTAAAATTTGGAGTAACCTATCTAAAACTATCAAAGAAAAATCTGAGAAAGTTAAATCTTTCAAAAGTAGTTTAAAAGAGTACTTTCTTTCTGCGCAAGAGTTTTCTTGATTGTCCCTTTAACAGAGCTGGTATTTCAACAAATCAATTGCTTAACTTTATTTATTATTATTATTATTTATGTATTTTCCTTTTTTATTCTTTTTTGTTTTCTTTCTTTTTGGTGTTATTTAATGTAATTGTAGTAGACCTAGTTCTAGATCATACTTCATTTATGTGTGCTTTTATGCTTCCATATTTTTGTGTACCTTATGTTTTTGAACTGACTCTACCGTGAGGAGATGCAGACTCGACGACCTCTCAGGTCTTTCGCATCTCCACTTGTGACATTATTTGTTAGTTTTTTGTTGTTGTTTTCATTGTTACGCACTATTATTTTGTTGTTTGATTTTGTCAAATAAATTGTTGTTGTTGTTGTATTCGCAGTTAAAAAGATGAAAGCCACCAGACGATTTTCAAAGAATATTTTTATTGAATTAAGTTTAAAAATCTTCATTATACTCTCGGTATTACGCAGAAGCGTGTAACGAGTGGCGGGCCTATCTCCGCTGCGTAGGACCTACCGGCAGCATAGTTCATAAAAACATAGCAGCGGTAGCAAGCTGTGGGCGACACTGTTTCCGATTGCAATCGAATCCCAAACTTGCCATGCCGATAAAGACGTCTTTTTACTACTGTGACCAAGTGATTGGTGGATTGAACTTGAACCCGGAGTTGTCTGTTGAAGCAAACGCTCATTAATTGAGTCAACCGGTTGCGCCGGAAGCAATTTGGTAGATTGCAGGATTGAGTAATCCTATTTCCAATATCTCTAACTGAGTTTTTTTGTTTAAATCATGCTGCGCAAAAAATTCAACAGCAAATGAGGGAGACTGCGAAGTGAGCTCACACCCTTCGAGTCAGCGACCACCTGGTACATTTGTCAACTGCGAACGGCTCTAGCCGTGAATCGAACTCGTCACGTAGGATCTGTAACTTACGCGCGGTACCGCTAGGCCATGTAACAAACACACTAAATTAAGATTGTTTTTGATCAACCAATATGGCCTAGAAAAGCTTGCTTTTGCCTCTGTATTCATAGACAAACAAAGAAAAGAATACGCAGTCACTATGTGACTTTTTTATGTAAACAAAGGCACAATAAAATAAGTTATTCTTTTAAACCTTGCTAGTTACTTTTTATTCTAATCCTTTTTGAAGAGAAGTCTTGCGTAACAATAATTTCATTTAGAAGTCTTCTTGCTTGGTTCAATTTCCGCCCCTATAAGGCACCAGCAAGATGAAAAGTTAACTAAGATTTGTTTTCAGCTTTTGTATGTTCGAGTTTACAAGCTGTGAAACGCCAAAACAAAATTTGTTTCGGAGGACAGTAAAATGGGAGGACATCAGCTCATAGAAATAAAACCGCAGTATATAATTTTTAAAACTGGATACTTCAACATCATGGATTCAGCTATTATCTCTTTTAGTTTTGTACTGCCTTGCTTACTGATAATAACAGCTGAATCTATGTTGTCGAAAAGTCCAGCTTTAAGGTTTACTGTCGCTTAGATAGCCGAGAGATTCAGAGAGAGATTCATTTATTTCATTGCATTCATACGGTATTTTATAAACAAATATGGTAAATAAAAATCAAAAGCAAAATGTCGTTTAACCACGAAACAACACAACATAGAAAAAGAAAAAAAAGTTTACAATGAATGCAATAGGGAAGCTGCGAAGTGACCGTTTAAGGGTCCTTGAGTCAAGCAACCACCCTTGCTCTAAAATAAAATAAAATAAAATTTAGAAAATAATAATTTTTTTCTCAGTTGATGTGCATTATTCTGCTGATTCGTATAGAATCTGCTACAATATCAAGAAAAAAAAAAAAAAAAGGTGAGAGCGTCCGCCTCGGGAGCTGTAGACTTGGGTTTGTTTCCGAGTCGGGTCAAACCAATGACTTTAAAATTGGTGTTCACAGCTTCCTTGCTTGACGCTCAGCATTAAAGGACAGTGTGGAGAACAAGCCGGCAAGTTTACTTGTGCCGTTGGGAAAGGCACTTAGCGGGATTCCCCCATCTTTGTGTGGTAGACAGATGACTGGCAACTCCTAAGCGAGCTCGTATAGCGCATTGATGGCTTTCTCGTGATAGGAGAATAAATATGCAACTAAACACAAAAAAATGCTTTGTTTTTCCTTTTTGAAAATTTAGTTGGCATTATCTAGCTCGGATAAACAGAAACCGTTTAGCAAAAGTTTTGTATGAGTCACACCAGTTTGTTCATTGCAGGTTTTTACAGAAGTGGGATTATTTTTGTTTCACGAAAATAATTTGCATTTTCAGAAGGAAAATACGAAACCACAGTTAATTCTTGAAGCTGAATGTTTCGACGACGTAGATTCAACTGTCATCATCAGCAGTGAAAACAAGGCAGTTCTCGCTTTTTTTTACTACTGTTCTTACAGTGCTGATGATGACAGCTGAATTTATGTTGTCGAAACGTCCATTCTTAAGATTTATAACTTTATTTTTCTTCCTTAAGCTGTTGTCGTTCCATATATATTGTACATCTCCATTTTGTTTAACGTAATTAATTGTGATTGACACAAAATAGAAATGAAGACTTTAAACATGAAGTTACTTTAGTTAAATTCGTAGTTTCGTTAGAAAGTTATTTAATAACAAACATCAAAACCAAGGAACAGCCACAAACACTTTGGCGAACGTTTTGACTTACTTTTGGTGTTATTTTCAATGCTAGAAGGGTATGCTGAGCTCGGTCGAAACAAGCCGAAATGTCCATCTAAGTAGGCCTACTTTTAACCATTTGTTGGCTGTGATACTTGTAATTCAACTGCAAACTAACTTCCAATTGTGCTGTTTGCCAAGATTAGAAAGTGATTAGCTAGGTTCTAAAAATAAAACAAGGTGAGATGTAGTAACTGACTGGAGATACAATGTAGTAGGCCTACGATTTGACCGTTGCGTCAAACAGAAAACTCAATGGTGGACGCCAAAGCATAAATACTACTCAGTAAATCACCATTTTTTATAATTTTAGTATTTTTTTATTGCTTTGGTTTTTCATTTTTTTACAGTTTTAGTGTCCCCCCTGAAGTGCCTTACGGCGAAACAGCCTGTTGTAGTAGTAGTAGTAGTAGTACGTTTTATAGTCGGCCCATAAAAAACACAATATACTGGTAATACACAATAACATAAAAAAAAAGCACGACGAGGAGGAACCTGATGGGGGATTTTAAATATACTCTTACTGGTGATTAACTGAGTTGTTTATGAAGGTACAGTAGAAAAGCAAAAGCATCGGCGCTTTTGTCTTTGGTTTATCGAACCCGGTTTTCTGACAGCATCACTAGCACTCAAGAACCTGGTTGCTGTTTCGACTAAGTTCTTAGCGGCGGTCTGTTGCTGGGTTCTTGACCATTTCAAAGGAATTGACTGTTTTACCAGCGTCCGACAAGGCTTTTTTACAGCACGTTATCAAGTTTGTTTTTTTGACATCTTAACTGCTATCTGTTGATGGTCACGTGCAGGGCCGTATTAAAACTTTTGCGAGCCCCGAAGCTCATTTTTCGGGGGGTCTCATGTTTTTTTGCAAGACTTATATTTAACGTTAGCAGCTGCGAACATACCCCTTTTTTGTTAGATGACGCGATTTAACGACCTTTTTAAGTGTGCCACGCCCCTAACCGGATGCTCCCTATCACGGGGCTATATATGCTTAGCCCCCTACCCCTTGTCTGGATCTGGTCATGTGTGCTCTCTACGGATACTCACGTCGTACTCATGTTGCGCTTTGCCGCCCTGTAGCAAAACAGTTATATGGATTTGCTGTATCTTTTTCTAGTTTTTCTCAATAAGTTTGATTAAAACTCTTAACGATTCTCTGATAATAATTAAACATTATTTCGTAGAGCTAAAAGTGTATTTTTGTGCAAATTTAAGGAAAATGGCAGCAGACGAAGGTGTTCCTTTCATGAAGAGTAATGAAGGATGTGTAAGATTATCAATAATCGTGTTACTCTGTGTTGCGTACTCGATGATAGCCGTGGCTGG
Source organism: Trididemnum miniatum (assembly GCA_964006365.1). Lineage (NCBI taxonomy): Eukaryota > Metazoa > Chordata > Ascidiacea > Aplousobranchia > Didemnidae > Trididemnum > Trididemnum miniatum. The sequence goes on along the minus strand of OZ023231.1, from coordinate 4,852,644 downwards.
GTACACTGAGGTAGTGACTTGGGTCATGGCAGCTTACATAATATCATGGATCTTATCGCTACAAACTTATTTCTTGATTGCAGCCAAAGTAGCTTCTCACATGAAATGTGGACTGCGTTTTGATGTAAGTATGATTATGTGGCAACTGCTGGGTCGTATTAAAACCTTGAGAGGTCCCAGATCTGATTTTTCAATGAGCCTCATGCTTTTTTAAAGACCTGATTTTGCCGTTAGCAGCTGCAGATTTTGTTTCTTTTTACAGGGGGCGATATAATAACCCTTTTCGAAGTGTGGCAGAGCCCTGTCGGTACCCGGGCTATAGCCCTCCTCATCCGGCCCTGTATGGCTGCCTGACATTATTGCCAGAACAATGATTATTCGCGTTGATAATCTTGATGGGGTTTTCGGAAGTCCCATGGTGCTAAGATTTCAGCCAACACTACCGATGTTCGTTGATCCATTGTGCTTCTTTTTAATATTTCTTTTTCAGGATGTTGACATCTGCCTCTCGGTGTTTTCATTTTTCCAGTCCTTGATTGCCAGCATTGTTCTGGCCATATACGCTGGTTCCACAACCTTCTGGATTGTAGCGGACGCTCTGGGATTTCTAGTTTCTCTTCTGTATTTCATTGAACTTCTTCTGCTGAGAGAAAATCCGCCTCTTAATTTAAGTGAGTTGTTACAACATCAAAAAATCAAATCTTCAATATTCTCGCGGTATTACGCCGAAACGTGTAACAAGAAACTGATGAATCCATCTCCGCGGCTTAGCGCTTGATGAATCCATCTCCGCGGCTTAGCGCTTGAGCAACACAGCTCCGAAGAAACATCGCAGCGGTGGCAAGCAGTTGGCGACGCAGTGTGCGATTTGACAGGCCTGAGAATGGAACCCCAAATCTACCGCACTGACCACTACGCCAGCCGGCCGGTCGTCGCTGCAAGTTGCAACATATTGATTTTTAAAACCGTTTAAACTCATAGTCCCCAAACGACCGATATTTTTCTTGATCCTATAGTTCCACGACCTTCAGCAAACAATGCATATCTGTTATTCGGACGCCTAAGTAATTCATAACACTGAACGTTTCAACAACATAGTGTAGGTTTAACTGAAATCATAGGCCTATCAGCAATGCAGTTCTGTACTGGTGATGATGACAGCTGAATCTATGTCGTCGAAACGTTCTGTTTTACGAATAACTGGGGCTTTATTTTTTCTCTTGAGTTACTTTTGTCCCACATTAACTCTATTCCAAAGCTTGGTTCTCACGTCAAAAATTTTGAACCGAGTGGCAATTCATCTTCATTCATTCAACAATAGGCCTGTGTTTCTTAATTTTGCAAAGAATTTAGGTATATATTTATTGATTGCAGTGGTCGCGCCCAGCGAACTCTACATCAGCTGTCAACGTCCTACGTTGAACAGCTGCAAGCGACTCCTCACCAAGGGTGGAAACCCAAACCTAAACCAAAACCTGCAAACCCGGTTTTAAAGAAAAATTTTCAAACCCAAACTGAAACTGACACTTACTCAGCCATATTTTTGAAAACCTAAACTTGAGTCAAGACCGTTTTTTCTCGAAACGTCAAAACCAAAACTAAAACCTATTCAAAATTTTTAAAAGTTGGGCTTTGAAAATTGTAATCACCATCATTACCAATACTGTTCCTTTCATGCTGAGCGTCATATAGAGAGCTGTGAATACCAATTTTTGAGTCTTTGGTTTCACCGGACTCGGAATTAAACCCCAGTCGCAACTTCTAAAGCAATTACTCTTCTAACTCGGCCATCTGAGCTGCTACTTATCAACGTTGTAGAACAAAAACGTCAAGAAGTAGAGAATTTAAATAATTCGTATTCAAAATAAAATAGCTTTCTTGGATAAAACTTCAACCAAAACTGAAACCCAGAAACCGAAGCTGCGCGTAAGCAAATTTGAAACCGAAACTGGAACCTATTTTTTTAGCAGCCGTGAAACCAAACCAAAACTAAAACCTGACATCTGGGTTTCAACATACCGAAACTGACACCCAAACGCCTAAGTAGTCAGTTTTCCACCCTTGCTCCTCACAGTAACACGTCCTAGATATGCACTCCATGCGGAAAACAGGAGGGAATGCGAGAATTTAGTTTAATACACTAAATGGTACATACACCCACGCCTGTCCGACCCAAGACGAGTAGCTTACCAACAAATGCTTTAGCATGCAACACGTAACCAAGTCGAACATTAATAGTTTTTTCCAAGTTGAAATCTGTATGTAGAATATAAGTAATTATCGAAACATCTTCAAAACGCAGACAATTTTTTCAAACTCCAACTCACCAAATAGGTCTTTGTGATTTAACTCTATGTAGTTGTGCTGCAACTGTATCTCCTACTAGAGCTATATCTAATCAGTTAAAAGAAAGAATACGTGGGTGCATCAGCTTTTATACAGCCCAACGAAGGTCAGGTGTAAAGACCATGTGGGCGAAACCACTAGGGGCGCCCAATCAAACCCAAACATACACAACAAGTAGGGAAAGGATAATTATTTGGCCATAACATTTGGTTATTCTTGCATTTTTTATTTCTTTTCATGCCTTTAGCTTCACAAACATCTCGATTTTATTGGTTCAAATTATTTCAAAATTCAACCATGTACTTTTCAGAATATTTAATCGGAAAAAATGGAGTTGTGAAAGCAAGTATTTTCGTGGTTGGATGCACTGCGTTTGTTCTTCTCCACGCTTCCGCCTACCAGGTCTGTTCCGTCTCAACAGTCAACATCGGGTGTGTCGAAGCTCGAACATGGGTCTTTGCTGCCTACATTTATTGTTGGGCACTCAGCGCAATTTTGTTGTTTCTCAGATTGATAAATGTCCACTTAAAACTGGGATATTTTGAATTGTTTGATATGTTTTGGTCTGGTTTTTCTTTTTTGAATTATCTTATTGCTTCTATAGTACTTGTGTTTTATCTCCAGTGTAGTACGTTTAATGATTTCGTCTGTGGTACTCGACTAGCGTCGGTTATTTTAGGTTTTTACGTTGCCGTTCTCTATCTGGCTGATGTAGTTTTACTAAAGCGTAAATTTGGACGAGTTCTGGATCGAAATGTGTTTGCCCCAAAACCAAACGCTCCGAAGAACTCCAAAAAATTGCCAGCCAATCAATTTGTAAGATAAGTAAACTGCTTTACCATATTTGCACGTGTTCTGCTGGAAAACTTTCAGTAACCTGCTTTGATTTTCATTTGCTTTTTAAGTTCTTTTGCAAAATGGTAAAGCTGAAAAGATGATCAGAGCAGTAACTAAACAGTGAGTCTGTTTCTAGAGCAGCCGACTTGGGGTTGAATTACAAGTTTTTCGGACTAAACACTCAACTGGTATTCACAGCTTCCTAGTTTGGTATTAAAACGACAGCGTGGAGAGCAAGCTGGCTAGCTAATGGATTAAGCTCTTTTCCCTTAGGGTTAGACACGATACGGGGTTCCTCCAGTCTTAAACAGATGGCCGGCAACTCCAAACAGTTGTAGAGCCTTTGTCGCTTTCTTGTGAAGGGAGGATGAAAATCCAAATAAATGTGTCTTTGGCTATAGTAGTCGAAAACATGTAAGGCGGAACTGCAATGTAGAAATATTTTTTTATTGAAGACGTTGAAAAATACGAATTCAATGCTGATTGTAGTACTACTAATTCAAACACGATTAAATTTTTAAATGTACCGGTGTTCAGTTAATCAAAAACAAGCGTTCCAAGTTTAAGATGATGACATATTCAGATTTTATTCATACATTGAGACGTGCAAGAGTTACAACAGCAATGCTCGTCAACCCTAAGCGCTTTCACTGATCACTACGGAAAAAGGCATTTTACGTTTGATTAGTGCAAGTGAATCGGGTGGATGAGCATTGCCATTGTAACTCTTGCACGTGTCAATGCGTGAATAAAACCTAACGTCATCATCTTAAACTTTGAACGCCTACTTTCGTTTAAGGGAGCTGTAACCAAAAAGATTCAAAAATTTTTACTGACAGTTTTGTATTCATTGTATTTTTAAAACAATTAGTATAAAAATAATTCTTCACGTAAAAGCACAAAGCTCTAAGAATCCAAAATTGTGTTTGGAAATTTGTTATACTCTTTTCTCGCAAAGCTTGTCTGAAACAAAGCCAATGAACTCAAAAAATGTTTGATTTAATTACTACTTTGAAACTCACTGTTTCCATCATTCCAATTTCTTGTCTTTTTAATCCTCTAATCCGAAGGTAGATATTTGTATACTAAAGTTGATTTCAAAAATTTCTACTTCTCAGAAATTCCCAACTATACTGTAGCAATAGGTTTTCAAAATGTTAAAACTTTGACACAACATCATCCATTTCTTTTTCAACTTACGGAATTCATTACTCATATTTTTGATTTAGACTTCCGCATTAAGACGATTTTCAGATATCGATGCCTCGTCTTTTGAACGCTTGCTTTAACCCAAGACTTGTTCCAACCGAATATGATAAGTTTTGCTTAGGTAATGATCCACTTTGCTTGCTGTAACCTTAATTTTTTTGCAGCTTTGAATGTTAATCACGTGGTCAAAGTGGTAACCTCTTTTCGCTACAACCAGTTCAATCGGCTGTGGTTAAATGACTACTTTGCTTTTTGCATAGTAGAGAATGAAACACCAAATGAACCAAGGTAGTAGCATTTACAGTATCTGCCTTTTGCAACAGCGTTGCGTGTCTTTAATCTGCCTTTTTGTTCAAACGCTGTTCGAATTTTTGCTCTGCTATTTTTATTCGCATTTAGTATTGTTGATGTTCTTAGTAGAGGCTATCATACACTTGAGTACAATGTGTAGGCCTATAATGTGTAGTCCTTCGTTTGCAAAACCCTTCACCTGTAAGTGCTGGTTGCATTGGTCTATAGAAAATTATGGTGCATTTTTAATGAAACTACCCTTTTTTTGTCAATTAAATGCAACTTGTTCGTTTCGTATCATAGCAGTAGCCTGAAGGAAGTTAATTCCGCTAGGAATAACTTCAGATGGATGTACTTGTGTTGTGCTAATGACTAAAATCAAACAAGGTTTTAACCACTCTAAAACCGAAATGGCGATGTTTTTTGAAAAATGCTTAACTTGGCGGAGACTCAGAATTTTCCCGAATTTGTTTACTGATTCGATTCCTCAATCTGACGCGATATTAATAAGCTTGGAAAGGCGGCAGTTGCAGTTCCACTAGCCTTGCGGTAACCTACTCAAGTGCATGTTACTCCGTTTTAGAGTCATTCTTTTCCTATGACAACGGCCAGTTGGTGTAGTTAGACATCGCTAACGGCAGATGAGACCCGGGGCCAGATTCCAGGGCTGGCCGAATAGCTCATAGTGTCACCGACGGCTTGCCACCGATGCGACAATTCTTCGTAGCTATGTTGACGCGGTGCCGAGCCACGGAAATGCGCTCCGTCATTGGTTATAGTGACTGCACTCATTGCAGATACCCCAGTCCAGTGGTCGGCAATCTTTTTCGCACAGCGGACCGATATGAAACTGAATTTTTTTTGTGGTTCGGCTTTTGAAAGATCACAAATATTTTAGCAATAAATATTATTCAGCTTGCAAACCTGCCAAATTTTTCGGATGTCTCTAAAAATTTTAACAGCTCAGATGGCCGAGTGGTATGGAGCGTCTGTCTCTTGAGCTGTAGACTCGGGTTTGATTCCGAGTCGGGTCAAACCAATGAATGTAAAATTGGTGCTCACAGCTTCCCTGCTTGACGTTCAGCATTAAAGGACAGTGTGGAGAACAAGCCGGCAAGTTTACATGTTGTGCCGTCGGGAAAAGCACTTAGCGGGATTCCCCCATCTTGATGTGGTAGACAGATGGCCGGCAACTCCTAAGCGAGCTCGTATAGCGCATTGATCGCTTTCTCGTGATAGGAGGATAAATATGCAACTAAATACAAAAAAATAAATAAATAAAAAAAATAAAAAAAAAGGTCTGCACCCTGCGATGGAGCCAACTCTGCCAAATGTTTCAGATTTAAAGCATTTAATGGGAAAATGCAGACAGACCGGTTACAAACTTTTTTTTAGTTGCATATTTATCCTCCTATATCACAAGAAAGCGAACAATGCGCTAAACGAGCTCGCTAAGGAGTTGCCGGCCATCTGTTTACCACACCAAGATGGGGGAATCCTGCTAAGTGCCTTTCCCAACGGCGCAACTAGTAAATTTTTACGCTTGCTCTTCACAATCTCCCTTCAATGCTGACCGTCAAGCATGCAGGTAAGCTGTGAATACCAATTTTAAAGTCATTGGTTTGACCCGACTTGGAATCAAACCCAAGTCTACAGCTCCCGAGGTGGACGCTCTTACCACTTGGCCAACTTCACCGGTGTTTGCCGACCTCTGTTTTAATGCGTTTAATCTGGAAAAGCACGCGGCCCGGTGTTTACCGACTACTGTCCTAGTCCAACACGTCAACGGCTGACGTCAGCCGAACACTCGGTCAATTATTTGTCAGCAGCGTGGCGTAATGGCTCATAGTGTCGTTTGCATCACGGCCATGATCGTGAGATTGAGGGTTCAAATCCCACCCCAATCGTGTTGTTGCGCCCTTGGATAAGATGCATCACGATAATTATTCCTGCTTGCTGGAACTAACATACAGCAAATTAAAGAAGTCACTTGCAAAACCCAACAGAAAAACTTGTAAACAAAAGCAACTCCTAAGCAAGTCTGGATTCGTCCTATGTGTAACGCCTCCGTCGCTTTCTCTCGTGACAAGATGCAAAAAAGAAATTAACTAATTTTTCCCCTTTTTTCTTTGTTATTTCAAGCCACTTAATTGCACCTTAGGATTTTTGTGGTATAGTGAAGTACATGCATCATGGAGATGACCTAGTTGAGCATCGAACCCGCAAAGCTAGCTTCGTAGCCCTATGCACCAACCACTCGGCCAACTCCATGTACTAATTTTTCACCCTGTTCTGTGAATAAGCGAAGTGAAAACCATTAGCATCACCTAGCGGGAGTCTTTTGACAAAGCTTCATTTGTGGCCTAACTTTAACTGTAATGAAGGCATGTGCAACATAGGCTACGGCCCCCGAGAAGGGATTTTGACGGGTCAGCAGACTGTATTCAACCATACCCTGTAATGTGGCTTAAGGCCTAATTCCTGGCAGTCGCCGTCTCGCCGATCGCTACGCTCTCACTGAACAGTCGGTGCGAACTTGTGAAACAAACAATTTCCTTAGTGCACTTGTGAAACTACACCGTGAAACAAAAAAATATATCGACGAAAATTATACACAAAACAAGAAAAAGATACTGATAAGATTGCAGAGCGCTTTTTCATGACGGAAAGTCAAAGCAAAAGTGCTTAGCAAAACAACAAATTCAAAACAGTAGACTAACTATCGACAAAATTTAGCAAATTTACGAAGATTTTGTATCTTGCTCAAACGCCTGAGGAAAATATTTGAATATTTAAAATTCTGCAATGCTGGTACATGAAAACTTCAAAAAATGCTTAAAATATTCTTGCATGTTAGTGTTTCACGCCCTTACGCGGTATACTTCCTTATTTGACGCTCAAAGTTAAGTTAGCTCAATTGTGAAGCAAATCGCGTTTGATAAACATTATGTTCGTTGATGTGTTTCTTGGAGACGCAAAATGTCAAGCGCCGATGCTAGAGAGCAAAGTAGCTTTGTTTGCTGAGAAACCTTCAATGTTGAAACTGACAATTTTGAAGGCTTTGGGACTGACTCATTATGAGGCCGAGGGTTTATCCCTTTACCACTCCACTGGGTCAGGTTTTTCATGGTGTTGTGGTTGGTCTCCGTTAAGAGTGAATTGACAAGGCCACTACGAGAAGGTTCACAACATGACCCCGCCCAGGCGCTAAGCAGCGGATATTGGCCCCGCCGCTCATTAGGCCTATTTGACGAAATACCGCGAGTAGGCTATAATAAATAGTTGATTTTTTGAATCTTTTGTTGTTGTTTGCGTTTATCGATTTGGTATTCGTTCCACACGTTTAATCAGAGTTGGGAATCGATATATATCCAAAAAAGTAAAGAAATAATCGATATTCGATAATTCACCAAAAAGTAAAGAAATATTCGATTTCGATGGTAGTTTAAAAAAGTAAAGAATAAAGAAATTGTAATCGATATTTCATATTACACTGAACATTTAGCAGTGTACGCCAATCATTTTTTTGTGATGTCATCACGTTCATGCAGTAACTTACAGACAAACGACGGACATAGTATATGCGAAGCAACTTTGCTATTAAAAATCTTTTTTTTGCTCTTTTTTGGCACAAAAAAAGATTTATCAGCGAAAACAAGGTAATGACGTCTCGACGATTATTTCAAATTTACTAAAGTGAGATAAAGTAACCTGGACAGAAAGAATCGAATATGGAATATCGAATTGCGCCGAAAAAAAGAAAGTAAAGACAAGGCCATATTCGATACTCATTAAAAAAGTAAAGGCTCCAGCGCATTGGATGAACAAAAAGTAAAGAATATCGCAATTGAATATCGATTACAATCGATTTTCCCTACGATTTTTCCCAACCCTGCGCTTAATAATTTATCAAAATTTATAAAATCAGAGTGTGGACTGCCCAATGACCACTTTGGTAGGCCTACTTCGGTTACCTTGTTTTAATTATAAAGAACAAATTAGGAAGCTTGTCATCTACCCTCTCCTAATCTTTAAGTCTTGTATCCCGTTACTTTCGAAATTGCGTTGCTTCATGCACTGACTGTAACTCTAATTGTGCATCGTGGGAAGGCAAGATATTCTCGCTTCGAGGATTTAAGTGACGTATCATTATCACGGAATCGATGCAGAAGAGTCTATCTTGATCAAAAGCCTACCAAACTTGGGAACCTGGGCGCTCCCTAATTTGTTCTTTATAATCAAAATTTATGTAATAATGTGATTATTGCCTAATATATGTATTTATGACGTCATAAGAATCTATTGTCGCATTGTGATTAAAATTTTCATTATATCGAATAACTACATTTATGGACGAACAATTGAAGCTGCCGGACGTATAATGTTATGGCTGACTACTGTTGTACCTTCTGCATATGGAGTTAGAACTGAAAAGTTTTTTTTTTTCTCTGCAATAATGTGCGGAGTTTCTGAAGTGACTGCTAGACAATATCAATCAACCTAGAAAAGAATGGAAGTTGAGATGTTTTGAATGAGCTTGTGAAAAAGAGTCTTTACAGTCTGAAATGAGTCAAGCCTGGACTGGCTGTGCGTAGCAAAGCTGTCGAGACGTTTCTAGTCCCTTGCAACTTTTTCATCTAATATCAATCACGTAAGCAGTTGATAATTTGTGGTGGCTGGGTAGTTTCCAATGATTGTTGTTTTTTTTTTTTACAACTTTGTTTGGGTTGCAATAATGGGAGGGTTAAGCTTGAGCTACCGAAATGCTCTTGTTGAACATAGACGGATTAGACAGTTAGACGCCCTGTTGACCTCCTGCCTGTATATATAAATTGTGTGAGAGTTGCAAGAGTGCATTTTTTCGGTTTTTATTGTTTTAACTAGCGTAGTAATGGTGTTAGTTTAGTGACCAGCAAATGTATTTTAGATTTGTTACCAGTAGTCAGTCACAATTTTCAGTAGCCTAATGTTCTAGAAAGTTGAGTTGACCATCGCTTGTTAGCGTTTAAAAGTCGAAACAGTTCGCTATTAGCAATTGTATGAAATGTTGATAATGCAATGCACTTATGTAGTTCACAAGATTTCTGTAGAAATTGCTGGAATCTTTTAAGATGTTTTGATTCATAATTCATTCCAATTTCTTCATTTTTACCCTGTAACGAGAAATCGATGGAGGCGCTACGGCTATACGTAGGACCATCCCAGACTCGCTTATATGGGCTAGGCTTGCCCAAGTTTTCGAGTTTTCTGGTTAAGTTTTGCTTCTGACTTTAGTTTGCTGCTTGTTAGTTTCTATCAAGCGAGGATAAGACTTATGTGAAGCATCTTATCACAGAACGCAAAAGCGGGCACATCTATCCGAAAACAATCTTGGGTGGGAGTTGAACCTTCAACCTTGCAACCTTTGTGAAGCAACGCACCAAACCACTGCGCCAAGATGCCGTCAAAATTGAAAGCTTCTAGCTCTTCAGGAATGCTTATAACCACCAAAGAGGGGCTTGTTGTTTCGACGGCTATCTGGGAACTGCTGTTTGGGCTTGGCGATGCTATGAGCAGACAATTGGTTGTTTTCTAACTCAAAACACCTTCATTACAACAGAATACCAATAGTTTAAGTGATATCGCAACTCAGATAGGCTAACACTAAATATGCTGCAAATAGAAATCACAATTAACTTAGCAAGTTGGTATCATCTACCCCGCATTTACCGGTAGCTTACGCTAGCCTGACCAGTGACCACATGGCATAAACAAAGAACTAATTTTAGCATTGACGGAAACTGCTCAAAGAGTCCACCTAGCGGTTAGAATTAATTAATAAAAAAGGTAATTGGCAGTTACAATGCTAATAGGCCTACTGTAATGTTTAAGCACAATGCTAAAGACGAATGTTACGAATGCGCATCTGTTCTCTTTTCTCAGTCATTAATTATCCCTGGTCATAAGTTCATAACTTGCGTAGCCAAAGTGTTTTCAAGCGAATATATTAAGTAACAACCTTTACTATGTTTGTAGGCTGCAAAAGAAGTTGAGGGAATCAGCAATGACACCTCATCCCATTTTTATTTGATGGTTGATTGATTAGCAATGCCTAAATGCAAATGAAAATTGGTGATGTCAGCTGCATAGCAATTTCCAATGCATTCGTAGAGTTTTAGAAATGACTTACAATACCGCTAAGTCTTTTTTTTTTGGGGGGGGGGGGGAGAGGGGTGGTTGATGGTTTTATAGTGTTGAATTGGATTTTATTTTAAAGTTTAAATTTTTTGCAAAGAAATCAACAATTACTTGCCAAAATTTTGACCACTAACCAATTTTTAAACATTTTTTCAGCAGTGGCGCGGGAACGTTTCTTTAACGGTGGTAGAGGTGAATAGTCACTTCTTGGGAACAAAATTTGGGAGCGAATATGCCATATCTTTGCAAAAAGTGCGAAATAAAATCACGCTTTACTCAATAGCTTAGCTATTTAAGTTGAAAAACGCGTTCGCGTTAACCCACTAGTAGCGTGTTCGTGTTTACCCAAAGATGGTACAAAACACACTGTTAATTGATTTGAAGCTGTTGATAGAATAGTATATTTGATTTTGATTCATTGAAAAATTCGCAAACCACCATTGTTTTAGGTCCTGGAAATTAGTTTTCAATCATCAAGAGATATAAGCGCGTTTTTGGTACCGCAATGTATAAATCATGCTGTTACCACGTTATGAATTTATTTTTTGGCATTTTTCTGTCGCATTTTTTGCAATTTCGCTTTAAAAACCAGAGTAGTTTAAAAAGTTTAGGAAAGGATTGAGCTTTCTTGAATTCTTATGCTTTTTGCGCCTACAGGAGTGATTGCATAGCTAGTTCAGATCTCACATTCTTGAATGAGATGTTTTTACAATAATTTCTGCTAAGCGGCAGTATGGCGCTAGTTGTTTCGCTATCAATCACGCTTCTTCAATAAAGTCCACCTTCAATATAAATAGCTAAAATATTGCTTTCTTTTTTGATGATTTTTATACAATAATCTGAAATTAAGACAAGGAAAATAAGCAATTTCGTTTGCAGCAAAACAATTTTTAAGTAAAGTCTCGTCTGCCATTTTGATATAAATATCTTGCAAATTTTTATATATCACCTTGTTAGGCAAATTTTTATATAAATATCAGCTAAGCCTAGTGTGGATGCTTACATCCTTGTGACGTCGTAAACAAATACAATGGAAAGTAAAAAGTCCAATCATTTTCAGTAACAAGCTGATAGTTGAGGTAATTTTGTGATTGAATTTTTGTATTTGCAGATTAAAGACAGCTTTGGGACCATGACTAGTCGCGTCAACATCGTTGTTTCACCAACACTACGAAAACGCGAATGCCAATCGCAACTTCATCAATAATTCTCTCGCAGCAAGCTCAAGTATGGTGTTAGTGATCTGGCTTCGACGATAATTCGCAGCTGCACTGCGTCATTAGAGATGGCACGGGCTCACTTTTTTGCAACCCGGACCGCCCTTGGCCCGAAACCTCTAGCCCAGTAACCGTAACCGACTCGGCAACTCATTACAAAATAAAACCCGGCCCACCCAAAGCCCGTTCTTTTTACGAACCTTTTATCTTATTCAACCCAAACGTAAAAAGGAAAATTCAAGATTTTTAGCACCCCATTCAGTACTTACCAGTGACGGAGTGAAGTACTCAACCTTCGAATACGAGAACCGAGTACTTGCCTTGAGAATCTTCGAGAACGAGTACTGATGGTTGACTTCGAGTACGAGTATTACAAGCTCGAGTACGAGTACCGAGTACATTTTTCGCAGTTGAACTTTACACTTTAAAATTAGTTGCAGGCATTTGCTGCATAAATTAGAACCACTTTTTTCAAGTTGTTTATTTAATTTTTTGTCGCTTAATTTTGTCACTTTTTTTCAAGTTGTTTATTTAATTTTTTGTCACTTAATTTTTTCATATAGGATTATAATGAAAAACATACAATTAGCAAAATTAGCGAAAGTCAAAAAGCATTTCATTCACACCAAAAACTAACACGAGTTTTACTAGCAAGCTCTATTTTTTAACTCGATCCATCACTAAATAAGCGAAGCTTTAACCAACGGCAATACAAAAGTTTAAAAGCCAGAACAGCAATTTGTCAAACCACAGGTGGGAGTCGAAACGCATAGCACAGTGCGTTGCGGTCGTAAATTATCAGAACATAAAAAGCGACGAAAAGGCAGTTTTAAAATAAGATTACGTCATGAAGCCGAGATCGATTGCGTGTACAAATTATCCTTCAGAACATCCTCCCCCCCGGTTAATAGCAAAAAAGCCTTTTACGTGTTGCCATTTTTTGTAAAAAATTATTTCTTTCAAAAAAAAAAAAATTAAGTACTCCTGTACTCGACTGATTTTTAGACAGAGTCCGAGTACGAGTACTTTGAGATTAAAATTTTCGAGTACGAGTACTCAGAAAAGCTTTACTCGAGTACTCCATCACTGGTACTTACCAACATATCATATAGCATACAGGCATAGGTACCATTTAAATACCAATATTGTTTTGTTAACAGTAAAGTGGTATCACTTATTTTCAGGGTTGGAAATATCGATTAGAAATCGATAATCAATATTCTCTACTTTTTCGTCATCGAATGCAAAAATTCTCTCCTTTTTTTTTTTCATTATCGATTTGGGCTTTTCCCTACTTTTTCGAGTGGGAAATCGATATTCATTAATCGATACTTTTTGTTCTGAAAAAGTTCTTACGAAAATTTTTTTATGTTATTTTTAGCACCTTAACTGGTTTTCGTGGTGTTTCCAGCTGCAGGTAAATATTTTACTTTACATTCGCACAAGAGCAGTTTAGCTTGCGGAAAATTCCGTATGAACTGTCATTTTTGATTCCATTCTAAAATATAACACTAGAAAACGTTTGCGTAACGTTTGGTCACTTGCGGCATCGCTTTGTGGAAGGCAGGCTAGGGCCAGGCAGAGGTGTCCGGAGTCTAAAAATTTCAATCCGAATCCTAATCCGACTCCGAAGCGCTAAAATCCGAATCCGACTCCGAATCCTAAAAAATTCAGGAAACAGAATCCGGCTCCGAATCCTGAATTGGTATTATATACAAATTATCACAAGATCTGTGGAAAATTGAAGTACTGCACCATTACCTTTCCATGCCCCAGTCTTATCTCATAAATCCTTTAGACATTAATCAGTCACCAGATGTTAGTCAAAACAAACCTTTTTTTACAATGGCAAAGCTTTTAAGAACTTGTCAGTAAACTTAATCATTACATTTTTATTCTTAAATTAATTTAACTTTAAAAATAATAAAACCTGAAAAAAGAAAATAAACACCCTGAAAATATAAAAGGTAAGCTGTGATAAATAAGAAATCAGTGAAACACTATTTACAAACTTGCAACAGTAGATAAGCCACTAGTTTACTAAATTGTGAAAAACAAAAAATGTAAAATGAATAAACACTGAATAGCATGAAAAACAAAAAAGAACAGTGTGTGATAAATAAAAACCAGTGAAACACTATTTACAAACTTGCAACAGTAGATAAGCCACTAGTTCACTAAATTGTGAAAAACAAAAATGTGAAATGAATAAACACTGAATAGCATGAAAAACAAAAAAGAGCATAAAACTAGTTTCATGTCATTGCATTAATAACATTTACTCATGGCAAGAATTTACAACCATTAGTGCGTCAACAGTTGAAGCACTTAGTTGTGATCTACGTTTTGAAATAGTGGTCCCACAAACACTAAATACCCTTTCACTACTAGCACTGGATGCTGGAATACTGAGAATCCCAAGAGCAAGTTTGCTGAGTGATGGAAATTTTGCTTTAATTGTTGATGATGACCAAAACTCTAAAATGTTGAATTTTCCATCAGATGCACAAAACCTGCTTGTCAACTCATCATCAAACACTGCTTCAACATATTCAGTGATTTCATCAACCTTGCAATTGGCAGTGTCACAGTAGCTATCTTGCCAATCCAAAAATTCATCATCAATGTTGCTTGTTTTTCGTTTTTTTTGGCCAGCAGGCATACCATATGCATGATCCAGTAACAAGTTTTCACTAGGAGGGCTACTATCCACTGCTCCTTGTTCTGAGGCAGTTGCACAAGTAGGAAACAGCTCCACAAGGTACTGTTTGGCAATGCACAGAATTTCATTTTTTTCATCTTCCTTGAGAGCACGCATGCTTTTAAATTTTGGGTTTACAAACAAAGCTAGTTTGTGGGTTGGAGTAATTTGAAACTTTTCATTAAGAGCACAAGATGCTCTTTTTTTCAAAAACTTGACAAAACAGGAATCAGTGTATCTCACAGTTGTAAACCTTTCAAGCTTAATGTACCACTGGTAAACATGGTGTATTGTTGGAAAATTATCCCCCTCCAGAGCTTTGGTTGCATCAAAAAATGGTTGCAAAAACTGTTCAAGGTTACCCAACAGAGTGATATCAATATCTGCCAACCTTCTTTCTTGTCCAATATCAGAGAGGATCTTTTCAATTTCATCGTATGTCTTAAGTATGGATTGCACCAAAGTTAAAACCGAGTTCCATCGTGTGTCATTAGATTGTTTTAATGAACTGCTCAGCTTATTATTTAAACCAGATTTTTTGAAATATGTAGCCAAACTTTTAGCAGCCACTACATTTTTTTTCAAGACTTTCAAATGTTCCATAAGGTCATCATCGTTTTGCATAGGAAGAATCTGGGAGCTTAATTGGTCTAACTGTAATGTATGTCGCAATACAGTAGCAATCATATGGCAAGCACATGGTTCTCGGTGATAGTTGCTTAATGCTGCTTTAATGTTGCTACCTTGATCTGTCACAAAATACAAATTTTTTTGAATCACATCTGAAGATATGCCAAGATCTGTTAAAGTTGAGACAATGCTTTGCTTTAAGTTATAGGCAGTTTTTTGATCTTCTTCAAATTGGTAAACAGCCAAAACAAACTTTTCCAGTTTTTGATTTTTAACAAAATGCACTGTTAAGCTTATGAAGTTCCTCATTTTCAGATCACTCCACAAATCTGTGGTAATTGCAACAAATCCATTTTGCTGTATGGCAGTTAGCACATCGCCAACAATACTTGTTTTTAGTAAGGCTGCTTTTTGGTCCAATTTCCTTTTAACAGTATTTCTACTGGGCAGTAATTTTTCAGCAGACATGTTGCCATACTTGGCTCCGATAGCGATGGCAGTCTGAACTAATTCCACCATGCCTTTTCCTTCAACAGAGGCTAAAGGTCTAATATCCCAGGATACAAAATTAACCGCAGCATTTTGCATTTGTTTCACAGCTTGTTTGGGAGGGTCCGCTTTGTGTTTAACAAATTCAGTTATACTTGCTTGTTTAGAATTGGCAGTATCAGAGGATTTTGAGCTGCTAGGGTTTTCACAAGCTTTTAGATGCATTCGCAAATGTGATGTCCCACTATTCGCTTTGTGATGTTTAAGATAAGAAGAACAAATTTTGCACCTAACATACTCAGCGTACCTATTGGAATCTTTATAGTAGAGCAAGGAAAAAGATTTCCAGACATTGCTTTTATGTCGAACACAATCTTTTTCATACAATTTTTCATTCTTCAGTAGAGTATCAAGTTCTTTGTTCCCCACCATCTCAAACCGACCAGTGATTTCAGTTTACAAAATTCAGAACGTTTTAAGTGCGAACTACGAATGGTTTCGCTCCGCTGATTAATAGCATACAAAATAATGTAAAGATTAAAGGAGCAAAGACGTCAGGAAAGGGAAAAATCTGCAACCATAAACCAGCAAACAGCAACTTTAAAGAATTTGTTATCATCCAAAATTAAATCCGGATCCTGATCCGGATCCGGAAAAAGCAAAAAATCACAATCCGGATCCGGCTCCGAATCCGAAGCAACAGCCGGATTATCCTGTTTTTAAAATCCGGATCCGGCTCCGTTGTACACCTCTGGGGCCAGGCAGTCCAATGCAGATGTGGGGATAATAGAAATGACAGCAGGCTTTTTATAAGCTGCGTTGGTATAATATGACACCTGGACCTGTGACGGGATGTCTATGAACTGTGAAATAGAGTGCTAGACTGGATATTTGGTCACTGAAAGAAACTTCAAAAAGCAATGATGCTTTAGCTAATTAGTAGCAGTTTAGGGGTTCAGTGGTTGTGAATTTGCGGTGTGCCTTTGTCAGTTTGTAGCTGAACTAACTTGCTAACAGTAGTCTTAGTGTGATATGGGTATAGTATAAAGTAGTATAATTCTTCATGATTATAACAACAAGCAGTGAGTGAGAAAAACTTGCATTTGAAGTAGCACACTGACAGACTGATCTGTACCGCTATCTGTTTTCATTAGAACTTTTGCACTTGAACACAGAACACACTACCTGACTCTGTGACTAGTGTACTATCAGTATCTTATTGCAAAAACAATATCTGATTTCTCAGAAACTTCCTGCGAGCAATATTCACCAGACTGCAACTCTAACAAGCAACAAGGCTGAGAGACCTATTGACAACTAACTTTGCCATTGACTTAATTGTACATTTTCTTAACACTCAACAAAAACAACACTAGACCAGCTAGACCCCAATGCCATAATCTACCTCATCTAATAATGACCCAGATATCATTTCTGGGCAGGAAGTAACATCTAGTATCAGCCCCCACTGTCTCAGATTCAGTTAGGGTTAGAATTACGTTTGGTTAGGGTTGAATTTAGTAAGGGTTAGGTTCGGTTAGGGTTACATTTGTTTAGGGTCAGGTTATAAGTTAGGTTAATCTTAACGATCCTATTCTTAATCACTTCTAACCGTACCTGGGCAGCTGGGGGCTGATACTAGATCTAACCCGACCTGTAGACTGCTGGTAGGTACCGGTACCAGCTCTGCATAACATTCGATAGCCCTAAAAACCGGATACACCACTCAAGAACCTCAATCAACAGTGAATGCACCAAAATTACTTAATCTGTTAATAGCATACTTTTCGAACATAATCGAAAGTTAAAACCACTGGCAATTTACCTCACACAAAATTTTACGCCCTGCTCCTGAAAAATGAAGACGTTTGCATCGGTCGTTTAACAGCGCAGTGTTGGTTGTGCAATGTTCATTCACAAATCATTTATTATGAAAATTTAAAGGGAATTTGAAGAAATTGTTAGCGGCTCGTTAGCGGCCCAGTAATAAAAAAAGATTGAATCGAGCCGTCAGCGGCCCACTAAAAAGACCGGTTAACGGCTCGTTAGCGGGTCTTTTAGCGGCACATGCCATCTCTATGCGTCATAATGTTTGCTCTTGCTGTAACAAAGTAATGAAAATAAGCTTTCAAACAGTATGATCTGTAAAAGCAAGATATGTTTGTCTGCAGAGTCTTGCGATTGTTTGGACAGTGGTTTATCTGCAAGACACTTCATGACTACTTCAGTCATAACTTTTCTGTAACCAAATCAAGTTTTTTGTTGAAGAATTTCTATTGTTCTTGTTGCATTTCTTTCAACCATTAAGGACTCGTGATAATATATTTATCGACAGCTGAAGAGGACAGCGGATTTACCTATAGTTGACGTTCATGCGGAATACCAAACTTCATTACACAATGCATTTGTTTTTTTATCGAAAAGCAGTCAATGTACTCTTAACCGTTTATCCTAAACTTGCACGTCGCTTTCATTTTCCCCGTGATCCACCGGGATGTAGAATAGTGGAACCGGCAGCTCTCCGTATCGTAAAAGGCGATTAATGGGCTTGGACGACGGCCGTCAGACATGGTAACGGAAAAATACCTTGTTCTTGTTTGGTGAGGTAGTGGAATAGTCATTCATCTGCGTGCAGGTCCTAGAAGCTTTCTTCTTACTTTCCGAAAAGATGAATGAGTTAAAATGTTTATGCACAAATCTCATCTGATCGGTTTATCAATTGACTTGCTATATTCCTACTCAATTATGACAGGATACAAGAAAGTAACATATCATCAGGATTCAATATCTACAATGAGAGCTAATTCTGTGATCTTGTTTGAAATATTTTAGGAATCTTGATGAGCATATTAAGCCCGGCTGCTTTTGGAACATAAATAAATGCAATTGTGCAGGTTTCAAGCAATCAACTTGGTCTCCGCTGCAAGGCTGACATGGATTAGCGTCTTGATAGCATTTTGGTTGTTCTTCTGGAAGAGTGGCTGAGCTAATCATGGAAACAATAGTATACCGTGGAAGCAAGCACGACAATGGCTGTGGATCGTGGTACCAAGCATGTAGAACATGGCAGCTGGCATGACCCAGTTGGAAACAGTAGCGGTAAGCATGAAAGCAAGCATGGCTTTGGTTGTCGACCGTGGTAGCAAGCATGTAGAACATGACAGCAGGCATGGCCCGGCTGGAAACCATAGCGGCAAGCATGGAAGAAAGCATGGCTTCCGCTGTAGACCGTGGTAGCAAGCATGTAGAACATCGAAGCAAGCATGGCCCGGCTGTAGACCGTGGCAGCATGCATGGTGATGTCTGTGTATTCCTTGGAGGCTGCTATTCTTGCGAAAGGAAATGATTGTGTGCTGCAATTGATGCTGATACTGGAGTATTCTGGCGGCTCTGAATTAAAATGATGTACAAAAATGTAAAGAAGTAACACTGGTAGTCTTCCTTTTTTTTGGATTTTGGGTGTCAAGAGCTCTGTCTGACTAATTTCGAATTACGATAGATCTACAGTATATTGAACAAGAACCGGAATAGCCTCATGTGCTCTTTCTCGTTCTAGTGAATTAGCTTGGCTAAAGATCTACAGTTTGTTTTCAAAGATCTTAAATGTCAAGAGTCTGTGAGGGCGGTAGTTTTTCAATTCTAAGATCAGATCAGTTTTTACGATAAAGTTTGACTCGTTAAAGGATGTTCGCAAGATCGTTGACGCTTAGATTGATAAGTATGAAAATCCAATCAAATCTAAAATATTTTCAAAATCTTACGCAACTTTTTTCATGCTTAAATGATGGCTGGTAAAGTTTGTGAGAACAACACCGCTACGCTGCAAAAACAAAAAACACTTTAATTTGAAATTTTTGTGGAAGATTTGCGCAGTTTCTATTTCCAGCATATATGCGTTGTCTGTAAGCATAATCTCATTCCCTTTTTTTAACGATTTCTACGTTAAAATCGGTTGGAACGTCAATTTTACTCATCTGGGCTTTTTCTATCCAATTCAATCTTCGAATTTACACTTGCTTTGTCAATATACATTGAAGGTTTCGACCGATTGTTGTGCTATTTCTTGTGCATCTTTGTTACGTCGTATCTGTTGCTATAACCTGGTCACCAATGGTTATTTGCCGGGTTCTTCAAAATTCCTCTCATAATATTGAGTGACTTGAAAAGTATAATCCCCCATACTTTTTGGAGTCGCAATTTAGCATGGATGGAAATTGTTGAGTCATTTACGAACTTGGCGTTGAATGTGGACTTCAGTCTTAACATCTGACTGATGCCAACGAATGGTTATATACCCAGGATCCTGTTTTGACTATCGCATGTCCGAAATTTTGTTGCTTGAATTTCATCATGATGAGTAAACACATCTTGTTTCAGTCGCAGATGAAAAATTTTGTTTTTTGGCATTTGTTTAAAAAGAAACCCCAGCTTTTTCCGTATCTATTGCTTTTCTCAGCAAGCATTTGGGTTTTGCAAAAATCGTTGTTCACCCACAACTTCACCTATATCCAAGCACAAACAATAAGAAAATATATTGGTATGTTAAACAATGAAGATATTGGCTACATGAGTATATAAAAACTGTTTGATGAAAGCTTTTTTGTTCAAATACAAAGCACGTGAAGCTTATGTGAAACTGGAAACCCTTAGATTTCTCTGTTGGGGATCTACAATCGTAAAAACCTTGAAGCCCTTGGTCGTGAAACTGAGATCTTCTACGGATTATGAAATATGTGAAAGCGCTGGGTGACGAAAGTGCTACAAGCCGAGTCAGATACTACGTGAATGGCAGGTGGAGTTTTGCTGACTCTTCATTTTATTTTCGATATGACATGAACCTAGTGAACTTTGCTCTTGATCCTATTACTTTCTTTTTACTTCTGAAGAAAATATGGATATCTTTGACTTTCCTGGCATATCAATTTGGCTCGTCTGAACTTCAAGCAGTCGATCAAACAAGACAACAATGTGAGTTGTTGCCAAACACTACACCGGCATGCAGAGCAATCATGCATGGTAATGTAAACAAGTTGCCCGAAAAAAATTCGGAAGAAAGCTTTTGCTAAAGTTGTGATTGTAAAATAACTATTCTATAGCACTTTAACGAAGTTGATGTTTTCATCTTGGTAAAACTATTCACGTAAGCTTACGGCCTTCGTATTCCTGATGTTGAGTTCTGGATAAAGTTGAAACGCCATCACGATGCTGCGAAAGTAGAAAGACTGCCACTCGCGTTATTGGGTTTTGCGACTGCTTGAAGCTATTTCAAAAAAGATATGACTGAATATTTTAAGTTACTGTAGGCCAAGGGTGGAAACTTAAACCTAAACCGAAATCTGAAAACCCGGTTTTAAAAGGAAATTTTGGAAACCGAAACTGACACCTACTCACCCAAAATTTTGAAAATCTAAACTTGAGCCGAAATCGTTGTTTCTTGAAACGTCAAAACCGAAACTGAAACTAAAACCTGTTCAAAATTTTCTAAGGTTTTAGGTTTTAAAAATTGTCATCACCATCCTTACCAGCACAGTTCCTTTAACGCTGAGCGTCAAATAGAGAAGCTGTGAATACTAATTTTTGAGTCTTTGGTTTCACCGGACTCGGAATCATACCCAAGTCGACAACTTCTGAAGCAATTACTCTCCTCACTCGGCCATCTGAGCTGCTACTTATCATTATAATACAACAAAAACGCCAAGAAGTAGAGAATTTAAATAATTCGTATTCATAGGAAAATAACTTTCTTGGATAAAACTTGAACCGAAACTGAAACCCAGAAACCGAAGCTACGCGTAAGCAAAACTGAAACCGAAACTGGAACCTATTTTTTAACAGCCGTGAAACCAAACCAAAACTAAAACCTGACATCTGGGTTTCAACACACCGAAACTGACACCCTAACGCCAAGTCGCCAGGTTTCCACCCTTGCTGTAGGCCAATGTCGAGCAAGAACCGGATTACCCTGATATGTCCTTTCTCGTTCCAGTGAGTTACCATGACCAAGGAGTTAGTTTTGGTTCCGAACTAAAAAGTTGATAATGTTTGAATCTGCATCGAAGTGAGTAGACTTCACGTTTAAAGTAGCCTCGTTGTTGAAGACGAAATTTTTTGGGCCTACCAAATGGCCAATTTTAGACAATTAATTGCAATTTTCATACGTTTATCTGCCATTTGTTTTGCCCTTCTTTTTTGAATCTGATGAGTTGAATTTCTCGTTTCGAAGATCAGCATCAACCCACCGTCTCAGCATTTTGTGGTTTCAAGTTTAAATTATTTTATCGAATTTATTCAAATAATATGAAGTTAAATGCTTATCTTGTTGATAATAAATTTTTTGCTAACGTTGCATGTTGCTTGCTCAAATGCGAAGTCACGTATAGGCTAATGTTTTTAATTAAGAGCCACTCTACTTTCGCAACGCTTTTGTCATCCTCTGTCATAATAATCAACATGGCGACTTCGTAAAAAAACTGATTCCATTTTGCCGTTTAATCAGCTGGTTTGCGACGTGGTAATGACATCGGTAGGTCTTGGGTTTGATTCTACAGCCGCTCAAACCGAACACATCAATGTCGCTATTCAGTGGCGTAGCTAGAGATTCTGCCGCCCGGGGCGGTTAAGAAATTGCCGCCCCCAAATGCAGTGGCGTACCCAGGATTTGGGGAATGGGGAGGGGGGGAACATAACAGGGGGTCTGGGGGCTACGCCCGTGAGTTACCTTGACCAAGGGCTACGCCCCCAGACGCCAACGAATTTTTGCGGTTTTCACATAAAAAAACACTCTTTTTAACATACTTTTATGTGGAAAAAGGCCATGCAGTGAGTGCAGTCACCACTAGTGTAGCCAGGAATTTGCAATTGGGGGGGTTGAGAATGACATTACATTTGATTATACGTTGTATACAGGAGCGGATCCAGAAAATTTTTGTGGGGTACATGTAATTTTGAATTAGGTTGAATGTTAACTAAATGCAAAGACGTTTAAACGCGGAAACGGGCGTAAATAAGCCTTTTGAAAATGTTTCATGTCAAGGGCGTATTCAGAAATTTTTTCAGGGAAGGAGCATCAATTTTCGTCACTTTTTTCAAGCGTATTTTTTCCGGCACAGTTACATTTAAGCAACTCAAGTGCCCAAAACGACTCTAGGGGGGTCCGAGGGCATGCTGCCCCGGAAATTTTTGAAAATTTGCATACTGTAATGGCCATTTTTAGTGCTTTTTGAACAATTCTGAAGGAAAGTTTGTCTTATTTTTTGCCCCTAACTTTGGGTGCTTCAGCAATGATGCATTTTGTTCGCACAGTTTCGATTATGAATGACGTCATTTGAGGCTCAATGGGGAAAAGGGTTGTAACCCCCAAACCCCCCTCCACCCCGTGGCTACGCCACTGGCATTCACTATAGGCCTAAACAATGCATAAACATTTTCGAAGTTTATGTCTAAAAGCAGAAGCTTGGCTAAAATAAGTGAAAGCAGGCTGCAACCGTTGTTAGTTTGAAAAATTATAGACTGAAAGTTAGGTTTTAGCACCTTATTGCAGAGCCAAAGGGGTGGGCCGTGGCCCCCCCTGCGTGCACCCACGTCACTTGCGTAGTACTGTCTAGTGCCTATACTGCATTCACACGCTGAGTGTGAGCGATACAAATAATGCAAACACGAAGAAGAGAACAGTGCGCAATTTTGACGTAATACACATTCAAATTTAATCTTTTTTATGCTCGCGAGAATACACCAAAGCGTAAACGAGATGGCGGGGCCCATTTCCGCAACTTTGCTCCTGGGCACTGGGCAACGCAGTGAGATGATTTACGATTAGCAAATTAGCGATATAGCCAAGTAATAGTTGTTCAAAATACTGTAATTAAAAAAATAATTACATGAAGCTTACACAAAATGCCGCCCCACGGGCGTGTCGCCCGGGGCGGACCGCCCCCCCTGCTACGCCACTGTCGCTAATGCTTCGCCACCTTGCAACGTTACTTCTCAGGTCGAAGCTGTGTTGCTTGGTCGCTAAGTCGCAGAAAGTTGGTTAGGTTTCATATTTATTCTATCGCAAGAAAGCGTTGTAACTAGCTCGTTTAGGAGTTTACGTCCATCTGTCTAAGAGGGGGAATTCCGCTAAGTGACTTTACCAACGGCACGACAAATACTTACTCGGCTTGTTCTCCACACTGTCCTTTTGATGCTGAGCGTCAGGCAGAGAAGCTATGAACACCAATTTTAAAATTATTGGTTTGACCCTACTTGGAATCAAACCTGAGTCTACAGCTCCAGAGGGGGACGCTCTTACCACTCGGCCATTTGAGCTGTTGAAATGGGCAATAGGCCTCGTCACACGTTTCATGGTACGCTGCAAGTATATATAGGCCTATAATCAGTGATGGGCACGATAAACTTTTCTGTACTGAAGCGATGACGATAATCGATAATTTCGAAAATGCTCTGGGCGATACCGATAATCGATAAGTCTCAATTATTTTTAAGCGATTGATCGATAAATTATCGCCAATAAATTTTTCCGATAAATGTTGCGATAAATTTTCAATGTGTTTGACGAAGTTTTTTTCTTGTAAGTCAAATCACAAAAGTGTTTTTCTAGATTTATCAAGAAAAGAGAGCAGTTCACGGACTCTGCCGAGGTATGAAACAAAGAGAGATTTTATATATTGCAACAAGACTTTATCCACACCGTGAATTTTGCTGTAGCGCCAACTCCCTAACTTTGAACACTGTGTGCATAAAGAATCGTTTATCGCGATAATTTACCGGCGATAACAAAATATATCACAAAAGCGATATCGGTAATCGATAAATCCAAACTATTTTGAGCGATAACGATAATTGGTAAAAACTATCGCCGATAAATTATCGCGGTAAATGCCCATCTCTGCCTATAATAAAGATTCAATTAGCTTACATGAATGACAGCCAGTTAGTTACGTATCAGCCACTCGTTATTTCTTAGGTTTCAGAAAATTTTAACTGAAAAATTCAGCGGTAAATTTGGAAAAGTTGCATCTTAAGCTGACGCATGACAACTACAATTTCGGTAACGTTTGGTTCTTCCAACTACTAGAAATTTCATTTGGCGAGACCTACAGATAGCCTACAGTCAGGATTGGGAATCGATACCCAAAAAAGTAAAGAAAAAATTGATATTGGATAGTCATCAAGAAGTAAACAAACATTCGATTTCGATTGTAGTTTAAAAAAATAAAGAATATTGTAATCGATATTCCATATTACACTGAACATTTAGCGGTGTACGCCAAGCATTTTTGTGATGTCCTCACATTCATGCGGCAACTTACAAACAAACGACGGACATAGTATACGTTATTGATGCAAAGCAACTTTGCTATTAAAAATCTTTTTGTTCTTTTTTGGCACAAAAAAAGATTTATCAGCAAAAACAAGGTAATGACATACCGACGATTATTATAACCTTACTAAAGTGAAATAAAGTAGTCTGGACAGAAAGAATCGAATATGGAATATCGAATTGCGCCAAAAAGGAAAGTAAAAACGAGGCCATATTCGATACTCATTGAAAAAAGTAAAGGCTCCAGTGCATTCGATGAACAAAAAGTAAAGAATATTGCAATCGAATATCGATTACAATCGATTTTTCCCAACCCTGCCTACAGTAGGTGAAATTTCGAATTGATTTTTTTTTTTCTTGAACACTTTGATTTTTCGCAGTTAAACTTTACACTTTAAGATCAATAATAAAACACGACGTTGTGTTTTTCCATTTCATTTCGCTACTACCTCAAAAACTACATGCGATAGAAATTTGATTTTATTTTTTATTATTTTGTGTTGCTGTTTGCTGGTATTTTACACTGGTTGTGCTGAGTAAGTTTATGCATCAAATGTTTGGGTTTCTTACATCCTCGCCTGGGGAAGAGTGATTCTGACCCCCTTTTGGTTAATACGGGTTAGGTAAAGAAAATAAGGTGGGACATGCATAAGTCACATTCACAACTAAGATATTCCTATGATGCTGTGATAGCTTATTAGGGTTGCGTATGTTGAAAAGTCCTGGAAATTTTGTAAATTTGATATTTACGTTTAATGAAGAATAGAGGCTAAACATCAAATGTATTCAATAAAAAAAAAAAAAAATCGAAAATTCGGCTACGTTGTATTCTTCCTGAAAACGGCAGAAGTCTTGGGTCACTTTCATTTAAATCAGTTATTTTTGTGAAAAAAACAGGAACCGGAACAAGCCAGCAAATGTCCAGGGGTCGGGGAGACGGGAAATACCTTAAAAATCGCAACAACGTTTATTTAAATAAAGCCACGATCGTGACATCTCGGAGAAAAAATATCAGAGTACTCGTGTACTCGACTGATTTTTAGACCGAGTCCGAGTAATTTCAGGTTCGATTACGAGTACTTTTTGAGATTAAAAGTTTCGATTACGAGTACTCAGAAAAGCTGTACTCGAGTGCTCCATCATTGCTCAGAAAGCCATTAAACTTTTACTGAGCATGTTTTAGCTTCAAACTAGGCGTAGTTTAAAGATTACTGAGTCAAAACAAGGTCAAAATGTTGCGTTGGGTCAAAATAAGGTCAAAATCTGCTTTTTAAGTCAAGATGCAAAATCTGCGTTGTTGATATTGTTTAATAAATTGATGAAAAAAATTACGTCGTAATCATTGGTTGCCAGCCAGTGGCGTACGCAAGGGTAGGTTTCGGGGGTCAAAATCCCCCCCTTGTCGATTAGAGATGCAGTGAAAACTTATCTTTTTTAAAATGATACGCCTTTTGTTCGCCCTTCGAGCTTGCAAAAATTTCCAACGTTTCGTCTGTTCCATCCAACTTTCTTATTTAATCTCGAGCAACGTAGGCGGATGTTCCCCTTGAGATGTCATAACTTTGAGTTAACCAAACCAGCCAGTTGGGGTTAACCAAAGGCATCGCTATCGGCTCGAGAGGTTTTGAGTTCAATTTCTGGGCCGGTACCGGTCGTTGGCTTAGTGGTCAAGCACACAGACTATTGGTGCGGAAGGTCTGAAGCTTGATTCCAGGGCCGGTCAAATCGACACAGTGTCGCCAATGCTGTGACGTTTCTGTGTTTCCCAGTCGCGGAGATGACCCCAAGTGGCGTATGCAAGAGAGGGGGCCGGGAGTCACCCCCCTTGATAATTGCAGAAAAAATTAATTCTTTCTTAATTTTGAGACCAACCGACTTTTCTGCGTGCGGAGCTTTCATGCTTTTTCTGTTCGGCCCAACTTTCTAATTCAATCTCGCGAAACTTTCATTACAATGCGATATGCAACAATACTGGTAGTCCAACTTTTCTGATGTGTTTTGCTTGAACTGCATTTTTGTCATTGGTGCTGCTGCTGTGAAGCAGTTGGTAAGTAGGAGTTTCCTTAAATACGGTCCCTCTGCAGTAGCTATGGCAGCACACAATTTTTTTTTAAATCAAATCAAATCTTTACTGTACTCCTTTCATTAAACTCGCTGCAGTACCGAAGCATGGTAGCGAGTGGCGGGGTCCGACCCCGCGTCTCAGCGCTTGGGCAACACAGGTCCGAAGAAACGCCGTAGCGGTGGCAAGCCGTTGGCTACACTGTGTCTGATTTGACCGGCCTGGGAATTGAACCTCAATTCTTCCGCATTGATAGCTACATCTGTAACACTACGCTATAACCGTCCGGTTGATGAAAAATTATTATAAACGTTAAAAATCTAAATTAACACTGCCAGTGACGTCACATCGTGATGACGTAGTATTTTACTGGTGGTGGAAAGCAAACTGGTAGTCCCTTTCTCAACATAAGCGCATTAAAACACCGTTTGAGTATAAAAGTAGTAAACTGTGTTTATGACGAGACAATCGTTTTCGAATGATTCGAGAATTTCATTGTTATATCGCAGTAGCCGGAGATCGAGTTTTGAGGATTAGCTTAATTCTAACAGTAAAGAAAAGCGTGGTTGCCGGATTGGACTATATCTTGGGTACAAATTTGCAAAATTTGGACCTTATTTAACTTGTTTGGACCGAAAAAAAGTTATTTTGTACCTTTGAACCAATTTGATTGAAACACTTTTAGAGCTATTTTGTTCGTTGTTTGTGTTGGTTTCGTTGTACTTTGTTCATAAAAAACTATTCAGCATTATTTTTACTTAATTGCTTAAGCATGTTGTCGCTTTTTTGTGATAACTTTTTATGTGAAAAACAGCGTCAAAATTTTAAATCTTTTAGGTCAAAATTTTAAAATTTTTAGGTCAAAATCTGGTTGCCTTAGCAATCACGAATCAAAATCTATTCGAATCTAAAAAGAGCAGCAGAATCAGAGCGTTCGCCTTGGAAGGTGGAAGACTGGGTTCTTACATTCTCAGTCGGGTCAAACCAAAGATCGTTAAAAATGGTATCTGCTGTTACACTTGCTAAACGCTCAGCAATTAAGTGTAGCGCGGAGGATGAATTGAGCGGAGAATAAAATACGTCAGTGAATACTTGACAAAACTTAGTCCTGGCGCTAAAGAACCTCAGTAGTTATAAAGCGCCATAAAACCACACAACATTTCATTTCAAAACAATTAAATACCACGCGACGACAATTATTTTTTCTCTTTTGTCTGCCATGACGCTCAAAAGCGGAGAGAAAATATCTGTTACTTAGTGATCATTAAGGATTCGACTCACAAACGATTCCAATTTTCAAGCACGCGGCAAGCGAATATTTTTTCTCTTTTGCCTGCCATGATGCTCACAAGCGGAGAGAAAATACCTGTTACTTAGTAATTATTAAGGATTCGACTCACAAACGATTCCAATTTTCAAGCACGCGGCAAGTGAATATTTTTTCTCTTTTGTCTGCCATGATGCTCACAAGCAGAGAGAAAATATCTGTTACTTAGTAATTATTAAGGATTCGACTCACAAACGATTCCAATTTTCAAGCACGCGGCAAGCGAATATTTTTTCTCTTTTGTCTGCCAAACAATTGAAACAAACCTAAAGGAATTTGTTGACTTTACACCGAGGGTGGAAACAAAAACTAAACGTGGCACATACTGTTATACATTGACTCGTTACAAGGCTCTTTTTACCAATCATTCATAGATCTCACGTGGCATAGTATCGAGAGTAAGGGATGGCATAGTAACTTTATTTTTTATTAAATTTTGTTGGGACCATCAAAAGCGGCATAATATTGAGAGTGGCATAGAAGCGAAGTTGCATAGCATCGAGATTTGACTGTAGCGCAGACATTTCGATTGCCTTGATCGCAATAAGTTAATGCCGAAATGATGACATCATAGATTCAACCAGGGTATTTTAGTTCCGCTGCTTTCGCGTTGAAATGAAAGGCAAGAAAAAATGTGACATAAACCGGTTCAAACCAGTATTTTCATTTCGCCTGGTTTGTATTTTGAGTATCTTGTTTTGTAGATGGCAAACGAATGCAATTTGGAATCGATATTTTGACAAAACGAATCTGTTACTATCCGTTACCTCTTGCTAACCGTTACTTTTTAACGAATGATTACTATTCGCCCGTCTCTATGGGAAAGTGATGACCTTTTCTTTTTGACTTCATTTCATTTTGGGCAAAAAATTGGGCATCTGCGCGGGTGTGTCAAATCATTCCCCCAATCTCGAAAAATGGCAAAAAATGGTAAATTTTGCTGAATTATCCCTCCAAATCTCAACGTAGACTTGCACCCCTGGTCCCTGGGCGCGGATACTTACATGATAGACAGGGCCGCCGTACTTTTTAATAGCGTATCCCGCGTGAAAACAATTTGGAGACATATAGCGAGTATGGCAAAGGCGCAACAGGTTGACCGTTATTAAGCTGTGCTGTACAACGATAGCAAGATTATTAGTTCAACTTCCACCCATACCTTTGTTGCTTTCTTGGATCAGTAAATGCTCAACTTTACTGCAGTATGTTTGTCTCTTTTGTACTCAACAAGACAGTTCGCTGGAGATACTGTTTTATCCCCCCCAAAGTTCTGGCAGGCTACGACGCCAGGAGGAAATCCAGAAATTTTTGATTGGGGAATGCAGTTTTTAATCAGGTTGAAAGTTGACTAAATACAAAGACGTTGTAGACGTTTAGCTTAAGTCCGGAAAAGAACATCAATAAGTACTCTAAACAAAGTCATGAGTCAGGTCACGGACATAGCCTATTCAGAATTTTTGTTAAGGGGAAGAGTGGCGCCACAGTTTGACATTTTTTCTTCGCAGAGTTGCTTTGAAGCAAATCGAGGAACAAAAACGGCTGTAGGCCATAGGCGTAGCCAGAATTTTCTATTGGGGGGGGCTAAAGCGCAAAAAACCTTACCCAACAGCTGGAACGGATCCAGAAAATTTTGGTGGGAGGATGCAGATTTGAACAGGGGATGCATCTCCCCCCCACCAGCCATTTTTAACAATGCTTTAGATGAATAAAAATTTTCCGTAATTTCGAACCTCTTCATCACAATATGCCTGAGTCGCCTTAAGCACGCAGAATCGACACTGTGCGAACAAAATGCATCATATATGGTGAAGCAATCAAAGTTAGGGGCCAAAAACATAAACAAAATTTTCCTGAAAATTGTTCAAAAAGCACTAAAATGGCCATTACAGTATGTCAGTTTTCAAAAATTTTTCGGGGAGCATGCCCCCGGACCCCCCGAGAGTGGTTTTTGTTACTTTAGTTGCTTAAAATTAAATTTTTTGGAAAAAAATTAACTTGAAGAAGTAACGAAATTTGGTACCCTTTCCCTGATAAAAAATTTCTGAAGACGCCCCTGACATAATCAAATTTCAAAGGGTTTATTTATTTACGCCCGTTTCCGGGTCTTAACGTCTTTGTGTTTAGTTAACGTTCAGCCTAAAGTAAAATTACATCCCTCCCCACCAAAACTTTCTGGATCCGCCTTTGGATTTGAATTAAATTGCGTGTTAACTAGATGCAAATACGTCAGACGTTTAGACCCGGAATAGGGCGTCAATGTTTCATGTCAGAGGCAGGCGTATTCAAAGTTTTTTTTAGGAAGAGCACCAAATTGTGACATCTTTTAGCCTATAGGCGTATGTTTTTCCGGTAAAGTAAATTTGAAGCAAATTGAGGAAAAAACGACTCTAGGGGGTCCGGGGGCGTGCTTTCCCGGGAAATTTTTGAAATTTTACATGGTGTATGGTCTTTTTAGTGCTTTTTGAACAAATTTTGATTAAACTTTTTGCTTCTCACTCGCAGTTCTTCACCAAGTATGATGCATTTTGTTCGCACATTTTCGATTTATGTGTATACTTACTTTGGGCCAGAAGTGGATTCAAAAAATTTGGGGGGGGGATGCAATGTTGAATCAGGTTGAATGTTTACTACTGCAAATGCGAAAAAAGTAGTAGACGCGGAAGAGGGCGTAAATAAGCCCTTCGAAAATGTTTTATTTAGATCAGAAATGTTTTTAAAGAAGGGACACCAAATTTTGAAATTTTTTCAAGCGTGTTTTTTTTTCGGCGGAATTGATTTGAAGCAAGTTAAGGAACAAAAAAACGCCTCCAGCGGGTCCGGGGGCATGCTCCCCCGGAAAATTTTTGAAAATTCATGTACTGTAATGGCCATTTTAGTGCATTTTGAACAGATTTCAGGCAAACTTTATTAAAATTTAATAGCTCAGATGGCCGAGTGGTAAGAGCGTATGCCTCGAGAGCTGCAGACTTGGGTTGGTTCCGAGTCGGGTCAAACCAATAACCTAAAAATTGGTATTCATAGCTTCCCTGTTTGACGCTCAGCATTAAAAGGACAGTGTGGAGAACAAGCCGGCAAGTTTACTAGTTGTGAGGTTGGGAAAGGCACTTAGCGGGATTTTCCCATCTTGGTGTGGTAGACAAATGGCCGGCAACTCCTAAGCGAGCTCGTATAGTGCATTGATCGCTTTCTTGTGATAGGAGGATAAATATGCCACAAAATACAAAAATTTTTGCCCATAATTTTGAATGCTTCACCGATATCGATACATGGCGTTCTACAAACCGGGTTTCATATAAACCGACAAGATAACGTTTCGTTTCTCCTTAACTAGAGACATCTTCTTTGATGCAGGACTTCAACAACGCTGTTTTCTTCGCACTGGTCTTGAACAATTAACCACTTTTCGTGCAACGTTTATAGCATTTTGTATTGCTGAAACTTTCACCGCTGCACAAGCGCTCAAATTTTGCAATGCGTAGCCAGTAGCGTAACCAGGTTCATTTTACAGTGGGGGCAACAAGGGAGCAAGCCTTGTTCAAGGGGAGGCAACAGTTTAATGATATCATAAGTAATGACGTCATAAAATAACGCGCTGGCTTGAATTACAGTCACTAATACCCTTCTGACTGAACCTGCTATTGTTGTAATAATTGTTGTTGTAATGATTGTAGAATTGTATGAAAAGAAAAGTAAGGCAATTTCAGATCGACTATGACTTTTTATCAAAAGACATAATAACATGGCGGATCACGTGAAAATTTAAAGTCACGACAAAATTGAAGACAGAAAGAAAGCACATTAACTGATGAAAGAAAGCCTGATTGAAGTTTTCGCGGTTCATTACAAAAAACGACGAACAAGACTTCAAGATGAAGCGGTAATTAGATAAATTCACAACAAAATAACGTTGACAACTCACCGCAGCGCGGCTTTCGCATAGTTTACACACTGTCACACACAGGAAATCAAAAATTTTCTTCCGTAACTTGATTGATCTGGTAAGCCTTGAGGAAAACTATGGGGTGCCGTTTGTAAAGTAATAATTCTACTCACTTTACGGACAAATCAAGGCTCTTTTTTTACGCCAAGTCAAATGGTAACGAAAAAAAACATGCTTTCCTACGCCAAGTCATATGGTAACCAAAAATGCATGGTAACCAAAAATGCATGCTTTCCTAAGCCAAGTAAAATGGTAACGAAAAAAACATGGTTTCCTACGCCAAGTCAAATGGTAACGAAAAATGCACGCTTCCAAACGCCAAGTCAAATAGTAACACAACACTATCTCGTTCTGAGCGCCAACTGTAACCTAACAGACATCACGTGTCTGCCGACCAAACTATCTTTTTTTGTAAGCGCCGGTTTTGCTGGATTGTTCGGAAGTCTGTTCGGATTTCATTGGAAAAAAGGTAGTTTGGTCGGCAGACACGTGATGTCTGTTAGGTCACAGTTGGCGCTATGTTACAGTTGGCGCTGTGTTACTCAGAACGAGATAGTTTTGTGTTACCAGTTGACTTGGAGTAGGAATGCATGCTTTTTTTCGTTACCATTTGACTTGGCGTAGGAAACCATGTTTTTTTTGTTACCATTTGACTTGGCGTAGGAAAACATGCTCTTTTTCGTTACCATTTGACTTGGCGTAGGAAAACATGTTTTTTTTTGCTACCATTTGACTTGGTGTAGGAAAGCATTCATTTTTCGTTACTATTTGACTTGGTGTAGGAAAGCATGTTTTTTTTCGTTACCATATGACTTGGCTTAAGAAAGAGCATTGATTTGTCCGTAAAGTGCGTACAGTTCCTATTTTACAAACGGCACCCCATAGTAAGCGCGAAATATATATAACTTTTATGTACAATTTTACAGGGGGGGGGGCAATTGCCCCACCCCTTGGGTACGCCACTGTGCATAGCACAGTAAAAATACTATTCCAACGGAGATTCGTTTTGAACAATCGAAATGACGCTTGACCGTTCGCTGGGCATTGCGGCTGCGCCATCACAATTCTGTCCGACGCAAAAAGCAAAGTCGTTGGCCTATTGTATTTCTCTTTGGTAAACCCACTTATTAAAAGCCCAGAAAGAAAACAATCACCCAATGGCAAGTCTTTAGCATAACTACCAAGATCCTTGTTTTTGTCCAGGATGGATTGGGGGGGAACCATGGCCCCCGTGCCCCTCCCCCCCCCCTGGCAACGTCTATGACTGTAGATGGGTCCGGGGGCATGCTCCCCAGGAAAAAAATTCAAAATTTACATAACGTATTGGCTATTTTAGTGTTTTTTTGGACAATTTTTAAGGCAAATTTTGTTTAAATTTCTTACCCTTATTTTTGAGTGCTTCACCAAATACGATGCATTTTGTTGGCACATTTCGATGTATGTGCGCTTGAGGCTTAAGGATTTATTATTGTTATCAAAGAGGTTCGGAGTTTTTGAAAAATTGTACTCATCAAAAACTTTGTTGAAAATAGCTGGTGGGGGGGATGCATACCCCACTTCCCCCTCGTAAAATGGCATGGACTGTTAACAGTTAGACACTACCCGTTGCATGATTCGACGTCCACCGCAAGTTAGGCTACAACCGTATGCCGCTATGCGGTAATGAAGGTTCGTTTTTTTTTTGGAGTTTAACCAGAGGCGGCACCAGAAACAGTCGACATAGGAAGGCCAAGCGTTTATCAGAAGGGGCCAAAGTTCGAAGTTAAGCACAAAAGCCGCTGTCTTCAAAAGAAAAAGCTTGTTAATTGGGGGCGGAGCTAGCTTGTCGATTGGGGGGGGGGTCCCATGGCCCCAGTTTGGCGCCGGCCCTGAATTTAACTACTTTCAATGAGTATCGGCAAATATTCTTTCTTAAAGCCTTTTGTAGCATTATAATTGTTTTTCCAGGGCAAACTTTATATTTTTATCCAAGTACCGTTTTTATTGCTTCTGTTTCCATTGTTATGGTTTTTGCTCTTTTTTTGTTACATGCTTTCGATCTGAATTTCCTTCAGGAAAGACTGCTACTCAAATTGCGTTATTACTGCATAATTGTTTAAATGTTTAGGGTCATATTGACCTCATGAAGCGTGTTGAATTGGCAGAAGTAGCGGGTAAAAACATTCAAAAAGAAAAAAGGTAAATAACAAAATAACTAAACAAGTGGCTAAATCATTTTGGTGGAATGGAATTTTGTTTTAATCAGTAGGCCTACAGCAACATCTTAATGAAACATTTTTTAATATCAGCTCCTTAGGTATCAAAAAAGTGTTTCATCAATACTGCATATAGATGTACTAATAGAAAACATCTCCTCTTCCCCCTGAAAGAATTTGCTACTTGTTGAGTTGCTTCATTTCTGTTTTTCAAATGTGTTTATCTGCTACTTCCGATAATTTAAAAAACAGAACTTTTGTGAATAAGCCATATACCATGATGTCACCAAAGGAAATTGAAGACTAGACCATGAAAGCGTATCGAATTGGCTTTAATGTGGATGGATATGATTTGGAAGTTTTCAGAATTTCTGTGTTTCACATCTCTCAAGATCACACAGAGGCGCCCAGCAGGGGGTACATTCGTTGCGCAAAATCCGTCTCACCAATTGATCTTAATATTTGACTCATTTCAAGCCGTAGCATAGGGCAATTAAGGCCTATTTCAGTTCGTTCATTTTGTTTTACGGTTGATGCGGAAGTTTCTGTTTTAATTCCTACGCGAGGCTTCGAACATTTTACTATTAATACAACGCTTAGGCATAGCAAAAAAAGAAAACCGATTTCATCAAATATTCAACGCTTTTCGGTAAAAACCGCAATGTGGCGAAAATAATTAAATTTCAGCTAAAAGGCAAAGAACAGTGCAATATTTGTGACGGGTTGGATTCTCGGCTGGAGCCAATCGTGGCTGCTAATTTGCATTGCGCAAACTCATGGCGTACAGTTTCCCCAATCACTGTTAAATTTTCCGTTCAATGCTTTAAAAATGACGTTAATTTCGACCCATTTATAGTTTCAATCATGTATGATTATTTATAGTTTCAACCATTTATAATAACTCATTTATAGTTTTAGTTAGTAGCCGCGGAGGAGCGCTGCCCCTTTCTTCTTTTTGAGAAATGAAAATCTTTTTCTAGAGATTGATCAAGATGGATTGAAAATCAGGCCTCCCATTGTCTAAACCCGGCATGACCCCCCTAAACTTTTTGCTGGCTGCGCCCCTACTTTTAGTTTATTGTTTGGTAAAGCTATTCTATGTTTGCGCTGAAATTTTTATTTTTTGCTACTAATGTTGGCTTATTGAAGTTATAGCAGAAAATAATGCAAGTACCATTTTATCTTTAGTCTGTGATCGCAAAATTGAAATTTTACTTGGTTGGTTTTCGAATTTTTTGCGGTTTCCCCAAGACAAATAAGCGATTGTAAACGCTCCATTATGGTATTTGATTTCAAAGAACTTGAATTTGTGGATTATAACTTTTAAAATAGTCCATCCACAAAGATTACGAAGTATATTTGGAGTTTTTACTTAACCGCTTGGGTTCCCCATATAGATCCGAAATCACCAAAAATGATATTTCTATCCAACGAAAAGTTTTAGGGGGAAGGGAGTTGCAGGGGAAGATTTAGAGTTTAGACAATGAGAAGCTTCGTTGTAATTCCCCCTTAGCAATCGATCTCCCCCCACACAACTTTTTGTTCGCGTAATCAAGTAAATTTACTGCGGAAACTAACATCTTTGTATTGTGTGTCACTTTCGGTATATCGGACACGAAGCATTTTTCTTACGAAAATATTAACACGGACTGAAGCAAAAATTATGAATTCATACATTTTGAAGAAGGTTTATTTACAACAGTCTACTGATTACAAAATTAAGCACAAAAACGAATAGAATGTTTTATGTTTAAATATTTGTTGTTTACAATTAACAATGCTGATCCATCTTTTGTGGTCACTCTTTGTCATTACAATCGTTATTTCGCTGATTTTTTTGCTCCCTGCTGTGCGTGTAATACGGTTTTCCATTCCAATACTTCGCCAAGCTGTTCAATTCAATTTATTCTTTCAAGCGTAATTATTGGATTTCAAAAACAACAGAAAAAATTTTCCAAACCTTCTCCTTTGCTCACTAATAAATTCGCTTTCACAGATTTTACTGTAAGCTCACTACGGTAGTAAGCTAATTTTTACCTTAAAGATGATCATAGTGCTGCACAGTGGCGTAGCCAGGAATTTTGATTGGGGGGAAGGCCCAAACGTCACCGTCGGAACCGCAAAGAACACGCAACAAGAAATTATCTCTTACCATAATGCCTCATTCAGAAGCGGATCCATAAAATTTTGTTGGAGGGGGTGAAATTTTGAATTAGGTTGAATATTAACTAAATACAAAGACGTTAGACCCAAAAAAGGTGTAAATAAGCCCTTTAAAACTGTTTTCATGTCTGCGGCGCACTCAAAATTTTTTTCAGGGAGGGGATACAACATTTATGACGTATTTTCAAGCGTATTTTTTCCGGCAGAATTATTTTGAAGCATATTGAAAATAAAAAAGGCTCTAGGGGGTTCGGGGGCATGCTCCCCCGGGAAATTTTTGAAAATTTGCGTAGTGTAGTGGTCATTTTAGTACTTGTTTAACGGTTTTCAGGCGAGTTTTGTTTAATTTTTTTGCCACTAATTCTGAGTGTTTTACCTAGCATGATGCATTTGTTCGTACATTTTCGATAATGTGTGCTTAGTGCGTAAGGCTTATCGTTATCGAAAAAGTTCAAAATTATGGAAAAAATATATTCATCAACAACGTGTTTAAAAATAGCTAGTGGGGGAATGCATCCTCCACATTCCTCCCCCCTGGCCTCTTTATTTAATTCAGCATGCCTATCAAGCACATTGGTACGACTACTGTATAAATACAACAGCCTTATATTCGCTAATTTTTCTCTTTTTTAGTTGTGACATTCTCAATCAATCTTTTGAACCACGTTCGTTTTTAGCTTTTTCTTGAATCTTAACTTGTTCTTATTTTCGACAATAATATGCGAATGTTCGATTATGATAGGGACTGTGGTTCGATATAGTCAAACTTCACCTGCTCAAAAAGCAGCTCAATGATATTAGCCTACTGTATAACCAAGGTTTATTACACTAACAAAAGGTTAATGTTATAGTCGTAAAACTTGGTTGAAATTTGATTATAAAAATTCAATTAAAACAGCGCTGAGGTTGGTTAGAAATTTTAAAATATTTTTTTTTCGCGTATCTTGCTCATTAGAGAAATCATCGCAGCGTGAGATAATTGATGCGCGCCTGGGTCGCGTATCGTACTATACTTTCTGAACACCTGATAGAGATGAGCGTTTTTATACAGTGCGGAATGCGCTTGGAGCCGATTTGCTTGGTTCCTATAGTAACTTCAACTTGGTAATAAGATCTACACTATTTTCCCTGGAAACATTCATTAGACCAACTCATAGATTTTGTAACGTAGCTACAAGACGAAGTAACCAACCCAACTATAATAAAGGCAGCTGAGTTTTTTCTTCTGTACTTGACTTCTTAGTAGTCAAACATATTTTGATTGGGGGGAGCGGCCACCCCCCCTGGTGCTGCAACGCCTTACATTTCAAGCAATCCGATAATAAATGACAAATTTTCGTGTTTTCACACCAATGATTATGAATTTCAGTGTTCGAAGCTGTGTAGTCCTGACGCCGAGTTGCGAAATGGGCCTGCCACTGGTTACACGCTTCGGCGTAATACCGCGAGTATTATGAAGAGTAGAATTTTGATTTGACACCAATATTAATCGATAAACCCGAAACCGACGTTTGCGTATTAATCTTTCTAACCATTAATATTAGTCCCCATTTGTGTATTTCTTTCGAGATAAACTGAATACAAAATCTCACTTGGTTTCTCACGTGAATTGCATTATGAAACAAAATAGTTATAATGAGTGACTTACACAATCATTCAAGTAGGCTATTGCCGCTTAGTGAGATATGAGGGTGACTCTTTTTCCCAGATATATAATGGTATATAGATACCGGTATTTGGTCGCTATTATTATTATTAAAGAAACACTAAAGAGATAGATTTCTTCACAACGTAAAGTACTATGGTTGACTAGCAAATTTTTGATCAATGGTTGCGAGTTTTTGATTAGATCAATGGTTGACTTGCAAATTTTTGCAGCACAGTCAAGTTTATCTCGACGATTTTTGCGTTTTTTGTACCACTGGCCAAAAGCTCGATCTTCGCATCGTCATCTAAAAGCAACTACGACTTTGAAAAGGTGATTTTTATTAATGAAGCATTGCGAAAAAAGCACAAAATGGGTTTGAAGGCATGTAGACTTTCACAAAATAATGCAATAAAAAATTACAAATTGGATTCGAGCAATAATCAGTTGACAAGGCACTGTGTGATGATCACCGTAAATTTGAAAAACTGATAAAAAACTACGGAAAGAGCTTTGGGTAATCTAGCTTCAGTAGGCTTACTAATTCACTTTGAAACAGAAACTGCATTAACGAACAAGCTAAATTATCCAGCTGATGCATGCATATTTCCTACTAGGCAAATAAAAAAATAAGCCTACCTCAAAACATGTTTAGTTTGGCAAAAAGAAAAAAAAAAAAACTTCCAACATATAAAACGCTTTCAAAAAATTGAATGCACTCACTTAAACTATAATGGCAAAGCAAAAAGCAAATCGAAGCACAGCAAGCAAATAGCTTTGAAACAAAGAAAACTGTATTGGACCACTGGGGAAGCAATTGAATAATAAAACAAAAAATTAAAATTGAATCAATATTTTGCTACAATTTTTAATGCTTAATACATATTTCGTAGCTTACAATTTAATGAATTAGATGAAGGATCTATGACTTGTGCAAATTAAAAAAAAAATCAAGTCTTCAAAATCGCCTACTTGTTGCACAACGCCGAAACGCGTAATAAGTGGCAGGACCCATCTCCGCAGTTTAACTCCTGGACAGCACAGGTCCGAAGAAGCGTCCAGCGATGGCGAACCGATTGCGTCACTGTGTCCTATTTGACCGGCTCGGGAATCAAACCCCAAGTCTCCCTCATCGTTTCAGGAGTTTTCAACCTCTGCACCAACCGGCCAGTTTGCACAAAATAAGTATTTTAAAAAATATCAGCAAAACACACATTACTTTTCCAAAAGGCATCTCATTGGCAAACAAAACAAGAATGATGAGATGCACAGCAGCAGCAATGACTAGAGAAGGCGATACGCAATGTTTTTTCTGTTATTTTCTTTTTTTCGCATGGCTTTACCACCAGTTTCTTAGGAAAAATCACAAACGAAAAAGCTAAACAAATTAGAACATATATTATAGTGATTTTGGTCTTCACGTAAAACTTGTTCTTGGGGGTGAAAAATCTCTTGTGTTCAAGATGATTCAAAAACTAATAAAAACTTCCTGTTGAGGCCATAGAGTAGTGATTTGTCGCATTGAAAGCATGGTTGTGGTCATATTGTGGTTGCTGAGGCATGGGGTATTGGTAGGAGATGCTTCTAACGTTGTAAGAATCAGGCACGTAGTTGTTGGACTGGTAAAGATAGGAACAAAATTGATTGTTTGAATTTAAGGAAGAGTTTTCTATTGGAGTCACGTGACGATTTTTGGGGTCACTCACGATATTTTCTTCAACGCATTTCACATCTGGAAGTGATGAATCCATTCCTTCATACGGATAAGGCGCAATGTTGGAATAAGGAATTAAGACAATCGATTCATCACTATCTCCAGAAGCCGGAGAAGAGGATTCCTTAGCGGATGAAGAAGAAGCGGAATATCCAGACGGAGACAATGAGTTTGATCTGAGGTGGGACATAAATGCGTGAGCGGAGTGGAGCTTCAGACGTTTTGATGTTGCGGAGTTGGACGAGGAGTATACGGAGGAATTTTGTTCTTTTACATCATGAATCCTGGAAGACATGCAAAGAGCAAGTTTCTGTCCACTTACGTCTCCATTTGCTTCGTGGACTTTCATATGTTTGCGCAAAGAACTTGGATGTGTGTAGCTTTTACCACAGCTTAATACCTAAAAGTTTAATAAAAAGAAAAAAACTTTACAAAAAATACTGTAAGTTAACGTTTGCAAACACTTTTGGTCAACACTAACAGCCAAAATTTATCAACAAATTTTTGAAAAAGTCAAAAACGAAGTAGATCTGCCATTGGTGCAAAGCTGAAGACGTCGTTGTCGGATCGGGAGGTTTGAGGTTCGATTCACAGGCTGGTCAAAATGGACACAGTGTCGCAAACGGCTCGCCACCGTTGCAAAGTTTTTTCGAAGCTGTGCTGCCCAAGCGCTAAACCGCGGAGATGGGCTTTGCCTCTCGTTACAAGCCTCGGCGTAATAGCGCGAGTATCCAAAAAACAACAATTAAAATTGACTTCTAAGGTGGTCAGCAGAAAAATTATTTTCTGAGTGTGATGATTGGTCTCTCATCAACCGGTCCTACTAAACACCGCAAAGGACTGATACAAAGGAGCAACAAAGGACTTACTAAATACCGCAATGTACGACAAAGGACTTCAAATTGATGTACTAAACACCGCAAAAAACGACAAAGGACTTGGAATCATACCATAACAACGAACGACAAAGGACTTTAAATTAGGGTAAGGCTTGTGGTTATCAAGTCCTTTGTCATACTTTGTGTTGTTTAGTAAGTCCTTTGTCGTTCCTTTGCGGTGTTTAGTAAGACCCCTCATCAGTGTTACCTCTAGGATTTTGACTAGTGCGAATTTGCCCAAATGCTAAATTCATTGAAATTTTTGCCCAAAGATTTCACTACTTTGAGGACCCCTTTTACAAATTTTTTGCATTGAATTTGCTTTTCCAAGATACAAGCTACAGTCTTGCATTAAAATATTCAAGTTTTTTGTTTTAAGTTTTGAGTTTTGCATTTCATATAATTAATTTTTGGTTCAAAATCAGTAAAATTTGCCCAAAAATTTCGCATTTTTCTCAAATTTCTCACTTTAGAGGGAACACTGCCCCTCATTAACCATAAAAAATTACCTTGCATAAATATGGCTTGTCGGTTGTGTGAACATGGCAGTGTTTCTTTTTATCTGAGCTATTCGAAAATCGCCGGTTACAACCAACCCATTCGCAACGAAACGGTTTCTCTCCTGAAACACAAATAACAATAATTATTCATATCAAATCTTTATTATACTTGCCGCACTACGCCGAAACGTGTAACGAGTGTCGTGGCCCATTTCCGTGGCTTAGTGCCTGGGTAACACTGAACACAGCTCAGAAGAAAGTTCGCGATAGCGGCAAGACGTTGGCGACACCTCTTTCGACTTGACAGGCCCGGAAATCGACCTCGAACCTCCCGTTAGCGGTGCTTTTAATCAATATGCCAACTGGCTGTGATAAATTAAAACGTCAAATTTTTTAATTACTGGTTTAAAATTAAAAATTTTCCAGACAAAAATCCAAGACAAAATGTTGTGTTGAAATGCTGTAACTACACACAAAGCGAGTCAGCTTGATCACGTCAAGTCGGGCTCAGGAAGTTGTGTCGTTTTTAAAATCAAGAGATCAATAATTCATTTATTCTGATGTTTGACTATTGTTCATACAAAGAGCCTGACAACCTTAGCCCCCAATGTTATTACACTTAAAATAAAAACAATTTTTTTTTGCAGAATAGATATAGCCTAACAACTTTCACCCCGAGGGAAAATAATTTAGCTTTGTACTGTACACTCTGCTGGTGTTGTGGGACTTTTTTGATAAACAACGAAAACAAACAACTCGACGGAAATACTTATGCTAAAACAAAAGTGACAATGTTTTTCTCTTGTTTACCTGTGTGGATTCTATTGTGTATTTTGAGATTCTCGCTTCGAGCAAAACACTTTCCACATTTTGGGTAGGTGCACAAGAATGGTTTTTCTCCAGTGTGTACTCGAATATGGTTAACCAGTTTGTATTTTGCCTTAAACGGTCTTAAATTTCGCGAGCAGCCTTTCCAGTAACAAACATGCCCAGAACTTGTAACGTGATCGCGGCTGATGTGGTTAACGAAGTCTAGCATGTTGTAGTGGACCACATTACATGGAACGGATTCTTTTTCCATTCCTTTACACTCCGTTTTCACGATCCATTTGCAAACCAACTGTTGCCGGATATCTGCTTGTGGATGATGGAGGTTGCAAAAATTAAGAAAACTTCTCCGAGAATGGGAAACTGTTTGTCCGAAACCGACGGGAAGATTGAAATTTACGGACGACCAATGATACTTTTCATAGTGTTTTTGATACTGTTCGAAATCGTAAGAACTGTAATCGGTAGAAGACCAATAGCCTTTGGCATGAGTGAAGTAAGACGTGGAATCGAATCCAGGTTGACTGAAGTCATTTCTTTGAATAGAACCGCAATTGGAATAAGCAGGTGGCTCGATCAATTCCCTCGCTATCGGTGATTTTTTCTGGGTGTCTTCGGAGTTGGAAGCTCCAAGCGAAGAATGCGCACCGTAGTTATACGGCCGCAAAAACGCCATTTTGTTCAAAATAACTGCTTGTTATGTCACTTTTATTTTGACAAAGAACTAGCAATAATTCATTACCGTTAATGACCTGGTAAACGGTGATATGACTTTTTAATTTTTACTGCGAAAAATGAAAACGAGTAATCTAGATTAAATAGTGTCTAGTTTATTTACTTTGAAAGCATGCTGTGCCGGTAGCGTATTTCGAAATGGATCTACAGAAAAAGATGGGGCTCGATCGAAATGAGTACAAATAGAAAAATTGCACAGGTATCGCCAACAGCGGCGTGGTGTAGCGGGCAGTATGCTGGACTGCGACGCAAAGGGAGGAGATCGATAACGTTTTAGGTTTTGATTTTATGCACTTTCTTATGTCTATTTCGCGGTGGGGTAGAGTGGTGGTAATAGAATAAACAAAAAATTTTTTGTAGAACCAAATAAAAATATGCGCGCAGGTAATCCGGTATTCGTATTTAGAATTTTTTTTTATTTTGCGGTGTCATCGTACCACTCTAGTCTACCGCTGCTTTACGCCTGGGTAGCTTAGACTAGATTAGCTCCGACATACGTCGCAGCAGTGGCGCCACTGTATCCGACATGAGAAGCGTAGGAATCAAACCACGGCCCTCTCGCGCCAACAACGGTCTCTTTAACCAACACGCTAACCAGCCGTTCTACGGTAGTTTAAGAAAACAATAATGTGATGATTTTGATCAGCATTTAATGGAGTATGCACCGGGGGGCTCCTTCTATGATCGCAGCACGTGCCCTGGCAGCCACGTTTTTTTTTTTTGGATAAACGCTCAGGTCTTTCATCGCTCATATGCCGAGAAGAATCTTTCTTTAACGGCTAACGTAAAAAAAAAACTTCACGGGCCCACCTAAGAAATTTATGCGAGCTAGTCTGTTTGCTTTCAAATTAACTCTTCATTATAGCCTACTCGCCATTATACGCCGAAGCGTGTATCAAGTTGCGGGGCCCATCTTCTCGGCTTAGCGCCTGGGCAACACAGCTCCGAAAAAACGTTGCAACGGTGGCGAGTTGTTGGCGACCCTGTGTCGATTTGACCGGCCCGGAAATCGAATCCCAGACCTACCGCACCGATAGCGTGCGCTTTGCTTTTTACATTTTAAAAACTAGACTAGTCTGCTAGTCTTGCTTTAATCTTCCCTTAGTCTTACTTTAGGCGCTAAGCCGGGGAGATGGGCCCCGCAACTCATTACACGCTTCGGCGTAATACGGCGAGTATAATGAAGATTTGATTTTGATTTTAGTCTTGCCTTAGTTCTTGTGCTAGCCTATAGCTTGGTCTGTGACATGGCCTAGCGGTACCGCGCGAAGGTTGCGTATCCTACGTGACGGGTTCGATTCACGACTGGAAATCATCGCATTTGACATATAGGCTATGTGGCTTCTGACTCGAAGAGCGCAAGCTCACTTCGCAGTCT
This sequence comes from Trididemnum miniatum, assembly GCA_964006365.1. NCBI lineage: Eukaryota > Metazoa > Chordata > Ascidiacea > Aplousobranchia > Didemnidae > Trididemnum > Trididemnum miniatum. The sequence continues at coordinate 4,808,060 of OZ023231.1, read as the reverse complement.
CCCTCAATTAGGCCTACTGTTGAATTATCAGTTCAATTTGAAAATAACCAACCTAAAATCTTTTTTAGCATTCTACGAAAAGAACAGCTTATCAGCAAAAAATTGAATCAAACCCTCATTTCTATTTCAAACTGACAAACTGGCTTATAGGCTTTCCGAATTTCTGAATGAATGAATGTATCTGCTTAAAGCTGACTGCCCAAGTCTGAACGCAAAACTAGTTAGATGCCGGTACCGGTATGCTTATCTTTTTCTCAACGCAGATATTCTATTCCTCAGCTAGTCTAGCTCGTACGGTCGGACCTAGCTCTTCAGCGCAAACTGCCATTTTGTCTACTGCCAGTACCAAGTGTCATCAAGAGAAGCGGTTTGCTGGCAGCATCAACTTTTTTTCGAACATATTTTTTTGATTTTCTGTATGAACTGGTTTGACTTTACAAGTAATAAAGTAAGTTCGTTCCACAGCTGAGATTTCTCGATTTCCAATTACAATCGATTGCGAGGTAATTGTTTTTTTTATTAGGAATACTTATTTGGTTTGTCTGTTTCACAATTGACATTGTTTTTATTTCCTATACGTCATGCTGAGCAAAATGATATTACCAACCACCGGTACCGGCATTTATCTGAAATATTTTATTGTCTTCGAATGACATTTTCGCTTTCTGTCAAAGGTAATTCAAAATTGTTTGGAAAATAATAAATTTATACGCTAGAACTCACTTTCCGCCCTTTGTTTTTGAAACAGTAAGTTGATAAAAATCTACAACATAGATGCAATAATTTATCTGACGATTAGCAGCTTCTCCAGCAAAGAGGGCTTAATAACGAAGTCAGAGCAAGAAGTGGCGTACGGTAAACATTTTTTAAAATATTTTTTAAGCCACACAATTGCAGCTTGGGTTTTTATATGAGTAAATTATATGCTGCCGCCTGCCGGCATTCATTCACCAAATGTGTGAAAGAGCTATAAAGTTCAATGCGATCCGACATCTAGATGTTTTTCTAAACGCCTTTTCAATCAGCTTAATTTGCGTTTTAGGTGCATAATCTTGAGACGTGCGTTCACAAAAAAAGGTATATAAATCAACAAGACGGTCACAGGTCATGAACTTCGAAATAACAAGAATTGAACAACTATACCCTAGCAAAATACAGAGAGTAACCTTAAGTAAAAATTTAGAAACGTAAATACAAAAACATATAACGATACCGAACTGGAAACAGAATCAGCTGTATATTTGTCTAATCTTCAAATCCACAAATTCTGGTTAAGTGTGATCAACAGCGGCGTAACCAGGATTAGCTGAGACCCTGGGCATTATCCAACATTGGCGTTCCCAGGAATTTGAAAAAGGCGGCCGCAATTTAAAACCATGCCAGGAGGGGCGGATATGTTTTCACTGCGCAAAAGGAGGACAGGTTTTGCGCAGAAGGAGGACAGGTTTTCTGGTCATCACGTCCGTTTTCCGTCCAAAGTCAGGTGACGAGCAAAAAAAATGTCATTAAGTCCACAGAAGTCCACTTTTTCGCCCAATCAATCAATCAATCAATTTGTTTGTTTATTCACCAAGTGATACAGAACGCGCAGCAACAGCAAAATTAAAACGTAATAACGCAATTTGCAGTGTAGATGTGTTCACTCTATTAACTCTAATTATGTCATTGGTTCACTTGCCAGGAGACAGCAAATAGACTGTGCGGTCATCGAGTCTACTGCCACCTGCTGAACAAAACAACATCAGAAGTAATCGCTACAAGTACTAAAGAAAGAACAAACGAAAAATAAAAATAAATAAATAAACTAAAATCACCGAAGAGCCTTTGTCTGATGAACAATATTAATTCCATTGTGTAGTTTACTTTTGAATTTCAAGGGAATTAAAAAAAAAATTCTCTAAAGCTTTGAATGTAGAAGTTACTCAATAAAAATAGTTTTCAAGACAAAAGATGTTGCTAATATTTGCTGATGAGAATATTTTTGAGTTGGTTCGAAAATAGGTGTTTTGAATGCAACTTGACACGAAGGGGAATTTTGTTTCAAACTGTCACGCCAACATAGTTTAAAGCAGATTGTCCAGACTGCGAGTGCATTCTTTGCAAATAATAATTTTTATTAGCAATGAATCTTGTATGGTGATTATGTTGAGTTGTCACAGATTTGTAGTAGCTGTCAAATATACAAGGCAAATTGCCATGATGAAATGAATGCATAAACTTAGCCACCTCAATTTCAAAAATATCTTTAACTTGCAGAATTTTCATGTCCTTGTACAAAGTCGACATTTTTACGCAGTCTTTTAAACATTTAAGATTGATAATTCTAAGAATTTTGTTTTGTGCTACTTGGACCTTTTACAACAAAGTTTTCCTGCTGTTACCTCACTTTATTATACCATACTTGAGGTAAGGATATACAAAGCTATAACACGATTTCACTAAAGTAACCTTACTCACGTAATGCCGAACCTTAGACAGTATTCTAGAGGCTTAAGCTAATTTATTGACAACGATATTAACGTGATTGCTCCAAGTTAATTGCTTGTCAATCATCACTCCCAAATATTTAGCATGGTATGGTATGACCGGCGACATTAACACAGAAATTAATCGTAGAATTTTTTTTATGTTTTAAGGTGGAAATAAAGAAGGAAGATTTCAAGAAATTCAAAGACAGGCGATTATATCTCATCCAAATATTAACATCACAGAGCTCTTGATTAACTGCTATCTGAAGATCGCTAATATTTTTATCTTTCATCATTAGCACAGTGTCATCTGCAAAAAAATGAACATGAAATTTAGTGTGCAATGGCAAATCATTTATGTATAAAGAAAATAATAAGGGGCCCAAGGTGGAACCTTGTGGCACCCAGTGGTGTAAAGTAACGAAGTAATTTTACGCAACTAGACTACTTAAGTATTATTGGTTGGTAACTAGTACTTACTTAAGTGATTTGAATTTCGACTACTTCTACTTTTACTTACGTAGTTCAATCAGAAAGTAACGCTACGTAAGTGGCTTTAAAAATGATTAGTAGTTAATATTAAGCAATGTATCACGCAAATGATCAGTAATCATGCTTGATAATAAAATCGGCAACATTAGTATTAGGTATTGTTTTATTTTATAGTATGTAAGTTTTACAATTTCATGATATGAAGTGGTCTTTTGTTCTTTGTGTTTGGCGTGAACAATGAGGTTGCATTTTGCAGATTATGACGTCACACTTCACTTTCTTCATTTTCATCAAATAAGTGTGTTAATTATCCTAAATATATACTTAAGCATCGGCAAAATATATGTCAAGTTTGGAAGTGAGCAAATTATCTTTTGTCAAAGCTCAGCTTTATGGCCTTGGTTTTGCAAACGCTACTTTTTACTCAGGTAACTACAAATTGCTGGAACTTTTTACTTCTACTTGGTTACTTTTTACATCCCCTACTTTCTACTCTACTTCAGGTAGTTTCCGCCATCAGTAACAATACTTTTTCTTAACTAGATTTCTGGACTAACTTACTTTTTACACCACTGGTGGCACCCACACAACACTGTCTTTAAGTCAGATTTTACACTATTACATTCAGTGTATTGCTTACGATTATTCAAATAGCTACAAAGAAGTTGGTGCATGTTACTTTTGATGCCATATTTTTCTAGTTTATTTAACAGAATATCATGATTAACTGAGTCGAATGCCTTCGATAAATCTAAAAATATGCAGCAAGTGAGATAGCCATCATTATTTCTTTGCAACATGCTATAGAGATCGGCAACAGCCATATCCGTTGAGTAACCTCGACGAAACCCAAACTGGTGTTTAGTAATTAGCTTATTTCGACTGAAGAACTTTTCAAGTCCAACATATAACAATTTTTCAAAAACCTTAGATATCGTAGATACTAGAGAAATTGGCCTGTAGCTATTGGTTGTGTATCTACTTCAAGATTTGTGTAAAGAAATAATTTTTGCTCATTTTAAGACAGCAGGAAAATATCCACTCTCGTGACTAGCATTAAAGATATTACTCAAATAGGGAGATATTATTGGCGCTAATAACTTGTAGAATTTATTTGGTACAGTTTCAGGCCCACTAGCTTTGAAAGCATTTATTTGACGAAATTGCATCAACACTTCTTCAAATGTGATTGGCTCATAGAAAAATGATTGGACAATGCTGAGAACATTACATTTTTTAATTCCTATTCGAGAGATTTTGGAATCTAATGAGGTGCCAACATTTGTAAAAAACTCATGAAATAAGCTAGCAATCTTAACTTTATCAGTAATATTGCATTTATGATGATCCGTTAACATTCTAATTACCTCACTATTTGCCTTTTTGTGACAAATTATTTCATTTATAATTTTCCATTGTTTTGCCAAATCACCTCTCTCTGTGTGTAGCCAGTTCGTTCTAATAATAGTTTCTCTTCGCAATTTCCTTAATTTTAGTTAATTTGTTCAAGTATGACTTATATTTTGCAACTAAAAAAGTATTGTTTTGTTTGTAGCAGTATTGGAAGTCAAGCCCAAAGTCAAGGTCTTCACGCCCTCAGATTGTCCTTTATGCGTATATCACCTTTACATCACGAAACTTTTGTGCCAATGGCGTAGCGAGAAATTTTAAAAGAGGGGAGGCATAATTCTCACATTTTTTTCAAGCGTATTTCTTTTCGGCATAACCCCCTACATACGCTCTAGTTTTGTGCATTTGTCTGCGGGCCGCGGCCTCAGTGCCCCTCTGGATATGCCTCTGAACACCTGGAAAAAGTCTCTGGGCATTTTGAAAAAGACCCTGAGCATTTGCCCCCCCAAAAAGACCTAGTTAGGCCATTGGTAATTAACGCGTGTGCCTGTGATATTGCAGGGTGTGCGCTGAACATCTTGAACCTTTGGAGAATACGCCCCTGAGAGCAAGGAATATCAAAGTCAGAAGAAAATTGGCATTAAAAATTAAAACCTCAACAGTCTCTTTCACGCTTGACGTGATCTTCGGAGATATCTGGGACAAAAACTCGATGAAAATTCAAAAGTCTCGGTGAAAAACTGTCTACTCAAAAAATTTGTACACCGCTACGCGAAAGCGTACAGTGACCAGTAGCAGTGGCGATTCTAGAGCCCAAAAAGTGAGGGGGCCACGTCGGGGCCAAAGTATTTAAGGAGGGGGCAAGTGACAAAACGCATAATGAAAGAAAAATCATAAGTTTAAAGGGTTTTTGTCGCCAGATTAGGAAAGCAGACTGTATTGTAAGTAGGCTAAATGCAACATGATACAGCATACTTATTACTGGAAATAGCGCAACATAATGCCAGACATAGCAATTTATGCATCAGAAAAAAACATAAGCAAACGGCTATGCGAAACAAAGCAAAACGTCCACATGGCCAAGTGGATAAAGCGTCTCCTGGAGCTGTAGACTCCGGGTTAGATTCCGAGTCGCGACTAACCAATTACTTAAAAATTGGTATTCACGGCTACTCTGCTTGACGCTCAGCATTAAAGGGAGAGTGTGGGGAACAAGCCGGTAAGTTTACTTGTTCTGTCATTGGGAAGGGCACTTAGCGGGATTCACTCATCTTTATGTGGTAGACACTGTGGCCTACAACTCCTAAGCGAGCTCGTTATAGCGCTTCCACCGCTTTCTCGCAAAAGAGAATAAAAATACTGTACGACAAATAAAAAAAAACAACAATGTGAAATTTTTGAGCGGTTCTTCTATTTATGGAATAGTATAGGTATAGTAATGAATAGTAGGTATGAAACATTGGGGTTAGGGTTAGTTAGGGTTGAATAATTAGGTATAGTATGGAGTAGTACGGTTGGTATATATGGAATACGCCTACTATTCCATACGATATACCTATAACTATTCCATAAATAGAGGAACCCATTTTTGAGCACTTAGCCATTCATTTTGGTCGTGTGAATTGAAAATTCCTTATCAGTGTAACTTAATTCTGCGATTGCCATGTCGGCTATCAAACTCGTCAACAAATGCGTCGAGGTTTATGCTTTCAGCTCGAACGCTTTCAATCGATAGCAGTGCAATGTTGCTAAGCCTTCCGTTGCTCATAGAGTTTCTTAAATATGTTTTTATTAATTTCATTTTTGAAAAGCTTCTTTCGCATGAAGCGCTGGTAATAGGGAGTGTCACTGCTATTAAAAGTAGCTTGTACATGCAGTCAAAAGCAGCCTTGTAAGGAGACAATAACGACAAAAATTGAACAATCGATTGGGGTTGTTGCTGTTCCTTCGCAAGAAGCTTTTTTATGAGGGGCACCTCATGCTTCAAATCTTCTGGATTTACTGAATAAGCAGCAGCAAATTGGAGTAAATCTTTTTCACGCAAGAATGATTGTTGCAAAGGGCAAAGAGCTGCAATGCCATTTAATATTTCACACGATTGTTTGGAAAACCGACGATCTAGTTCATTAATTAGACAGTCTAGGATTTCATAGAATATGCCAATGTGGTGCTCGCAACTCTGTTCTGAACCTGCAAATGATCCCTGACAGGTTGTTTCTGATGCGATAAACCCGTCAAGTTGTCGACTAGGTTTTCTGGCCCGTTTCCGTCTAGTTGCGGATGGAATGTCACATTTTTCACAAAGTTTATTAACCTTTGTACAGTAGTGTTCGATTAGATTTGAGCTTCTCATATCAGCCAAATATCCTCGTAATGACGAGATCAGGTTGGTTACGCTTCCCAGGTCCACTTCTTGCTTTTGAAGCTGTACGGATACTTTATTTATTTTTCCCAGAATGTCCGTAAAAAAGTGTAATAAATAGACAAACTCGGCATCTATTTGAGCAAGTAAACCTCTAGCAGATACAGCACGAGCACCAGTATCATCTGCAGAAGTTTCCTTTAACAGCTTTAGTATGCATTCTAGTCGTAGTAAAGCGTTTTCGCAAGAAGTAGCTCTGCACCACCAGCGGGTGTCACTTAGATGTTGCAGCTCTCGCTCTTGTTCACCTGGAAACATTTCTTGTTGTATAGTGATAAACTTTTCATGAACAACCGAGTTACTAGCAAAAACATAAAGTGCTTCTAGCAAAATAAAGAATTCCGATACTTGGGGAACATATTTTGCCATACTTATCAAGACCAAATTGAGCCTGTGACCATGACAGTGTACATAATAAGCAAAGGGGGCTTTTTCTCGAATACGTTTTTGAACACCACTAACTGCCCCACTCATTACTGAAGCTCCATCGAATCCTAAGCCAACGAGAGATGATTTGTAATCAAGGCCTAATTTTTCCAACGTTTTCAGTATTATATCGGTAATATAGGCAGCATCCAACTGCATCATCTGGTGGAATGATATAAAACACTCTTGAATACACTGTGTGATTTCATCAAAAAATCGTACAACTATCGCTAATTGTTCAGTCTTACTAACATCTTTCGCTTCATCGGCCTGAATGGAAAAACAATAGCACGATTTCACATTTTCGGCAATTTCTTCTTTTATCATCGATGCCATCACTTCAATCATCTCGTTTTGAATTGCAGAGCAGGTGTACTTCTCATTTTTAGGACCATTTTTGACACGATCAGCTACAATAGGGTCATGCTTAGCGGTAAATTGTAAAAACTTACGAACATTTCCAGGATTTCGTTCATCATCTCCTTCTCTATGCCCCCTTTGAGCAATGGCTTGAGTCGCTGTCAGAAGTAAAATTTCACCAAGGGTTTTAACATAATGGCGATTTTCACGCACTTTTTTCTGGTATGCCTCACTTATACTTTGAGCAATAGATGTATTTTCCAATTTATTGCGTCGATAATCGGCCCATGCAATGAATGAGCTCTTGTGGCAGAGAGAGTTTAAGTGCCTTGCAATGGAGCCATCTTTTCCATGTGCTTTTTTCCAACGTCTAAAGCCACTTTTTGTGAATGCATCATCTGCATTACCACTAGCAGCTGGTGCAAAATGCCTGCAAGCAAAGCAGAACATTGCATCACGTTGTTGAGAATATTCAGCCCAATCATATTTATCGAACCAAGCACCCACAAATGAACGAGCGTGAGATTTTCCTTCACTATGCTTAGGATACTCTTTGAGGCGCGGTTGAGTAGGCTTGTCACCTCCTGAAGTTGAGATGTCGGTTGGTGCAGTACACAGCAAGCTCGAACTTTGTATCTCAGAAGTCTGTACGCTAGGTCCGGCTCCTACACTTGAAGCTTTTGTAGTGTCAACTTCACTTTCACAATCTTTCCTTAATATTTTTGTAGGCGTTTCTTCAGATTGCGTTTGTGTCGTATTGTGCTTTTTTATTACAAATTTCTCCATACTCGGGTAGTTTCTATAATGATACACAATACCGGTACGCGGAGTTTAAAAGGATTGAAGGTGCGAATTAGCAGACATTTTAGACTAACACATCATGGCACCTGAGACAATCTATGCTGAGACGTTAAACACGCACAGCAAACGGACTGGTGAAGCATAGTAACAAAAAATGACAACATTAAACTGTAAAGCTAGACCAACATATCATAAACGCCCTATGCTCGTTGAAACTGGGGGGCCAACCCGGGGGCCAAGCAAAAAACTGAGGGGGCCATGGCCCCCCCCTAGAATCGCCCCTGACCAGTAGGCGTATCGCTATCGGCGCGGGAGGTCTCGGGTTCAATTCCCGGGCTGGTCACATCGGACACTTAAAACGTTGCTTCTGTGTTGCCCAAACGTTAAGCCGTAAAAGAGGAACCCCACCACTCGTTATAGCTAAATAGCGCGAACATAATAAAGATTTCATTTTTAGCAGAAGCGTAAGATTTGAGCTGTTGTTAGCTAGGTGACGGTGCGCCAAGTCGTTGTATTACTTGTTGAAGTGTTTCGTATCAAATCTACGTCCATCACATTCAACACGGATTGCCGTCACGATCTGATAATTATTAGCGGTGAAATACGCGATTGATGAACTTTTGCTAATGCATAAAAAAAATGTTCATTGCACTCACAGCTTTATGAAGTCAAAAGAAAATTCAATCGGAAAACTTGGAAACAAAGGTAACTCCTAAGCGAGTCTGGATTCGTCCTACGCATATCGCTTCCCGCCGCTTTTTCGTGATTGCAGCGAATCGATTGCACCGATTCCAGCGAACTTGGGTAGCAGGAGGATAATGATGAAGAAATCAATCAATTTATGCTGAAGAATGAACGCTATGTTCACCTACTCTACATTCTAAACGAATTATTAAGAACCTGGGTAAACACGCGCAACTTCAGACTCTTTGAAAACTACGTCGCAGCGGTAATGAATTACTGTATCTGATCAGACCGGTCCTGGAATTGAACCCCATACCTCCGCGACGACAATGATGTCTGCAACTGTGTACTACGTCAAATGATCGCTCAGTCAACACGGCTGCCGTAGTAGGCTAAGTTAGATTAACATGGTGATCACTCTTGTGGTAGCGATTGATTACTTCTGCAACGACTTCGTTTTGATTCGCAGACAAAATGAGCAAATGAAAAAGATTTGTTTATTAACAGCAACGCTGAAACGAGATCGCTGGAAGTTAAAAAACTAAAGAACACAATTCTGCCAAAACCTTGACACGTCAATCATCCACAAACATACAAGCCATAGAACATTTTAACAAGCTTCTATGTGCAAGCAGTTGTGGCAAACGATCTACTGATACTATTTCCAGAACTTGGGCCAGTCGCAATTTTCAAAAAAAAAGCTACATAAAATCTTTATTATATTCGAGGCCATAGCCCATCGGTACGCAAAAGCGTGTAGCGAGTGGCGGGGCCCATCTTCGCGGCTTAGTGCCAGGGTAACACAACTCCATCAAACTTAACGACCAGCATCTTACTTTCATTTTAAGTTACAAAACACGATAAAAAATCGCGAGCGAAGCCTTATTTGCTCCAAATTTCGACGTTCTTCGTCGTTGTATTCTGGCAACACCCACTGGCCTAAGTTCAAAGTTATACCATTTAAACGCAATGAAAAATGTGCGTTATATTTACAAAAACGTATTGGAAGACCAACAATCGCTCGCAGCCTGCTTGCCAAAAGAAAAACGTCTTGGACATCACCATTTCGGTCTCAGAAGAACTCATCAGAAATAGAACAGTTGTAAACCCATATTAATCAAGCATCATAAAGAATAAGTTGCTAAATACTCCAATTTACATAGATGTATTTTTACCAAATCTAGCATTAGAGTGCAGTGAACACAAATTAGTCAGGCCGACCGAAGAACATTGAATCATTTAGTGATAATTCAATGAAAGCTGGCAAGTTCTGAAACGACTTTTACACATTGCAAATATATAAGAATTTTACCATAATTTTATAATATAACTTTACAATTTTTTTACAATCCAATTCAATATGGACAATTGAACACACCAGAAAGGCCACTGAATGGTAATGACACATGAGAATCCTGTCTGCAAAGGCTGGTCACAATACAAATCATAGATGTGAAACACAAAATTCTTTCTCATAAAAATGACTGATTTAACTGCAATCCTCCGACGGTATAAAATCTCAAAAAATCAAATCTTAACCCATCAAGGGATTCTCGAGAACAAGCGAAAAACGTCTGTACAAATCGCAGAATCCACACGCAATGGAAATGGCAGTGCCGGTTCAATTTAACGACATTCCTTCAGCTATCAGCTTTTGATTTCTTGTTGGCTGGAGCTCTGTAAAAATAATAATTGCGGCAATGACAAATATGAACTTATTGCACTTACAGCTCAGATAACCGAGTGGCAAGAACGATCATCTCTGGATCTTTAGACTCTGGTTTGATTCAAGTCTGGTCAAATCCAAAGACTTTAAAATAAAATTCACAGCTTCCCTGCTTGACGCTCAGCATTAAAGGAGCGGTGCGGAGAACAAGCCGGCAAGTTTGCTTGAACCGTAGGGAAAGGAACTTAACGGAATTCCCCCATCTCGGCGTGACAAACACGTACCTGGAAACTCACAAGCAAGCTCGTCATTGCGCTTTGATCGTTTTCTCGTGATAGGATAATATGTAACTCAATATAGCTAGCATACGCTAACTATATGATATAGGTAATGAATGAAGAGGAGCCGATGTAAGTCTACATATATGAAATATAACAGGATAAATGGTAGGCCTTGAAGACTTACTAAATAAACGCTGTAAAAACCAATTCTACGACTAGTTTCGCGGTTTGACCGCTCATCAGGTAGACTCAGGTTTTGAACCCAGGACCTTGTGATTGAGAGTTTTACCTTTCCAACCACTCGGCCACCGAGCTGACAGCGTTTTCAATGCAATTTTTCAAAGCTCGGTGGCCGAGTGTTTTCAAAGCTCGGCGGCCGAGTGGTTGGAGAGGTAAAACTCTCAATCACAAGGTCATGGGTTCAAATCCTGAGTCTACCTGATGAGCGGTCAAACCGCGAAACTAGTCGTAGAATTGGTTTTTACAGCGTTTATTTAGTAAATCTTCAAGGCCTACCATTTATCCTGTTATATTTCATATATGATATAGGCTTATCCAAAATGAAAAGTGGTATTACACCACGGTTAATAGTTGTCTTCATGCAACTCCAGTTTCTAGAACTCATATGTAGCATTTTCGAATTAAGCAGCTTAACCAATAACCATCATATTAGATAACAACACCAAAAGCTGGCTAGTGGCTACGCAGCATCACAGCTAGCTTTTGAACCAGACTGCGCAACAACGCAGACGGTGAAAGGATACACTCTCAGTCTCATGTTTGAACTTTTGAGTGGATGGCCATTGCTCAGCCAAACGACGACGACCAAACGTGAAAATTGACGGAACTAACGCAAAAACTAAGTCTTACCCATCAGAAGCAGTTGGTGCGCGTTTGAACGTCTGGCGTTGTGTATCAACTTTTGACGCATCTAAAAGTAAATAAATAAATAAAAAAGCTGTGCTTCAGAAGTTTGTTTTTCAGAAAATGTAAGATGCCTAAAACACTGTAAACCCGTAGGGAGCTCAAATGAAAATCTTATTTTTTGTCATGTCAGATTCTAGGGACCAAATTTTCATTAAGGTCCCAAATCGGGCTACTGTCTAAAAAAAAAATTTGAAGTAAACAAGCCACTAACAAAATCAAAAAATAATTTCCAGCAGGCCAACAGCAGCACAGCTACGCACCTTGTAGCCAGCGAACTTGGGTGGCAGGTCCATATCCTTTTTGATTCTTGGCGGCAATGCGGAAGATAATGGCAGGTTTAGTGGTGCAATCAATGTGAGCAGATGCAAGGTGAGAATGAGGAACAACACAGTTTGGTTTTTGACCAAGGTATACTCTGTGAAAATATGGGATGATATGTCATTAATCTTAATTCAAATCTTCATTATATTACTCGCGGAATTACGCTGAAGCGTGCAACGATTGGAGAAGCCCATTTACGTGACTTAACGCCTAGGCAACACAGTTTCGAAGAAGCGTCGCAGCGGAGGTGAGGCGTTGGCGACACTGCATCCGATTCGAATTGTTCGGGAACCGAACCCCTTAACTCCCGCACCGAGTGTCTTTAACAATCGAAAAATTAACAATTACAGTAGATTTATTTTCTTCCTTCAGAAATTAAGTAATCATTGCAACCAAATATTCGCGTATCCAAACTCCATTGGGTATAATGAACCAGCCATCACAATTCCTCGTCAGGAAAGTGTATAGCTAGTTGGAGGAACACATAACACATCGTTTCATCAATATTCCTTTCCTGGAAATATCCTGACGTTTGCAAAGCGCAATATGCTTCCAGCAACATATTTTCTGCCTCATTTATACGAAAATCACTGAATTGTTTTATATACTGCAATACAGAGGGGGACCTGCGGCCCGCTGATAAGTTTTAAATGCTTCCAGCGGCAGAAACTTTGGTGAATGTACAACGGTAAAATATACAGCTATAAAAACTACTTTGCATTGAACTGCAAGCTACATTTACGACGTAAAAACCGTGCAAATGTCTGATATTTTGTGGTAACAAAATATTTTATCTTGACTGTTCAATGGATTTGCGACGTAATGTTGCGTATTTTTAAAGCGTAATTTAGAAATCGAAAGCAAATGAGGTCCACTGAAAATATCATGCAACCGATATGGTCTGCTGTGCTTTGCCGGCTCCCCACCCCTGCTTCAGTACAACATCACAGGACACTGAAGACGCATTTTTCTGACGAATTTTCAGAAAAATGCGCGTTAGAAAAAACAACAACACTTTACCTGACAAATTGCATGTTGGAGGAAGTGGGACGATTATGCGTGCTTTTAACTGCTAAGTACACAGAAAATTCTGTGATAATTCCATTCGTGCTTGATGGGGGTGCCCAAGATATCGATGCCCCCTCTGCTGTCTTACTGATCTTGATGGCAGACGGGGCACCAGGAAAGCCGGGTAGACAGGTCTTGAACGCCGAGACTTCTGAAAACGGACCACGACCACATTCATTAATGGCTGCGACTCGAAACTTGTAAGCGGTGCCCGCTTCCAAGAAAACTTTCTTAGCTTGCCCAATCTGAAAAAATATTAATTTAACGTCAAAAAACAACAAACTATTACTGCAAGTCCAGCTACAAATTAATGACCTTGACAGCGTGTTAATCGCTTCATGCAACGAGTACGAGTAGCCAAAAGCCCTTTTTAATCATCAATTCAATGAACTTCTCCAATAAAAACCACTTACATAAAAATCAAATCGTTATAAATCAAAAAAAAAATATTTCACTCGCGGTATTTCGCCGAAGCGTGCAAGAAGTGGCGAGGCTCATCTCCTCGGACTAACGCCCGGGTAACACAGCTACGAAGAAACATTCCAGCAGTTGCTGACACAGTGTCCGATTTGATCGACCCGGAAATCGAACTAAGACCTTTCTGTGCCAATAATATTGCAAGCAATAACGCATCTCAAACCATGTAGGTCCAGAGAATTCAACTCTTTTTAAAAACGTATACGATGCTTCGACGTGCTTACTTGATCAGCGGTATCCATAGCATCAGTGACGTCATCTTTTAATGACAATTCAATCTTTTCTGTATAATGGTTCACTGTAAAGCTGGTTGACTTGACAATGGCGACATCAAACCATACGTTCTCTGTTTTAGCCACTTCTTTCTCATCAGAGTTAGATGACGATGTAACTGGTGGAGAAACTGCCACTTCCGGACCTTCTTTCTCTTCTTTTGAATCTTCAGGTGTTTTCTTCTCGTTTTCAGTTGCAGAAGCTTCTGTTTCGTGATTGTTCTCGGTGAGACCGGTGGCCATAGCTGGGCCAGATGAGGATGAGGTAGTTTCAGTCGTTGATTCACCAGCTGATACAGTCTTGGTCGAATCAGTTTGATTTGTAGTCGTGGTTTCGTGTGGAGGAGACTTGCATTCACTTGCATCAAAAAAATCTTCATCATAATCGCGGTAATACGCCGAGTGGGCAACCAGTGGAGGGGCCTATCACCACGGCTTAGGGCGTGGGCAACACAGCCCCTAAGAAACGTTGCAGCCGCACTGTGTCTGATTTGACCGGCCAGGGATTTGAACCAACGACCTGCAGCGCCAACTGCAATGTCTTTAGCCACTACACCAACCGACAAGTGGCATCCACTTAAAATGAATGGAATTTTAACGGTGTTATAACAATTTCGCAATTTTTATTTTTTAACTTCCAGAAATTAGAGGGCAGCAACAACGCTTACAATGTTATCGTCCTTTAACTAAACGCAAGCACTCGACACACCATACGACAAATCTCTGCCATTTCGAGAAGTAAAAAAAAAACGTCTCACAATGCATTAACATTGAAAACGTGAAACTTGCTGGAACTAATTTATGAAGGAATAATATACATAGCCCACAGATGCATCTATCGATACGCAACAGGTGACACGATACGAGTGGTAAGAGCGTTCGTCATTGGAGCTATAGATTCTGGTTGGTTGCAGAGTCAGGTCAAACGAACCACTTTAAAATTGGTACTCGCTGCTTCCGTGCTTGATGATCAGCATAAACGGAAAGTGACAGCATGGAGAACAAGCCAGCAACTTACTTGTGCCGTTGGAAAAAGAATTTCGCTGGATTCCCCAATCTTAGAGTGGCAAACAGATGGCCGGTAGCTCCTAAGCGATGTCGTTATAGCACTTGATCGCTTTCTCGAGATAGGATAAATAGTACGCAACTAACCAACCAAGATTTAACTCACGGAGCTGGTAACGACGTTGAGGCAGTAGGATCAGTGTCATCAGCAGGTTTTTTTGTTTGGTTAGACGACGCAGTCGGAGTTGTACTTGTATCTCCAGCTGTAGCAGTAGCTGAAGCCGCGTCAGTTTGTTTTGTTTCCGTTGTCTCGTGAGGGGGAGATTTGCATTCTGGGAGATCGCTCGTGGTTTGATTTCTGAACAAAACATTCGAAAATCACTTTTTAAGGAAAGTGTAAGGGGCCTAAAACAAAGCTGTAGGCACACAAAATAAATTGCACGAAACTGCAAAAAAAGTATTTTCTCCACAAACTTTTCCTGAATTTAGGGACGCTGTCATTATGATTAACGACCCAAAACGGGTAGAGCCAATTTAAACCAACCGTCTGAAAAAGCCTAATTAAATCATAAAAATACAATTAGCCTGTTGTCCTTGATCGTTGTGAGGTGGGCGCACAAAATTGTATTTTTCTCAAGCTTTTCACCGAACTACACTCACTCCGTTCGGGAGGCAGGTTTTTCAGGAGGACTTGAGGAGCTGTTTCCATTACTAGCTGGAGTTAGTTCGGACTGAGATGTTTCCATAGGTTCCGGATCAGGTAAATCAGGTTTTGAAACCTTTTCTTGAGGTTCACTAAAATATGCAGATATTTTGTATTAATATCGATCTTATTACATGGCCGAGTCGACAGAGCCGTAGATTAGCGTTTGATTCAGAACCGGATCAAACCAATGACTTCGAATTTACCGGTTCCTTGCTGGACGCTCAGCATCAGAAAGACAGTGTGGAAAAAAAACGTCAAGTTTGCTCAGGTAAGAAAGGCAATTAACGAGATTTTTGAATGGTAGACCGACCTTTGAGTGGTAGACCGGTGGCCGATCACTCCTCAGCGAGCTCTGTTTTCGTTTTCACACAGAATTACAACACAGCAAAGATAGCTAAGATTTTGAAAACAATAACTAACCTATTACCGGCCGGTTGGCGTAGTGGTAAGACACACCCTCGGCGCAGGAGGTCCGGGGTTCGGTTTCCGGCTCCGTCGAATCAGATACAGTGCCGCCGAAGGCTCGTCACTGCTGCGACGTTTTTTCGGAGCTGTGCTGCTCAGGCGCTAAGCCACGGAGATGAACCCCGCCACTCGTTACAAGCTTCGGTGTAATACCGCGAGTATAATGAAGATTTGAATGGATTTTTGACTAACCTTTTAACATTGTTTTCAGTCGATTCCACCACGGGTTCGGCAGGAGTAATTGTAGCCACTGGCGTAGGGCTTTCACTGCCTTTTGCACCATTCCCGTTATCTAGACAAAAACAATTAAACAAATGGCAAATCAAATTACTAAATATGTTCTCGATAATCGCCGGCTGGTTGAGGAAGTGGTTTAACACAACGCTGTCAGTGCAAGAGGTCATGAGTTCCAATCCAGAGTCGGTCAAGTCGGACATAGTGTCGCCAACGGCTTGCCACCGCTGCTGAGTTTCTTTGGAGCTGTGTTGCCAAGGTGCTAAGCCGCAGTGATCGACCTCGCCACTTGTTACCCACTTCGGCGCAATAAAGCGAGTGTAATGACGGAATGATTTGTTGATTTGATCCAGCTAGATAAACACCGAACTTGCTTCAAAACATAGGTTTCGAAAAGATTTCAAACATTTTATTTGAAACCTAGCGAGAAACAAGACTTTCTATAACGGAAATGAGACTTACCCGAACCTGCAGGAGTGGCAGAAGCAGGGTTAGCGACAATAATTCGCTGCATTCCACTCGACGAAGATAATAACTTTAATCCCTGCATGGTAAGCATCAATATCAATTTTCGCGTTAAATTTCAAATAAATTCAACTCACACAAAGCACAAAGTGAAGCCGGCCGGTGGCGCAAATGGTTTAAGACATTGCTATAAACGGAAGGTTAAGGATTTGATTCTCTGGTCGGTCAAATTGGACACAATGTCGCCGGCTTGCCACTGATGCAATGTTTCTTCGGAAGTGTCTTGCCCAAGTGCTAAGCTGTGGAGATGGGCTCCACAATTCGTTACACCGATAGGCTAAATTCTAGTAAGAATACCAAAAGCATGGCGGTAAAAATCACTTACTGAAGTATTTGAGGTGATTAACTTCTTTCCAGAAGTTGGTGTGAGAACTTTGGTTGTTATAGTCACGATTTTAGTGGGTGCACTGCCAGATTTATTGACAATGGGAATGGTTTTCAATATGTTAGACGAACCATCTTGCTGGGTGGACATCACTGAACCACCAGCTGATACTAGTTTCACCACTGAACCTGTGGCTTGCTGTGAAAAAAGATACAACGGTTAGGATACGTTTTCGCACAAATGATAACTG
This sequence comes from Trididemnum miniatum, assembly GCA_964006365.1. Taxonomy (NCBI): domain Eukaryota; kingdom Metazoa; phylum Chordata; class Ascidiacea; order Aplousobranchia; family Didemnidae; genus Trididemnum; species Trididemnum miniatum. Next base: position 4,790,535 of record OZ023231.1, on the reverse strand, counting down.
AAATTGAAATTGTCGGAAAAATAACCAATTGGCTCTAACTTTTAAACACTATAAACGTATTAGTAGTAGTGTCTTTTGTTTCCGCACCGTTAACACCACATAGGATACGATGCGGTGGAGGAAATATAACAACGGTACAAGGAAGAGGAACAAAACGATTAAAGTTATGGCACGCACACACACACACACACAAAAAGAAAAAAAACGCATGGTTGCAGCACTCAGGTCGGAAGCAGAAACAACCCATTTTGTCAACGAAGTACAAACATTGAAAACTAATAACTCTGCTTATTTTTAACTTATCAAAAAATTCATCAGTAACTGGGGGTAACTGCAAAGTGAGCTTGCATTTTCGAACCTGCAGCCACACGGTGTGCATGTCAAATGCGATCAAATGCAGCCGTGAATCGAACACCAGGCATGGGATTAGTGATTGCGATATTGCTAGGCGACGTAGGGGACAAAATACAGAGCATTTAGCTAAGTGCTTACCTTGGGAACAGTTGTGATGGGAGTTTTGAGCAAGGTGATCGTCTTCGTTACTCCTCCAATCACAGTGGTTACAACCTGAGTCACTGGTCCTAAACATGTCAAACAATAGATAAGAGAGTAATAAACAAATCCAATCTTCATTATACTCGCGGTATTATGCCAAACGTCTAACGAGTGGCGGGACCCATCTCCGCGTAGCCTGGGCAGCACAGCTCACAAGAAACGTTGCAAAAGCACTGAGCAGTTGGCAACACTGGGTACAATTTGACCGGTCCGGGAATCGAACTCTTTCGCACCGATAGAGATTTCTTTAACTACTACGCTAAGTGGCCGGTAAATTAAGAAAAAGAAATTACAAAAAATGATCATTTTCCTCAAATAAAACTCTTAAGCAATTAGCAGACCTTTTCAATGAAGCATTGCAGCTCAAAAAATATTATATCTTCATCATACTAACCATATTACGCCGAAACGTGTAGCCGTTGAGGACACCATGTTCGATTTGACCGGCCCGGGAATCGAACCCCAAATCTTCCATTCAATTAAGCGATGTTTTCACCCATTGCATTGACTGGCTGGTAAATTGCAGTTAAACATATTACATTCCTTGCAAGTTTATTCGCTTAAACTTACCCTTTTTAACAGTTATCAGCTGTCGGGGTTGTTGAGCTGGAGGCTTGATTATTGTCAACTGAGCAGGTGCTTTTGAAGAAACTGGAGTCTGAAACAAAAAGCATTTTGTAAGACCCCAGAGACGATACACTCAGTTTATATAGCATCATACAAACCCGATAACACAGCAACCAGTAAATAATATGAGAGCAACTAGAATTGAAATGCGAACAAAAACCACTAACTTTTTCAAGAAAATACAGTAGTCTCGAAATCTTACAAAAGACATGCTAGTGACTCAATACAAGGTCAATCGACCACTAACAGAAATTATTAAAAAAAGCTTAAAATGAAAATCTGGCTAAAAATCGGCAACTGACAATTAAAAAAAAGACATCTAAGGGTCATACTACGGAACAGCGGACATACCAGAGTAGCTACAGGAGCAGTATTTTCGCTCTCAGTCGAAGCAGATGAGCTTGCTGGTGTGTCAGCAGAGTCGGAAGCTCTGAAACAAAAATTTTCGTACAAAATCGCAATGAGTATGGTCACTGTTAAAACAGCTCGGATGATCGAGTGGTAAGAGCGTCTGCATCTGGAGCTGTAAACTTTGGTTTGATTCCGAGTTCGGACGAACTAATGATTTTGAAATGGTTATTCACAGCTTCCCTGCTTGCCGCTTAGCATTAAAGGAACAGTGTGGAAAAGCACATAGCGAGATTTTCCTATCTTGGTGCGGTAAAAAGGCAACTCCTAAGCGAGCTCGTAATAAAACATTAAACGCTTTTTCGAGACAGGAAAAAAAATATGCGACTAAATGTCATACAAACACTTTAAAGTCAATGACAAGTCATGCAAGACTACTGGATACTTATCACTTACTCTGTTGATGGAATTTTTTGAGTTGCGGCAGCGGCAGCAGCCAACGCAGCAATGCCAGTCATGGAAGACTGGGAAGTTGCAGCAGATGAAACAGGTACAGGAGAAGCAAGTCTTGGAGTGGTGTTTACTAACTGCGCAGCTGAAGTTTTTGTTTGAGCTTGAGTGTCTGGAAATACAAAAATAAATAAAAATATCACAGCGCAGATTTTTTGATCTTGCAAAAAACGGAAATATAAAAATTCAAAGATTAGCAGTTCTTAAGGGGGACGTGCTTACATCATTACAAGAGGCATCAAAAGTTAGTCAATTATCAGCTGCTTCAAAATCGCCTTATGGAAAAAAACAGTGCCAACTGCATAACTGTACTACTTAATTGTCAAATGGGGTGACAAAGTCAAGTGAGGCTCTTGTAGTTATGATTATGCATACTTATATCTTGTAATTACAAAGAATTGCAGGAGTCCCAAAAATAATCCAATTCTTTAAATATAACACCATCCAAAAAATAGGTATCGATACCGGCTATTAGTTCAGCAATACATCAAAGCTATTGATTTAATTTTCATTGCAAAGGTTATAGTAAACATCTCTTACCACTTGTAGTTGAAGCAGTAGAAGTGGCAGTCTTGCTTGCAATGTCATATTTCTGTATTTGAAGCAGATAGGAATCAGCAATATTCACCGCTCCCCATGATACTTCTAACGTCGATGTCGAAGCCCGCACTAACTGAACTCTTGCTGGCGCAGGTGGTTTTCCTTTAAATCACGTAAAATAAGTCATAACCAATAGCAACCGATATCTTTAAAACCACAAAAACACAAATCTTCATTATATCACTAGCCACATTGCGCAGAAGCGTGCAACAAGCGGCGAGCCTCAACTCCGAGACTTAGCGCCTGGGCGACACAACTTCGAACTCTAAAAGAATCGCCGCAAAGGTGACGGAGCCGTAGACGTCAATAAGTCAGATTTGAACGGCCCGGCAACTGAATTTCAACCCTCCCGCATTAACCACTGCTCAAATTGACGGTCTACTCCAGTAATCATTTTTGGCCAATACAAAGCATAGTTGCTAGAAATTCATGTAATGGAAACTGTTTAATTAATTACGCCAAAATCAAACTTTGCTGAGTAATTACTATTTATAAGCACAAAGATAGGCTACGATAGGTTAATTTTATTTTCGCAAAGAAACAGTCTACGAGTACGACGTACTTGTTTCAAGATACCAAAGATCTTTACAGCAGACTTGATTGTTCCACGCTTTCCTATATCCATCTCTACCACTCCATAAATACAAACGAGAATTAATGTTAACAGCGGAATGACCAGCTCGAGCTCTAGGTGATGAATCATCATACATCTACACAATATTGCTCAACAAGTATGCAAGTTTAACACTAAAAAAAATCTCCATTACATTCACGAGCGTAATGAGTAGCGTGGCCCGACTCCGCGGCTTAGCGCCTGAGCAACACAGCTTCGAAGTAAGGTCGCAGTGGCGGCAAGCCATTGGCGACACCGTGTCCAATTTGATCGGCCCGGGAATCAAACCCAAAGCCGCCCACGCTGATTGCCATTTCCTAAACCACTGCACCAACTAGGATTCAACTGTTTATTCGCAAAGCTAGCGTTTTTATAATATAGCTATCCACCGCGATGAAATGAAACTAACTGCTAAGGGCCAATCACAGGTCATGGAAAAGAAATTCAACAACGCATTGGGTGACTCAACTGAAAACTCAATTGTAATTGAGGAAGACTGCAAAGTTAACTTGCGCTTTTTCAAGTCAGCAGCCGCCCAACTATTATTTCAAATTCGAGCGGCTGTGAATTGCACTGGTCATGACGGACCTAAAAGCTGCGGACGGTAGCCGCTAGGTCATGTCGCTGGTAATCTTCGAAACGAGCTAATGCTATTAAAAGTCAGTATTACCTAAAGTTTGTCAAGTAAGCAACTTCAGCCATACATGAATTACTGCAGATCAGGGGCGGTATACTGCTCAACTTTTGTTGCACTTAACGCAATGCGTTAACTTTGTTTGTTCATTAAGTTAACGCATTGCGTTAAATGCACAAAAGTTGAGCAGTATACCGCCCCATGGTTTTCAACTTTCTTTGATCATGGTCCACTAACATGATAAAATATGTCAATAAGAAAGGAAATCAGTGCTTCAAACAGTGCTCGATAACTAGGTTCAGTTAGAGCAAATATATAAATTCACTACAGTCAACTGTTGAAAAATGATAAAATATGTCAGTGGCCCATTTACATCTATTAAAAAAGCACAACCAGATCGTAACAGTAAAAATAGGAAAGCTGCCGTTGTTTTCTAGTCGAGCTCTGTGGCCCATTGAAAACAGTGCCGTGGCCAACATTTGAGTCATGGCCCATAGGTTCAAAACCTCCGCTGTAGATTATGGGTTTCCAACCGGGAGAGAATTACACACTAGTGGGTAAAACATAAGGTTATCAGGAGGGAATTCAAACACCTCCCGAAGAATTAAACCCCGTCCTAATTTCACTCCCAAAAGTAAAGACCTGTTTTTGAAGAACATCTGCATCCGAGTTGGAGCTGGTACAAAGTGATGACCCCCTTTTGTATTTGAAGAACATGAGCAACACCGCTTTTTGCAGCAGAATTTTAATTTACTTAATTTTACAACATTCATGTTGTAGGTAATTGAGGGTCAGTCACGTCAATTCGCCAATTCAATAAAGGAACAGCGACAAAAATTCACTACAGAAATATGAAAAGAAAACTTGGTTAATTGAATTGTTACAGAAAGCTGCGAGGTGACCTTGCAGTCAGCGAGTCTACAACAGCTACCAATGAATAAAGAAGAAACAAAGGTTGGGAACCGCTGCTCTAGATAATAATGATATCAAAATCAAAGCTACAGTAACAACGTGTTGATTCATACCTCCATTGACACAGAGTCCCAGGTACAAGTTTTCAAATTCAAACAAGCTAAAGTATCACTGCATTTCCATTCTTTCTCGTGAGATCCAACTTTTTCATCAATAACCAAAGGGACCCAGCCACCAAAAACGTACATCTTATCATCAATACACGTCGCACTATGCAAGCTACGTGGTAAAGGTGTTATTCCAGATACAATAGGGCAAGTCCAAGACATGCTCTCTGCAAAAATTATAAGCGAGTTACAAAATATTGGATATATGCATAAACACTACTTGCGAGAAAAAGGTAAAAGCTTGATTTGTACCAGCTGCATGTCAGGTAACATATCATGGCTGTATGTATAGATCGCTGTCACAGCGAGTGGTAGTTTTTGGAAGCACCAACTAAGAGATTCACAATTCAAGAATAGCCTATCTCTTTTATTGCATCACTGCATGAGCAAATGTCAATCTTACGCAAGTTTTGACAAGTTCCAACAGAGGAGATAGATTGCAAAATCATACCGGTACTTTAACGATATATTATATAGCTAACCATCAAGCACATGGACGGTTAGAAGATTACTACGTAAAATTGGTTATATATATTGCGTAGTGATACTAATTACACAGTATTTGATCAACCTAAAAAGCGATATAAAAATCATTAAAAAAGAGAGGAAATACTAAACAAGATATTAAAATAACTAACTAATGTCAAGGATCCAGAGATCCCCCAGACGACAACCATTCATCCCTCCGTACACAACTAGGTTTTGGTGACCACCAGAATCTTTCCACGCAATAGCAGAGTGAGATTCCCTGGGAGGAGGTGCAGGGCCGAATGTTGAAGGGGCATCCCAACCAATGACACCAGCATTGTTGCGCAGCTCCAAGATAAAAAGGTCATTCAAATATCTACATTGAAATTAATGAGTACAATAGCAAAGATTGCAACAAAACGCTGCTATCAATGCAAGAAGTATCGGTTCAATTTCTAGGTCAGTCAAATCAGACACTGTGTCACCAACGGTTTGCCATCACTGCAGTATTTCTTTGGAGCTGTATTGCTCAGGCGCTAAGCCACGAAGATAGACCCCGGCACTAATTACATGCTTTGGAGCATTATAGCAAGTATTATGAAGTTTGAGTTTTTTTGCAAAGCTGCATTTATACATTGCTAATATGACAGCTAACATATAGCATATAATACATAACGCTTGAAAATCAAAAAGCAAGACAAAAATCAAAATTTCAAAAGGCATTAGACTAAAAACTGTTGTATCTATCGATAATACACAAAACCAAACACCATTTTACAATAAAAGCACATGCTTCCTACGCTAAATAAAATATAGCAATTAGGAAAAACAAAAATTCGGTTTTGAGTCAAATTGCAAATGAGACATGAAGATGAATTCACAAAGCATTTCCAAGTTTAATATCACCAACCAAACATACCTTGGAATATTAATTTTAGGGTCATCACTTTCATTGGCCAATCCACCAAACAAATAAACCTTATGTCCAATCAAAGTAAACCCATGACCAAGTCGAGGACAAGGAGAGGGACAATTATGGGGGGGTCGGGGACTAAGTTTCTTCCACTCCCAACGACTTGCCTTGCAAATGCACAAAAACCACATGTTAGAAAATTACCGTATATACTAGGGTTGTAATTCCGGGAAATCCCGATCCCGAATTCCCGGGATTTGGGGTATTTTTTCCAATCCCAATCCCGGGATTATATGTCTCGAAATCCCGGGACTTATTAAATTTATTATACCCCTGATTGACCGTTTTATGTCAGCCTACGGAAGTGAGCATCATGTAATGTTACAATTCTAAAGTACAGAATTAAGTTTTACGTACCCTAGCTCAGCGTTTCTCAAATGGTGCACCGCAAGGGTTAGCTAGGTGCGCCAAACTTGTATTTCGTAAATTTACGACCTGTTATTTGCACTATTCTTTATTTTCGGAATTTATACAATTGGATACGATGACCATCTTGAAGTTGTAAGATATCCGACATTGCAATTATTACAGTCATATTCTTGGCGCAAAACCCTTTTCCTGGCATGCTGCTCTACATGAGTGGAGTCAGAGAGAGACTAAATAAAGTTACTATTTTCTACACTCGATAAAGTTGTTGATGGAAACAGTATGATGTGCTCTAATGCCTCTAATACTTATAGCAGCTAACAGATGGCTCAGCTTCTGCCCAGAGAGATTTTTGTTCTTTCCATACTACTTTTTTTAATTATTTGCTCAATCCCAAATAATCCCGGGATTATAAGTCTAAAATACCGGGAAACCCCGATCCCGGGATTGTATAAACTGGTCCCAAATTTACAACCCTAGTATATACTCGTGTATAAGTCGATGCGCATTTTAAGACAAGAAATTGCATCATTAAAGGTATGTACCCGTGCAAAAGTCGACTCCACAATTTGAGAATATTTTGGAATATTGATAATTACTAGTAACTTGAAGCGTAAATCAAGTAACTGATCGAACATTTAAACACGCGCAATAAACTATCACGCGTTTAACATGTTCGTATATTGCTTGTATACCAGTAATTATGCTGTAATAAATTAATAATAGAGTTTTCCTTAAATACCACATTCAACTTGACTCAGCAGCAACATGTCCAAAAACATTACAGGTGTATAAGTCGACCCCACAAATTTTACCTTAAAATCAGGTCCCAGAAACTCGAATTATACACGAGTATATACGGTAATCTATTACAGTTTCATGATACAAAATTTTACATCAAGTACAACCTTTCAAGTACTGGCAGTATAAACCAATATCAATCAAAATGCTAAAGCATAAAAAGATTTTCAACTCATATTATAGCTGACTAAAAAAAAACAAAAACCCAAATCTCCATTAGGCCTATTATACTCGCCATTTAACGTCGAAGCATGCAACGAGTGGCAAGGCCCATTTCCATGACTTAGCGCCTGGGCAACACAGCCGAAGAAACGTCGCCAAGGTGGCGAGCCATTGTCAACACTTTGCCGATTTAACCAACCCAAGAATCGAACACCACTCCTCTTTCACCAACATCATGCACTTAATGACTGAGCTAACCTATCACTAATGAAATACTAATAAGGCAAATAATTTTTGGAAGTAAAGACACAAACCACTGGCATAATTTGCAATAAGTTTCATTGCTCTTTTTTTTCATAAATATATCCACAGTTAAGCCCATAATAGGCTACCCGTAAGTACAGTAGATCATAATTATGCATTCTTTCTTGAAGATCCTTCCATGCTAAGTTTTTATGCAACAATTCTTCACTATCTTTCATGTTACCTGCAGTTCATACAAATCATCAGAATATCTTCCATATTCTATCATGCCACCAAACACCAAAATTCTTGTTCCATCACAAATGAAGCCATATGCTGCACAGCCCGGAGGGATATCTCCTCTCACAGCTGGTATAAACCACTGGTTGGTAACTGTAAAAAGCATAAAATTATTAAAGTTTACAAAAACATGCCTTAAAATGTAGGTACTGATTTCCGATAGCGAAATGCTGTTGTACCAGACTGCCTGTCTGTTTTTTTACATGACATTGGTGTAACGCTGGTATGACATCATTAATAGTGACTTTCAACATACAAAACTGAAAATAAGGGTAGTCTATTAGAGGACAGCTAGGGTTGGGTAAGTTGGGGATAGCGATAGTGACCTCCAGTTAACGCAACTTTGGGGTTGGCATATACAAAAAGCAATTCAAAAGGTCCACCAGTGCTCTAGATACTGCCTTCCTTCTAACTTAATAATTTTGAAGCAGCTATTCTTACAGAACCGTGAAGTAAGGACTTTGTTTATTCTATTACTTTGTCACGCTCTCTGGATCGGGGTTAGCATGAAGCTATAACAGAATAAACCAAGCGCTTATTTGCACGAGCTGACAAATAGCCACAGCCTAAAAACTTCTAACTAAAATCTTTTCCCCACAGGCTGGTTGACGGGGTAGTTTACTGATAATTACGGAAGTCCATTTTAAAATAATTAAGTATGCTAGAATAATTCCGAATCTTTTTTTTTTTAATCCTGAATTTTGAATCCTTAAGCGAATCCTAAATCTATAAAATGGTCGTCAGTACTATTTTGATATCAGTTCAGCATGCAACCGCTTGACTACTGCAAAACAAAAAAATCGACCATTTGTTTAATTTTTAATGAGTTTATAATCAGCACAAGGATTACAACACTATAAATTTGAAGCATATGCACACGCAGTGTCATAGTCATGGAGCTAAGCGCGAGCATGCCCCTCTTAAATTTTAGAAACACAGGAAAAAATACGACTCCAGTAGGCTATATACAAGTGCTGCATACTACACTCATGGCCTACCACAAGCGTTTTACGACCTCTGACAAACACCGCATGATCACACTCACAAGGCTGAGCACGCACTTGCGTTTATGGGAAATGTCTAACAACTAAAAAGCAATGTCCTTCCTGGCCTACCGGACGGGAAGTCATGACGACTTCCTCTTGTTGGGTCAGAGGCTATAACAGCACTCCATCACCAACAGTGCAAAGCACTCCAGTAAATCGTACTATAAGAGCGAGACAGCGCTGTTTCAGGCTATTAACCTTCATCAGCCGCCCTCACGTAAGAAACATTCATCTTCCTGGCCACGTAAAGAGTTTGACTGGAATGGAGACGTAGCCACACGAGTGGACTGCGTACCACAAAGGTTAAATTCTTTAAGAAATATTTATCCGAAGGGATGAGTGATCCTGACAAGATCATTTGTCCTGGAAGATGAATGTTTCTTACCTGAGGGCGGCTGATGAAGGCTAATAGCCAAAAACACTGCTGGCTCGCTCTACGGAAATGTCTAAAAAGATTTATCACGCGCAATCTTTCTTCACAAATAAACCAAATGCTAAAACGGAACCGGTTCCTAGGATTTGATATTCTGAAATGGACATCCCTACAGATAAAGTTTTTACGTATAATTTCTCCCACTTTAAGGTCGTTCCAGTCGGTACCACAAATGTTAAATAATTCCCCATTAGTACAGCTAGCTAGTATCATATTTGATTGCTATCTCTTTCTTATTTCACTTCTACAAAAATTAAGGGGGTGTATCACAGTTAAATGCTAGGAATTAAGTTTGGAAGCGTCTATTTCACCGAAAATTCCGGTTACCGAAGTTCAAAAATTGTGGTTTGTGGAACCAGAAACATCCCCTATCGATTCCCCTACTGTGACAGTCGCACTACAGGAAGCAAAAACGGTTACGCAACTACGATTTTTCAAACTTCGGTAACCGGAATTTTCAGTGAAATAGACACTTCGATTAAGTTTATAAGTGTAGGGACAAGTCTAGGGTCAGCTGTCAGCATAAATGGTCTCAATTGTGATGTCATAACAAAACCTGTCAATCTGTCAGTGGCCAATAGAAAACATTACCTATATTGGGGGTCTTGTCTAGAGAAAGCTGTGCGCGTTTAGAATAACCCGTCTGAGTAAGGCAACAGAAGATGCGAACGGCTTACTCTAGATGAGACCCCATATCGGTAATTCTTGATTCAAAAATACTTTCGAACTGAAGCATGTACAGCGTAAAAGGCAATTCGATAAGAAAAAGGAACAGTAGGTGCTCTGGTCTAGACACTGCCTTTTAGTTTTTAGTATCAGTTCCGGTACCAGGGCACTGGATATATCATACTCCCAGCAGATTATTAACGTGTTATATGTAACTACCAATCAATCTATTCAAGTTATACCGGTATATATTCCAACTCACCAAAAACATTAAAAATATACTGGAACACCAAAATAAATAAACATTGGTATAAACGAAAAACAGAACATGCAGCAAAACGGATAAGCATTGAGGCATCCCAGTCGACCTACTGGGCATGGGGCATGGCTGCATGACCAACAATCTGGTACTGGTACTGATAACCTGATAACCAGGATGATAAGATGGCACTGCTTTGCCCAAGGTACGAGGACTACATTTCAAGTCCATATTGAATTTATCAACTAATTAAATATTCAATGGAATAAATATCACAAATTTGTTAACCATATTCATCAAAAAAGTTAGGAAACAAATTTTTGAAATTTTGAAGGATGTTAAAAGCTCACTTACCAGTGTTGTAGACATGCAGTTCATCAACAATACCTTCATTTCCTCCGCCAAATACAACCATAAGTTCTTTAATTGCAACTGCTCTATGTCCATGGCGGGGTCTTGGGGTAGAACCACTAGAATTATTGACACGGCTCCATTTCACCATGGGGGCCGCCATCTTTGAATTTCTTACACTGTGTGTGATCACATGTAACCAATCACAACGCACAATTCTAAATTCCCGGATGCTTTAAAAACAATGCAAGACCACTAGAAGCGTATTTTAATTTTAATATTTTGTAAAGGAATGTGGAAAATTCTATTCAGAATCAGAATCAGTTTTATTTTCGACGCAAAAACACAATGCTGATAGAACAACAATTGGCCTGCGACAAAGGAAAGGCTGCAAAGGGACCAAAGTGGTCTTCGAGTCAAGCAGCCACCTTTAAAGCAGAATAAATGGAAAATTTGTGATTTATATTGTGATAGAAAGCGTATAAAATAAAAACTGCCGAAGAAAAAAACAGAAAAGCAAAGATTCCAAACTATTTGAATAAGAAATTTGCAAGGGACAAATTAATGTTTCCACTATAACAAAAGTCTCGTCAGCCTTGCTACGCACAGCCAATCCAGGATAAACTCATTCCAGACTGTAAAGACTCTTTTTTGCATTGCTTTACCTGGACATCTCGACTTCAGGTTTTGGTAACTGGTATAGTTACAAACCGTGAACAAAAAATTCCTTCTCAGATTACCGGGAAAATAATGTTTAAACCAACCGGTCATTTCTATTCTTGTCAATTGTTTACAGAGAATCTGTGACATCATAATCCAGCATGTACTAAGTCCTTGAAGGTTTTATTTCAGATATTCTACCGTGAGCAGAACCAGTGTTGCCAACTAGTATATTTATATACCAGATTTCACAAATCTGGTATATTTTTTGGACCGTTTGGTAGGTGAAATTATGGTTTGGTATATGTCCTTAAATTTGGTATACTTTTACGCCTTTTGGTAGTGTTTTTTTGCGTTTGGTATGTTTCAGAAATTTAATATGACTGATATGTTGAAGATTACTAGAAAGCTCTTTAATTGCCGGATTACATAATCAATCCTTTCTACGGATTTGAGCAATGCAGTTTTACATCACTGGCAACACTACTAGTCAGGGAGTCGAACCGAACCCGAACCTGAACCGCGAACCGGTAAAAACCGCATATTTTAGGTGAACCCGAACCGAACCTGAACCGTTTAAATTTGATATCATTGAACCTGAACCGAACCCGAACCTTTAATATTTCAAATCTGTGAACCTGAACCGAACCCGAACCTTTAAAATTTTATGCAAGCGAACCCGAACCTATAATATTTTGTGTACGTAAGCCTGAACAGAAATCGTTTAGAAACAATGTTTGAACCTGAGCTGATTCTTAAAAAATATTAATAAAAATCTCTAGACATGTGCTGCGATGCGTAACATTTTTTTTGCTTTTCAAAATTTAATGAGTCTGAAACAAACAGGGAGTCGAACCGAACCCGAACCTGAACCGCGAACCGGTAAAAACCGCATATTTTCGGTGAACCCGAACCGAACCTGAACCGTTTAAATTTGAGATCATTGAACCTGAACCGAACCCGAACCTTTAAAATTTGGTGCAATTGAACCCGAACCGAACCTGAACCCAAATTTTTGAAAAGTCTTGAATCTGAAACGGAACTGAACCGATAAAAACTAAATTTCTTGAACCTGAACCGGAACCAGAGCGATATTTTAAACGGTTCGACTCCCTGCTACTAGTGGCGACTTTTTTTGCACAATGTGCCAATGAGGCAAAAGCTCTAGAATTTTCTCTTTCTGAAGCAATATGTTACATGTCAATTGTGAAGAATGGATAGGCTAGTTTATAGTTTTGAGAGTTAAGTTGTAGCGTTGTAGGGTTTGGCATTTGGATTAAGGCTTGGTGTTCACATTGTATTATCAGCAGGCTAATTTGCAATGATTGGGGTTTGGGTTGAACAGTGGCGTAGCGAGGGTATCCTGCGCTTCGGGGCAAACAAAAATTTCGCGCCCCCTGTGTTTTACAATTCTATGATTATCTGTACCAGCAGATTCGTCTTGTCTTCGTAGATCGGCCGATTAGTCTTTTTGCATAGCCACTACTTTCAAAATTTTTTTTCATAAATTTTCTAGATCCATTCAAAAACACTTCAAATTGGGCTCGCCGTTCTCGACCCTGAGCTCTACTCTCTTTTTTTGGCATAATCTTCCTACTAGTTAAATCACTAACAATGTAAACTCTAAAAACGCTTATCTGTTTTCAGAAATTAGAGATATTTTATTTAACGGTACGGCAATTCTTCTGAGCCAGAGGCGGGCCGGTGAAAACTTATCACATGCAATCCCTCGAGTACAATCAGAAGACATTGTGGAGAGAGATGCAGAACGAAATTGGCAGCTTTTTGCCAAAATTACATTTTTTGCTCTAATACTGTAGAATAGATCGTCCCAACTGAAGTCAAGGATACAAAAGACACGCTACAGGACCCCCCCCTATCCAGGGCTTATAAGAAGGGGGCTGGGGATTACAGGGGGCAATCTGCCCCGGGCCCATAGGTGTGTAGGAGCCCATGAAAGAGCATTTTAGGGGCCCATCATAGAGGCCCCAAAGTAGTGTGGTGAGAGATTCCCTTAGCTGTCGAAGAGTCCCGGATTCCATTTGGAGGCCCCGAATTATGGTTGAAGACCTTTTTGTTATTTTTGGAGAGGCCACATAGCCGTCAAGAGTCCCCGGTTTCCATTTGAGGTCACCGAATGTCGGGTGAAGACTTTTTCTCGGAGACCACTTAGCCGTCAAGGGGACCAAGATTCCATTTAAGGGCTGAGAATTGTGGGTGAAGGCCTTTCTTTTCTTTTTTGGAGACGACAACATCCCAACGGTCGGCTAGGGGCCCACACTGGGGAATGCTGCCCACATCAAACTGTAAAGCTTTTTCGCACAAAATCTCAACAACAAGTTTGACCGTCGATCTGAAAAAAAGACTATCCAGAAAACGGAATTGCACTTCATATTTGGCAATCAAGCACTCAGCTGCAATTTTATCCTACGATACTGCAATTCTTTCACATTTTTACGAAATTATCTCGGCAGCAGCAGCGGGGCTGCGCTTCGCAACCCTTAAATTGCCAGACTTTTCCCTATTTTCTCATTCTGTGATTGCTGTCAAATATCCGCATAGGAAATCACAGTCTACACACCAATCCCGGTAGCAAAACAATACAAACTACAAAAGAAAACACCCAGAAAAGACCATTGAGGCAAAGGTTCAGTTTAGTTAATGCTTCGATCGGCACTTGTCCGCTGTATTATCAGAAACGGCCTATTGGTTAAAAAAGTTTAGGATCACTGTGGTGTAGGTTTAACACAGTATTACAGCGAGCGACTATACGCGTATCTTAATCGACTTACCAACAATCTTTAGCATCCATCTAACGCTAAAATAATGAAAATCTAATACCGTAGACACCTATCGCTTCTTTACTTTTCTTCTAGTGTATGGGGCGCCGTTTGGAAAAAAACTATTCGTTTTGTGAACCATGTTTTTTGAGCTTATTTAGACCATAGTTTGTCCGATATGTATATTGGAAATATCCTACTTATATATCGGACAAAATGTACTCTAAGTCGGACCAAAATACACGCGCAAAATAAGTCGGACAAAATCGTTTTTTTCCAAACGGCGCGTCACACGCCTTTTGGAAAAAAACGATTTTGTGACCCCTGTTTTTCGAGCTTATTTGGACTATAATTAGTCCGATATATACATCGGAAATATCCGACTTATATATCGAACAAATTGTGCTCTAAGTCGGACCAAAAAACACACGCAAAACAAGTCGGATATTTCCGACTTATATATCGGACTAATTCGCCGTTTGGAAAAAAACTACACGTTTTGTGAACCATGTTTTTTGAGCTTATTTAAACCATAATTTGTCCGATATGTATGGGGTGCCATTTGGAAAAAACTATACGTTTTGTGAACAATGCTTTTTGAGTCTAAACAAGCTCAAAAAACATGGTTCACAAAACGTGTAGTTTTTTTCCAAACGGCGAATTTGTCCGATATATAAGTCGGAAATATCCGACTTGTTTTGCGTGTGTTTTTTGGTCCGACTTAGAGCACAATTTGTCCGATATATAAGTCGGATATTTCCGATGTATATATCGGACTAATTATAGTCCAAATAAGCTCGAAAAACAGGGGTCACAAAATCGTTTTTTTTTCTAAAAAGCGTGTGACGCGCCGTTTGAAAAAAAACGATTTTGTCCGACTTATTTTGCGCGTGTATTTTGGTCCGACTTAGAGTACATTTTGTCCGATATATAAGTAGGACATTTCCAATATACATATCGGACAAACTATGGTCTAAATAAGCTCAAAAAACATGGTTCACAAAACGAATAGTTTTTTTCCAAACGGCGCCCCATACTAGTGGAGTTTCTATTTCCTTCTGTTAATTGCTGCAAAGTCGAATAACTATGTACGCGCAGTTTCAAACCTCTTTGTGATGTCATAATAGAGTAAACGGGCGATTTGTGATCGGGTGTAAAGAGTGATTTCATTTCTCTGCCAAAAGCATATGCAGGTGTCAGCTGCATTGCAATAACTTGATTGTCTTACAGTTCAAAAGATTACGTCGAAACTGAAGTGTATAAAATCACTGTTTTGTGCGCCCCTTTGGTGCGTGATTTGAATCCTTTGCGAACAGCATACATTACAATACAGTAATCCACGAAGTAGTTTTTAAAATCTGTGAGAATACGTCGAAAAAAGAGTATAAAAAAGCTTCTTGGTACGCCCCTAGGTGGTGCGCCCCCGGGCACGTGCCCCCACTTGCCCTCTCGCTACGCCACTGTCGTTTTGCCCCGTGTCCCGTTTTACCCCACCTTTTCCTACCGTGCGTACCAGTCTACTGCCATCAGACAATGTCTGCCGCCGGTGCAATCTTGCTGGTGACCGGCTTTTTACCCTTGTGAAATTTTTGCATGCCGCATTTTGGCGCCCCTGTACCTTGGCGCCCGGGGACATATGTACCCCACTGCCCCCCCTACGCTACGCCTCTGGGGTTGAATGTTAAGCAACACTTACTTTTTATTTTTACAGATAAACTGATGATTTTTTTTCGAAATTTTGATATATATTTGGTATATTTTTGATAACATATTTTGGTATATATTTGGTATATAATTTGGAACATTTTGGTATATTTTACTCTGCAAAATCTGGCAACCCTGAGCAGAACGAGTAGAGGCTTAGATTTGGGGTGTGTAGTTGTTTTGAAGGTTAGAATTTTTTTTTTCAGGAAGGTGGGAGGTTGCTATGCTGCACTGATGAGACCATAATAAGGTCGAAACGCGTCTGCAGCTGCAAATGAGTGGGTTGCCATGGGGGCTTCTAGTGATGTGGGCTGGCTAGACTACCGGTGGCTTAGTTTGGGGTTAGTAGTTGTGGGCTCTTTCGTTGAGTATCGTTGTTTGGGGCCAGTCGCCTGCTGGAAATAGGGCACGGCCTAGAGGGGAGATGAAGTCGAGATGTCCAGGTAAAGCAATGCAAAAAAGAGTCTTTACAGTCTGGAATGAGTTTATTCTGGATTGGCAAGGCTGACGAGACTTTTGTTATATTTGAATAAGATTTTACCATTTATAGTTTGTAGCGTTCCCCCTGAAGAGCCTCACAACGAAACAGCCCGTTGGGGGTTTTTAATTTATAATTTCATTTGGTGACCGATTTTCAATAACAAAATTAATAATTTACTACATCGCTTCACGTGCATTCAATCTCCCCTAGCCCCCCTTGGCGCTGGCCATGTCTGTAGTTATTCTTGGTCGCTTAAATTCAACCGAGTGAACCGAGTCATCATCATATAATTCGACGAAACACCTCCCTGTCTAAATATTAACATCGATTACGCGGATCGGGTGGTTGCTTGACTCGATGACCGCTCAGTTCTTTGCAACTTACCAGTCGCAAATATACGTAAAGAGCTTGTGTTCTACTGCAATGGCCTACACAGGATTTTTGTGAGTGCTGAATCGAGTGTTAATCGTATTCCTGTTCTGTTTTCTGTTTTTGTTGTTCAAAGCAGTGTTGCCCAGCAGGCGCTACGTCGAGGAGTTGATTTGATGAAGAAACTTTTGCATTGTTTTTTTACCTCTATCACATTTTTTACACCCTATTGATCAGATTCTTTTCCTTTGTATGGGTGAAATGGCGGAGTAAAAACGCTCCTTTGTATAGGCTCAGGAGCGGAATCTTCGAACCTGAAGTGTTTAGCTGACATATGGTCGAACCTGCAGTTCCTTTCTAAGGGCTCAGATTCCGAATTTTCGAATCCGAATTTTCGAACTCGATCGAACCCGAAGTCAGATTCCGACATTTTTCCCATACAATGGGAAGCATGCTGATCAATAAGGTGTTTTTTAATTATGTAATAGAAGCGAAGCGAACAGGTTGCTAGGGAATTTCAAAATATCATTACGCCAATTTGTGGTTGAAAAATCTGCAGTGTTTTAAGGACTTTGTTTGCCTTTACCACCGGTAAAACAGTTGGCTTGTTCTCCTCCCTGTCAGTTTAACTCTGTGCGAATAAGCAAAAAAGCTGTAAATAGGTTAGCATTAAACAACCAATTTTCGAACTCCTTGGATGGGTCTCAATTGTCATCGACCTTCGAGGCTTCAGATTGGATGTAAGCTATCAGGCGCCGTTTGGAAAAAAAGATTTAGGTTTTTCTAGAAGTTTTTTTCGGCCAATTTAAATTGCATTTTGTCCAATATATCACATAGCAAGGACGGTGAACCACTAACCCGCGGGTCACTAAGGCCGCGTTCACACATAGTGGTTTTCGCAACTAGGCACGAAACTTCAGTTTGATATTGTGAATGCGTTTTTTAAGATTTTAAAAACGATTTCAGCAATTCGAAAAGGTAACCATTTCAGGTTTTGAATCGCTGAAACATGTTTGAAAAATATTAAAATAGCGTCTGCTATAACAAAATGAAGTGTTGTACCTGGTTGCGAAAACCTCCATGTGTGAACGCGGCCTAAGTCACCCTCTTACACATTTCAGTGACCCACTTGTAGTTCGGAAAACTTTACCCGCGGACGTGATGACCTTTTTTTTTTGCTCTTCGCCTGATTTTGGGCGGAAAATTTGACATCTGCGAACGTGATGACCTTTTTTTTTCGCTCTTCACCCAATTTTGGGAGAATAATTGGACATCTGCGGACATGATGACCTTTTGTTTTGGTCTTCACCCGATTTCGGGCGGAAAATTGGACATCTGCAGACGTGATGGCCTTTCTTTTTTTTTTTTACATCCGTAACCCATGTTTCTTCTTTTTCAGTCTACGACCTTAAACAGAGCCGTAGCAGCCGCCCCCCAAACTCCCCAATTTGGGGGGGCCCACACTGCCAAAAGGGGCCCCAAATTGTCTTGAAGGACCCGAAGTTGCATCAATTCAAAAACAAAGTTTTGCTTGGCGAATCGCGTTGAATGGGGTTTTTTGCGCTCAGATTCTATATATTTCAGTTTTAAAATTTTTCGCTATCGTTTCCTTTCAAATAGCGTCATAAACTGCATAATGATGTCATAAACAATACACTGTGTGTAAGAGTGCGCGTAGGACTTGAAAAAGGAGGCCGGTGCAGAGTTGGATGCAATCATTTTTCAAAGCTTAAATTCAAATTCATTCCTCTTGAAAAAATTAAATTCAAATTCATTAACACCTTGTGAGCAGATTTAAAATTTTATCTGTTTATTTTTTATTTATTCGCAATTTTATTCTCCTATCACAAAAAAGCGACGGGGCGCTATACGAGCTCGTTTAGGAGTTGCCGACCATCGGTCTACCACACCTAGATGGGGTAATCCCGTTTAGTGCCTTTCCCAACAGCACAACAAGCGAACTTGCCGCTTGTTTCGCGCTATCCATTATGCTGAACGTCAACCAAAAAAGCTGTGAATACCAATTTTCAAGTCACTGGTTTGACCGGACCCGGAATTGAATCCCGGAGTCCACCAATCTAGAAGCAGATGCTCTATCCACTCGGCCATCCGATCGGTAAATTAAATTCAATCCTACCCTATTTCTGTGTCAGCAACCATAATCTGACATCAAATACAAAAGTCCATTGAAAAAGGATTTGCTAGTTTGAAAACGTGTGCTTTTGAAATAGCGCAGGAATTGGACATTGGTCCGGTCTTCCTCAATCAAAAAGTAAAAAAAGAGAATAAAAATAGAAAAAGAGAATGTTTAGTTACGATGCAAATCTATATCGTACAGCTTCTGAGGAAGAGATTCAAAGCAAACTTTTTAAAACAACTGGTGGACCAGGCTATTATGTCGACACTAGAAAGTTTTAAGCTGACATGTGATGTCGCTTCTGTCTTTGCATTGCTGTTTACACCCAGCAGCTTCGTGCATGAACAGCCATTGTCAGCAATATGATCCGGCAGTACCTCACGCAGGTTCAGATTCTTTGCGACGGGTTCGATTCACGGCTGGAGTCTATTGCATTTGATATTTATATCAGATGGTTGCTGATTAGAACGACACAAGCTCGTTTGGAAGTCTCCCTTCAATACCGTTGAACTTTTAATTCAATAGTAATACCTGTAAGTGCTTGCTTGCCTTGCTTCTCGAGTTTACAAAATGCGTTGTTACTGTTACCAGTGCTGAACAAAGCTTCAGAAAACTGAAATTTATTAAAACGTTTATTACATCTAATATGGCAAACAGCAGACTATCTTTTTTCTTTCCATTTGTTGGCATTTTTATCCACCTATCACAGAAAGCAATGGGGTACTACACGAGCTCCCTTAGGAGTTGCCGGCCATCTGTCTACCTACCGCACTTAGATGGGGAATCTCGTTAAGTGTTTTTCCCAACGGCACAAGCAAACTTGACGGCTTTCTTAACACTATACCTTTAATGCTGAATGTCTAGTTGGAAAGCTGTGAATACCAATTTTTAAGTCATTGGTTTGACTTGACTAGTGATCAAACCCGCAGTCTATTCACTCCTTCAGGCTCAGAAGCACACGCTCTATCCACTCGGCCATCCGATTGGTTCTTCGCTGGCCATGTTGTCAATCGAAAGTTAATGCGCCCGATCTCCAGATTATGATGCTGTCAAAAGAACATCTGTGTACGAAAAAGTGCGCTCTGGCTAGACCGGAGGTTTTCAACCCATTGGCCATGGCCCAACAGTGGGCCTCAGAGCTTGACTAGAGAGCGACATCAGCATTCCCTAATCATGCCATCACGTTGACTTTGTACCTTTTAGCAAAAGTTATTGCGCCACCATCATATTTTATCATTTTAGTGGGCCATGAGCAGAAAAAGGTAGAAAAACCCTTAGCTAAACGATTTTAATGGAAAATGAATTGGGTGTAACAAACTTGTCTTAAAATTACACCTTTTATTTTTACACAGTGATAACGCGTTATATGTTTTAATTTTACCACAGTATTCGCATTGTGGTGAGAAACTGAGTTGTTACCCCTGGAAAAACCTAAAACAATTCATATCGAAAGCTAAGTATTGGGGACTTGAAAGGGTTTTTGGGGGGGGCCCAAAGTTGAGCTGCTACGGCACTGACCTTAAATTTGATCCACCACTTAAAAATTAAAAAGGTTCGCCATCCCTGTCTTATAGGATCCCTATATATGTATAGTGTACAAACTGCTTTGTAAAATAGTCGAAAAAAGCGACGCATGATAATTATGCAGTATAGGTATAGGACATTTCCTGCAAGCTATAGCAGGGCTCAATTTCCTGTGGCAGAGTGGTAAGAGCGTCAATTTTGTAGCTGAAGACTCGGTTTTGATTCCGAGTCTGGTCAAACCAGTGACTTGGAATTGGTAGTCACAGCTTCCCTGTTTGGCATTCAGCATATAGAGGTACAGTGTGGAGAATAGGCCGGCAAGTTTACTTGTTGTGCCGTTGGGAAGGGCACTTACCGAAATTCCCCCATCTTAAAGTGGTAAACAGGTGGCCAACAAACTACTAAGCGAGCTCCCTAGGCTTTAGCTCTTTGATCGCTTTCTCGTGATAGGAGGATAAATATGCAACTAAATGCAAAAAATACAAACAACTTAGGCTTAATTTACCTCCTGTGGAAAATCAAATTTTAATTCTTATGACCTAAAATGCCTACATAATCACATAGCTAAAAGCCTACATCCAAGTAAAGAATATACAACCAGTTATGCTTCAAATTTTTACTGGTAAAAATATTAGCAATGCAAAATAAATGTATCAAAAAGACGGAAAGTTTTTCCAAAAAATTTTTTCTTTGCGAATTTTGAATCAAACAGTTGTCTGTAATTCTCGTCACGGTTAAATAGAAGAAATTTCGCAAAAAGTGATGAAGATTAACTAGGAATGTGAACGCAGCTATGCCAGCTTTAGGCTATAATATTGTAAAATCTCTTTTGGCGATTTGTAGATATGTACCACTTGGAGTCTTGAACCCACGATTTTACCATTGAAGCAATATTGCATTTAAACTGCGGTCATGGGGCTGCGTTTGTAGATGAAGCTGCTTAGAACGTGAAGACCCGCTTTCAAATAAATAAACATTACGAAACACCTCTATATACTTTTTTAACACAGAAAATCGATCACCAAATGAACTTAATAACCCCCAACAGGCTGTTTCGCCGTGAGGCTGATTAGGAGGGACGTTAAAAACTATAAAAAAATTAAACCTTATTCAAATAGAAATCGAGTTGGCGTAACGGTCTGACCACGTTTAGACTGTTTTAAGATTTATTTTCAGTTGCACGTTGTACTGAATACTACCAGCGTAACTGTACTCATTTCCTTTTGCAATTGCAACTTAATAAGAGTCACATATTGCCACCAATATCAACAAATTGCAGTTAAAAATGAATAAATAAAAGCAAAAATCAGAATACAAAAATAAATAATTTAAATTAAAAGGATCCATTTCGGTACGCCTCCTTAAGAGGACTACATCCAAACTTCAGTGCTTCCATTTAACATGTGCAGGTGCAACCCACAGCGAAATCTTGTCGTTCATATCGTGAAGTAGTACTGGTTGAGTTTTCTCGTACTGCAACCACCATGCTCACTGTGATGGGTTCACTTCTAGCTGGTCCATTTGGGAAAGGGCAGCTGCCACAAGTGTGGCTGCTCAGACAGCAGGCTTCTAGAATACGAGATGGGAATCGATTGGCATCTTCGTTAATTTTCCACGCCCATTGCGACGTACTGCGGGCAGACAATGATGAAAAAAGACGAAGATGGTCCCGGCTGACATTACTTGGACACGACCGAGGAAACCCTTGAAGGGAATAACTTGTGTCCCAAACTTTTTGTAATAACGCTCTGGCATTTTGTGAAAGCCATCTTGTTACACCTTGATTGTAATTCGCCTGAGGAAAAAAGGCTGAACTAGTTTTCATTTGAACGGATAAAACGGACAAAGTAAGAACAAGGAATATCTGTAAAAAAAAAGCAAATGCAGTAGCGAAGAGGATTGGCAAAATGTGTTTTTTTGACGTAGAGATATTTTTGTAAATAGAGTGTAGAAAACATATTGACCACGATGAAATGAACTATGTCATTTCAGGGTCAGATTCGGCCTTCAGGGGTAACAGAGCAAATGCCTTAAGCACGGCCCTGACACTAGAATAAAACAATTTCAAAAAAATCGAAATCTTATTGGAAAATGTGACCCACAAAAAGTTTACTATTAATCGAAAAATCAACAAATAATCTACACACTGGCTCACGCGCTAACAAAGCTATGGATTTTTCTTACCTTCATTTTTAAAGTTAAGGAACTTTTGATAAATCTTTACTCGTTACTCTTTTCAAGTCTCGATAAATGTGAATAGTTCCACGCATTTCGGTGAGACTTATATAACGAAGTAAGTTCCCTATTTATGTATTTTTATCAACAAAATAATGCAACCGCAACTTGTAACATACGAATTTTAAGAAATCGCAAATTTGAGACAAAAGTTAGGCTATCATTCGCTTTCGCATGGTATGACGTAACGACACCTTTGTTTCGAATTGCGTAAGATCTAGTAAAAGTAACTACTTTTTAAAATTTTGCTTGACGTTTAAAAAGTTGAGAAAACTTTTTCCGAAAAACGGCATTATTTTACCGCGTCCTGTCAGGGAATTACACTCACACATCACGCATCAATTGTTCTGTTTGTTTTAAGCCATAGACAAATGCTTTTTAAAGTTTTACGTAAGTAAAGTATATGCTTCTTTTCAAATGACTTCATAGAGCATCGAACTCGTGAAGCCATATCCAGGCCCGTAACCAGAAACTGAGCTCAGGGGGGACATTTTTATAATAGGGGGGGGGGCAATTTTTTTCGTTTACTCCCTAAAATACCAGCTTTAAAAACAGTCAACATCTGTCTAAGCTTGCAGAATTTAACTTTTTTTTTTATGCATGGGGCAGTCGCGCAACCAGAATTTGGCAAAGGAGAGGGGCACAACCGAGGGTCTGGGGGGTGAACCTCCAGCCGCCGGAAGCTAAAGGGGTCTGGGAGCGTAAACCCCTGGCGCCAACGAACTTTTGCGGTTTTCACATAAAAAAACACCCATTTAACAAACTTTTTTATCGAAAAAGGCTTGCAGTAAGTGCAGTCATTATGGACAATGCAAAAATATTTTCGCAGTTATATATGTCTAAAAGCAGAAGCTTGGCTAAAATAAGTGAAAAGAGGCTGCAACCATTATTAGTTTGAGAAACTATAAACTGAAAGTTAGGTTTCAGCACCTCATTACAGGGTAAAAGTAGGGGGACACGGCACCGTGGCCTTCCCCTGGGTGCGTCTATGGCAAGGCCTAACCAAATTATTACCCATTGATATGTGCACTAAGTTGGAATCTGGAAACAATGGCCGGTTGGCGTAGTGGTAACGATATTGCTTTCGGTGCAGAAGGTTTTGGGTTCGATTCCCGCGCTGATCAAATCAGACACAGAGTCGCCAACGGCTCGCCACCGCTGCGATGTTTCTTCGGAGTTCAAAGCTATGTCGCCCAGGCGCTAAGCTGCGGAGATGGGCCCCGCAACTCGTTACATGCTTGGGCGTAATACGGCGAGTGTAATGAAGGTCTATTGTGATTTGCAACAAATCTATGAGAAAAGCTAAAATGTGTTTCGCTAAGAGATTACAA
Organism: Trididemnum miniatum; assembly: GCA_964006365.1. Classification (NCBI taxonomy): domain Eukaryota; kingdom Metazoa; phylum Chordata; class Ascidiacea; order Aplousobranchia; family Didemnidae; genus Trididemnum; species Trididemnum miniatum. The sequence continues at coordinate 4,766,280 of OZ023231.1, read as the reverse complement.
TTGGCTGCTAGCAGGGGCGTAGCCAGGGTAGAGCAAAAGATGCAATTGCCCCCCTCCCCTAAATATTTTCAGTGACCACTAGCCTACAAATAGAGATACTAATGCTATAACGTAAATCTACTAATAACGCAAGCAGGGGCGGATTAAGACCACTTTTTGCCAAAAAGCTACGCTGAAATGAGTATTTTTCTAGCAAAAACCCCAGACCCCCTCTGCCCCCAGACCCCCTTAGCCTCCGGCGGCTGGGGACTTCGCCAACACACCCGCGATTGGGGCACACCCTTTGCCGAATTCTGGGAGCGCCACTGGAAAAGTCTATGAAGTTTTGCTCTCCCAGGAAATTTTAGGCTGGCTGCGCCACTGGCTGCTAGTATGTTGAAAAATTACAACGAAATAACTACGAAATTGCTTTAAATACACGTCACACTCTTTAACCGCTGACATAGAGGCAATCGCGTGTGTTTTCTGCCTAATCTTAGGACAAATTCATCCAAATCAATTTTCTTGATTCTAGATTTTTCAAAAGCAAGCAGTAGGCTACATGATTGCGCTGCCGCGCGTAAGTCATTGAACACCTGTGACGAATGTCAATGCGCGACAAAGCAGAAAAACTGCGCTTAAAAATTGCGACAATACACCCAAAAGTGGCTACAGCTGCAGCAAGTTTAAACACATTAGAAAAGGCATGCTTTTGTTCGTAAAGTTTATGCAGCAAAGTGTTACTCTTCTTCCCGTTACTATGTAGGCCACCGAGTGGGTGAGGAATGCGAACGTCGATGAAGTTATAGGGTTCGCCAACTCCACACTCGCTTCAATTTCTCTTTCTAAGTGCTGACTATACCCGGCTTATTTGCAGCCATAGGCCTACTGACTGTTGCGGGTCTACCCAAGTATGACCCGGTCGTCATAAAGCTGCTCTAATTATTTAATTACTCTAGTCTCGCTCTTCCCGGATGTGCAAGAGTGGACCTTTACGACACAGCGGCTTTTACTTGAGTAGACCCACTACTGAGTACTGATAGCATACGGGTTGCCGTGCACATTTTTAGCGCAGTATCGTTGGTAATTAGATAAAGAACCAAGCAAGGTAGCCTGTATCTGACGGGGGGCCAAATTTTTGACTGGTGGGGCCTACCTCCCTTGGCCCCCGTCTAGTTACGGGCCTGGCCATCTCCGGAGCAGCGGTGTAGCCTGGAAAGTGGCACTGCAACTCTTTTTGACGTATGAAGACATTTTGAGAGATCGATTACTGAGGAGAATGAAAACGGAGCCTCTTATCGTCTAAATCCGGGCATTTTTTGCAGGCTGCTCCGGGTCTAAATGGAACAACCAATCGGGCAGCTCCATGTATTCCGTGATTTGATTTTTCAATTCTTCTATTACATGCAAACAAAAATATTTTTTCCCAAAATATTTAAAAAAATTTTTTTTTAACTTTAAGCATAGGTAACATGATACAGTAAGTGCATTTAAAAAAAGTTTGATTTTGTAACCGATTGCCGAAAAATATGACGAAAAATTTACAGGACAAACCGAATTGTTTCATTATATTCATTTTTAACTTCTTTTCCGCTGCTTCGCGAACGGAACTACAGGAAAAATTGTTATTTTTATGCAAAATGTTTTTATTTAATTAGATTTATTGAGATATTAATCAATTATAGCGTTAATTTATTTTTTATGCCTGTATAAGACCTATTTTTCGTGCTTAGCAACAGTTTTTGGAATTTTTTGTACAACTCTAATGTTACGCAAGGCTTTTTTTCCAATTTTTAAAAGCAATTGCCACAGCCACAGAACACACTTAAAGCGTAGTTGTACTAACAAACTGTGAGTCATGCATGGCAAATTAACTGTTTGCGCTTCTCGTTTTTTGACTTTGCAATCATGGCCTTTTTTTAACTGCACAATATTTTTTAGAAATTTCTGAATGATCTTGGTATTATGCCATAATTGTCCGCTGCATAGTTCCTTTTGTGTTGACAACGCCTTGCTAGAAGACCATGCCTTGATTGATAATACGCTTAAGGCTTCGTCGAAAACTTATTTAAGGCTTCGTCGAAAATATTGTTATGGTGACCTATAATTACGCTATATTTTTAAAGTGAATGATACCAGGTACTAACTTCGGCCAAAAACTTCCCGTATGGATTTTGTTTTTGGGTCGGAGTCGGTATATACCGATTCAAAGAAAATCAATTCTTCATTTTACTCGCGGTGTACGCCAAAGTTGTTAACGAGTGCCGGGTACATCTCCATTGCTTAGTGACTGTGCAACAAAGCTTCGAGGAAAAGTCGCAGCGGTGGCGAGCCATTGGAGACTGAGTCTGATTTGATCGCTCCGGGAATCGAACCAAGAACTCCTGCGTTAATAGCGATGGTTTAAATCACTTCGGCAACCGGCAGGGCGCAGCAAACTGTGAAGTAACACAGCGCACGCTATGTGCATTGCAAGCAGTCAGGTTTCAGAATAATCCTCACGCAAAAGCCTGCGTCAGTAAATCACGTGATCGCAGTAACCGCAGTAGGGAATGTGGTGGGGTCTTACTAAACACCGCAAAGAAGTGAAACACAGCAAAGAACGACAAAGGACCTCAAATCGATGTAGCCTACTAAACACCGCAAAGCACGACAAGAAATCCTAAAACCCTAACCCTAATCTAACCCTAACCCTATCCCTAACCTAACCCTAATTTAAAATCCTTTGTAGTTCTTTGTTGTGGTATGTTTCCAAGTCCTTTGTTGTTCTTTGCGGTGTTTGGTAGATCAATTTAAGGTTCTTTGTCGTTCTTCGCGTTGTTTAGCACATCAATTTGAGGTCTTTTGTCGTCCTTTGCGGTGTTTAGTAGGACCGATTGTGGTGTAATAACAATCTAAATTCGAATGCAGATTGCGTAACTACAATTAATGATAAGACAATACAATCACATTACACTATATGCACCTTAAAAGTCATGAAAAAAACATTCGCGAAATTAAATTTAAGTTGCGCACAATTTTTTTTGATCAGAAGGCTTTGTTCGTAAAGTTTAAAACTGTCATTACGTGAAGCTCCAGCTCTTTAATCATAAAATATTACTACCAAGCTTCAAAAGTATGGCATCCGAGGCAACATGTTTAGTATTTTCGAAAGCTATCTTAATCAGCGAAAACAGTGCGTTTTTCATACTATGCTTCATCGAAAATTGCAACAATAACATGCGGGATATCCCAAGGTTCAGTTTTGAGACCAACTTTGTTTTCAATTTACATTAATGACTTACAGTTCTTTCTGCTGGCTTCCTTGTAAGACTATTTGCAGATGAAACTGCCTTAATATTGAATGACAGCAATTTGTTTAAACTAAAGAGAAAAGTGAGTCTTGAAATTAAGGAAGTTGCAACTTGGCTAAACGGAAACAAATTATTCTTTAACTACACCAAAACTACGTACTGTATAATTATGTTAATTACTCCTCAGAAATGAGATTATTATCAAAAATTCGCCATTATGTGAAAAAAAAAACAAACTTGAAAAACATTTATCACAGCATTGTACGTTCATATCTGCTGTATGGAATTTTGGCTTGGGGATTTGACTGAAAAAACATTGTTAAACCTTTTCTTATAATACTAAATAAAATCATAATAAACAATGTTAGACAAGACAGTCATGTTAAATCCAATTCCTTGTAGGCCTACCTTGACATTGGGATTTTTAAAATCGACGAAATGCATAAACTGAAAAGAGCGAAATTTATGCACAAGTACCATAATAATAAATTACCATGTATTTTTAATAAATATTTTTCAAACCGCTGACACAAATTCATAAATATAACACAAGGAACCACAACAACATCAAATATTATTTACGAAATTTTTCCACCGGAAAAACTTTTCCCTTGACAAATTTGTTAAAAGATACAGAAATTATTTGCTTAGTAGCCTACTTATTATGATGATAGACGACAGTGGTGAATTTTACTTTTCTTTTTTCTTTTTTTTGTTACGATGCCAACACTACCAATCCAAAATATTCGAAGGGTTCATTAGATGAATGAAACACCAACCTCGGTAATTTTCTTCTTGAGCTTTCTATCACGTAAAATTTTTGCGGTTGGTCATGTTTTTACTTTAATCCTAGGCACAACATGCTCTTGGAATCTTTCCAATCGAATTTTAATGCACAATATCTTCAGCATGACGCGGTAAAAATGCATCAATTATTTTTTACAGAAAATTCACGTAGAACGAAAAAGAAAAGGCTTCGTTGCCCCTAAGCATCGTAAATTTGTTTAGGACAATCATTCGAAAAAGCCGTTAGTTATACTTTAGCCCTTTTCTGAACAGATACAATAATTGTTTGTTCTTGAGCAAACGTTTGATTTATACGTTCGATCTTTAAAGCTCAAACTACCTCTTATTTCGACATCTCGGATTACAGTAAAGAATTACGCTTACTAGACTAAACTATGAACTATAGGACTATTGCAACGTCATAGAGAGCATGAGCATTTAGTTGATCGTGTGGGCTTTCGGTTTTGCCATTGATGTCGTAACAATAAATTGTAACTGCAGTATAAGCATTCACGCCCAAGACAACGCGAAAAACAAGTAAAATATTTTTTAATGGGTTTGGGATTTTTACAATCGATTGTCAAACCTTGTGACACATATATTTAAGTCTGCACAATTACACAAATGGAGGACTTCTGAACGGTCGATGGCGGACAAAGGACGCAAATGCCGGACTGTACGGCGCAATGCCGGGCGCATGGCCATCCTAACCAAGACTGCAGCGATTTACTTAGAAGTGAGAACGAGTGAAGGCTTTGGCGCTCCGCCCCAGCAATAGCTCTACCGTAAAAACAAAAATTTATTAATTACGACGGTTTCGTAACAGAAAGACGTAAACGAAACCCTTCTTCCGATCTTAGCCATTTTTTAATCCCAAACTTAGCAAACATAAAATTCAAATAAGGTACTTTTAGCACAAAAAATGCACCAACAATAATATGCACAATATGCACAAAAACAACAATAATCTGCACAAAAACGAATCTGCACTAATAACGGTGCAAGAATTTCCAAATCAGGATCGTGAAACGACTAAACAGGTAGGTGAGACTACCTTGAATCTTAACAAATCCTTGACGATGAGCACAGAGCGTCCCGACACCACAGATTTTCTTTAGTAACGTCAACCAAATTCAATGGGAATTTAGAAGGATGATTTAAGACCCCTACAATTCATCTCACATCCGCAACATCAGTGGAAATGCTCATGTTTGCAATGACAGAAAATTTTCAGGGTTTGCAGTAATCCCTTCAGAGGATAAATGTGTCCCAGGTACTCTATGAAAGATTTAGAAATCCCACAAACGTTTTTTGATTTTACGCTACATTGAAGCATGTCCATCAGACATTCGTCATGTTGCTACAGAGATTTTCCCAATGCGCTAATGGTAAGAAAGGCGAGATGCCTCGAGTTGGCATCGCAATTATTTGTTAAGGAAGAATCGGCCGTTAGCTCAGTTGCTAAGTGCAAAGACTGTCGGTGCTGGAGGTCTGGGGTTTGATTTCCGGGTCGGTCCAATGGGAACAGTGTCCCTGATGGCTCGCTACCGCTGGGACGTTTCTTCGGAGCTGTGTAGCCCAGGCGCTAAGTCGTGGAGATGGGCCCCTCCACTCGTTAGACGCTTCGGCGTAATAACGCAAGTATAATGAATATTTGATTTTGTAAAGGAAAACGGTAGCGCCTATAGAGCTCAAACCGCGTCTTTACGGCCGCTATCAGCTTTACCAAGTTTTACGCGCTAGGTCAAGCACGTAGGCCTAAGTCTTTTCTATTTAATTGGCTGGAAATTTTATTGGTATGTTTGATAAGCAAGTCGCCATAGTTTGATAATTCTTTGACCACCTAATCTTGCAATCAGCCTAAAAATAAATTCTTGCTAGAACTAATTATGCTTAATTGACTTGAAAATCAATACGCGCCAATACTCGCAAGCAGATATTAAATTTCGATTCACAGCTGAGCTACTTTGCTTTGCTTTTCTTTCATCCTCGCGAAATTGATCTCGGTAGCTTGATAGCTGTTTAGCTGATAATGCGTAGTTACCCAGTCCACATGTGCAATAAAAGTTGACCTAAAGCTCACGAGCTTTCTGCATCATGATTAATTGTTTGATGACATAATCAAAAAAAGTGATTATGACATCAAATAGGCCTATTTGATTATAATGCGAAAAGCTCGTGGGCGTTGGGCCCACTTTATTTGGACATGTGGACAAGGTAACTGTTGAGCACGATGGAATGAAGGAGTATTTTTTTTTTCAACTGCCTATGGCGTTTTTTCTCTTAACTCCATGTTTTTATTTCACTATCCTGTTATTAAAATTTATAATTTTGTACCAAACTTAATGTATTTTCGTACAGAGCTCCACACTTGATAAAGTTTTATTTCAATGTTACTTCTGACACTTGACATGAAGGCTTGGAATTGCTGTTATTGTCGTTCGAAATTTGTTACGGCATTTTGATTTTTGCGTTCTGCCGCCATTGACATAAGCTGCAAAACTAAATAAAATACGACTAAGCAACTACACACCCTCTTTCAATTGTTTCAGGTAATCTTCGAAGTTTTAAGCTGCTTATTACCATTGAACCAAAACTTATTTCAATATTGCTTCTCGCAAATGAGCAATTTTTGGTTCTTTTGTAGTTTTCGGACGAACTTCACTCTGAGAAGTGAACAGTGCGTCAAAGACTTGCAGTGTATGAGGTGAAAGCAGTAGACATAGATCATTATGCTGTAAAACTGATGTAAAGTTTTTCGTAAAAATTTGAAACGAGAAAGTCCAAAGTCTTTTCGAATTCTGGCAGTTGATAATAGGATAGTTAAGATAGGAGCTTTTGTGAACTGTCAATTATTACGCAAAGAAAAGTGTGAGCATTTTCAGAAAAAGTAAGCAATGCAGACAGATCTGAAGAAAAGTTATAAAACCACCATTCAGCAAATTTGGTACAAGTTATTAACAATATTCAACATCTTTTGTAATTATTAGTCGAAGCAGTGACTTCTCATAGGGAGACACATTAGTAATTCTCCGCGAATAACCAATATTAATCCGCTTGAACTATTTGTTGTTTATTGCGATTAGTAATTCTCCGCGAATAACCAATATTAATCCGCTTGAACTATTTGTTGTTTATTTGGTTATAATCGCTGGTTAGTTTTGTGTGAAAATTGGTGCACGTGGTTAACTTCAAAGTATTTCCAGTTTGAATAACTTTTTTTACGCTAACATTTTGTGATTACGAACATATTTACAAACTTGCTCAATTTAGTTCGATTAGGTCGTTTCGCATGACTAAACAGTCTCTTAACTTCTTGCGCTGTAAATTTCTGCTGGTTATTTTCAATGATTTAACTGCGCAAGTGTTGATCATCTGCAAGTGTTGATCAACAGACCTGCTGTTGCTGGGCTGTTTTTAAAATAAGTGATGGAGTTAAGTCCTAATGTTCGGAACCAAGACCGAGACTTGAAAAAATTTTCGAGACCAAAACTTTAAAGAAAATTTATTCGTATGTTAACACCTAACAACTTTCATGGTCTTTTTCGCCTAAAAAGCTTCTTCCAATCACCCCAGAAAATCTTCGCGTCCTCCCGATTCCGTCGCTCATGTTTGGGGATCAATTCCCGGGCCGATCAAATCGGACACAGTGCCGCTAACGGTTAGCCACCGCTGCGACGTTTTTCAGAGGGTGCTGCCCTGGCGCTAAGCCGCAGAGATGAGCTCACCACTCGTTTCACGCTTCGGCGTAATAAGGCGAATATAATGAAGATTTGATTTTTGGTTCATACTTCATGCGATTTAAATCTTCGCTGACTCTTGTTATTGTTACCGGTACTCTTAGACGTTTTTATAATAAGTTTCAAAGACAGGTGTTGGTAGGAAAAAATTGATTATTCTAAGTCTGCAATCTCATCTGTAGCGTACTACAGCAGATTTTCTTTGCCAATAAAAAAATCACTGGAAAGCTGACGGAATGAGATACCAAATCAAAAGATCCTATTTTTCGGACTTTTCTTAAAATCCACTCAATTTGCCACGAGTTATTAATGTGGTGAAGAATACAACAAAAATTCTGAAACTTTTGAAGCATCACTCATCTTTTTAACACATTTAGAACATGAAATATGTAAAAATTTGTATTTTCGGAAGGTCCGAACCCCTCCATTATAAAAACGTAAGGGGTGCGAGCATGAAAGTTTGCCCGATTTTCTTCAATTTTTTTTTGATGGGTTTTTACATGGCAGAGAACGTATGGCAATGTTGTCAGATTAGGGTGACCAGACGTCCCGTTTTAAACGAGACAGTCCCGTATTTTCACCTGATTTTGAGCGTCCCGACTTTTTCTTAGATGTCCCGCTTGTTGCTATTTTTTAAGCCAGCGTGAAAAGTCAGGGTTTATTGTCGCTTTAACAAAGTGTTCTATTCTTTAATTCGCACATATTCTCACGCTAAGAGCAAAAATAATAAAAAACTCATGCTAGTTGGTGGCGTTGGATTTAAATCTAAAACGCTTTTGTTCAAAAGTTATTGCAGCTTTTTAACACCATGGAAAGGATTGTCGGATTTTTGTTGGCAGTCTTTTTTTACGGATTCGCTTTGTCCGTGTCCTAAAAATGTGAATTTGATGCGAAAGATCGCTCCATCGGAAAAATATAATTAAAAGACTTGATTTGCTGTAGAAACTTTTAAAATGAAGCACTTTGGGGTCATTAAAAATACGAGACAAACTTGGCAAAAGGTCCCTCCTTGTTACTGTATCGTTGTTGATATGTCGCACTTTGCTGCGGAAAATTGTGTTTAGATAGCAGCGCCACGATTTTTCTGATTAACTTATACCGGTATAACGATTAACCAATTATAGAATTAACACTGCAGCGCTTTTTTCATATTTCAGACCAATTTTTAAATATATCCAGAAGCGTGTTTAAGGGGCATTGTACCATGCTCCTCTTTTGACTTTGCCTTTTAGTAAAAAAAACGAAACTAATTTCGCCAAGTGACTGAAATACGCTAGATGGTTTCTGTAGCTTGTGGCCAGGGGGTAGGATGAAGGGTATGCATCTTCCCACCAGCCATTTTCAAAAATGTTTCTGATGTGTACAGTTTTCCACAATTTCGAATCTCTTTAATAGCAACAAGCCTTACGCTTTATGCACGCATAATCAAAAATGTGCGAACCAAATGCATCCTATTTGGCGAAGCGCGTACTCAGAATCAGGCTCAAAAAATTTAAACAAAATTTTCCAGAAAATTGTTCAACAAGCACTAAAATAGCCATTACAGCGTGTAAATTTTCAAAAATTTTCCGTGGTAGTGTAGCAGCGTGCTACGATCACGCATTTGATATGCGTGATCCAGGAGTTTGTGACGTCATACACGACTGATGTTAAACTGATTGCATTGTGCATGTTACAGCCTTTTTGGTTTTGAAGTGAGAGAAATAAAAGCTGTTCATTAGAGTCTAGCTTGTTAGTTGCAGTATTGAGGCAAAGATAAGGAATAACAACATTGGTGACCCCGACGTGATCAACCAATCGGAATCCTTCCACAACATGATGATCCTGCACCGACCCCTCAATCCACATCTTCAAGACGACAAGTGCATTTTCCTCGTCATCTACATGACTTTGTCTAAACGGAGGGGGAGCACTGTAGCAGCGTGCTACGATCACGCATTTGATATGCGTGATCCAGGAGTTTGTGACGTCATAGACGACTGATGTTAAACTGATTGCATTGCGCATGTTACAGCCTTTTTGGTTTTGAAGTGAGAGAAATAAAAGCTGTGCATTAGAGTCTAGCTTGTTAGCCGCAGTATTGAGGCAAAGATAAGGAATAACGACAGTAGCATGCCCCCAGACCCCTTAAAGCTTTCTCACTTCTCAATCAGCTTCAAAGTTGTTCTGCCGAAAATAATACGCTTGAAAAAGATGTGGAAATTATGACCCCCCTTTTAACATTTTTCGCTACGCCACTAAATATATCCTTCCACTCTTAATCGATAGCATTGTTTGGTGATGGGATGGGACGATGTTGTAACTAGTAATCATACATGCAATCTTGACTCAACTCTTTCCGCTTTCGACGTTTCGTACGGTAAGAGATGGTTGATCACGGTTCCTTCACTGTTACGTTTGTTTTTTTCTGTTAACCCATTATTTCCTGAATTTAATGTAAATTTTATTTGTTGTTGGTACCCGTTCATCTTAGCGTATTATCAAAGCAATATCATTGGAATACGCTTGGTGTTGCCAAAAACTCTTTAAGTGTGACGTCATAAAAGATAGAGAGTGGTTGAGAAATCGACCACTAGGAACAAATGTGTCAAAATTTCATTGCATTGATTTGGCTAAATTCTTACGTTTTTATTCTTACGAAACGGATGTCAATCGTATGCGAGTATGAAGATAGCTCTCGATCTAAACAAAGATTGTGGAGACAAAAAATGATAGCAGTAGTAGATGTTTTTTTCACAAAGATAGCTGGTTTGAGGTTCGAATTTATTGTTTTTGGTACCGGTGCCTTTTCAAGCCGGCTGTATTCTTTGAAAGTTAGGTCTTTCTGGGAGTTTTTTTGAAAGTTTAAATGCTAGCTTCACTGTGTTCTGCTACTCACAGTATGTCCATACTTGCTGAAATGTTATTTTTTTGCACGGCAAAATTTGGTAAGTACCTACCTATGCTAAAGCCACAACAAATAAAACAGTGAGGTTTATTGCAATTTGATCAAACAAATGCCTCGTGGACATACGGCAATCCAATAATGAGAATTGTTCATTGCCATGCAATATTAGTTCTTGTTCTTCTCATCACGAGCTCGTTTTGCTTAGCTTTCCGTACGGTAGTCGACGAAACACTCGGGGAAAAGACCGCAATTGCATTTTTTGCCACCATACACACTATGCGACTACCACAGTAAGCACGACGTCTAGCGTTCCCTTCATTGCGTATGACAAAGTGATCCATGCGGTCAAATCGAAGCTCTGTTTTAGCAGGGGCATTCGAGCTGCGTCTTCCTGGGCGTTTTGGTGCTGAGCCATAATGCTTCGAGCAAAAAGTTGCGATAGAACGACGGAAGGTCAGCAGGCAATCACAAACTGTGCAGTTGGCTTCACGGCCTAGTATCCACGCGTTTTGGATGCTTACGTCAACTAGCCACATAAACAAAGGAAACCACCACTTTTTTCCGCGAATCCCCCTGTGATAATTGTTGACACGCTGGCCTTGACGATCTATGCCACCCATGGTCTTGTATCGCTCAACAATATATGGGCGGTCCACATCAATCTTCTCAATGCGACTCCATCTCTGCACCTTTTTAATCGGTTCTGTTCCAAATACTGTAGAGCATATAGTTACAATGCTATTATTCTTCCATCACACCAATTTCATTTTTTCGTCATGGTTAGCGTGTTTTCCAACAGCTACACAAACATTCCCCCGTTTGCTACTCTTCTTCATCTCTTTAATCGTAATCGTGAGACCAGTACAATTTTCGTTGGGGTAGTATGTTATAGTCAGAAAGCATTATTATTCCAAAAGAAGTACGAGACTCGGCTACGTTAGCCACAAAAATATTTTTGCCTTTCCGAACAAAATATAGTTTCATTTTGACCAAAAGTTCATCCCAAAACAACTCAAACAATTGTACTTGGCTCATATTATTACGGTATGCCGAATAATTAGAAGGAGGAAAAGTAGGTAACAATCCTGATTGGCAATTCAACACTCTCTGATACACATAAGCTGAACTTTTTTCCTTGATTGAGCTTGAGCTGATGCAGCGTCATCGTCTGAACTGTCGGAATCAGATCTCGATTTCTGCGCAGTAAATGGGCTTGAGCTCGGAGATGAAAGCCAGTGAGCCAAACCAAAATCTAACTCCTCATCTCCACTGTCCTCATCAGTCTCCGCTCGCACTTCTGGAGGTTCAATGGCAATCCCAGCTACGTCATCAAACTCATCTCCTTCATCAATAGCATCCAGGAATTCGCAAACAGTGAAAACGTCATACTTAGAAAAAATAAGTGGCTAAATATTACTTTAACGAATTTGACATAGTTCAGCCTAGTGGTCGAGATCTCGACCACTTTTGTTAAAATCAATGTTTCCAAGTAATTTTTTTTTCAATTGAATTTTTTATTAGTTCCCAATTAACTTTAACACTATCACTAATGCTTGTAAAAAGTTTCGAAAAATTCTATCAGCATTTCACATCTAATTCAAAAGTATAAAAAAAAGACACTTACCGAGATGCTTCAGCCATTTTTGTGCTCCGAAGAAAGCAGCTTGTGGCGAAGAGCAAACGCGGCAGTTGAAATAAAATACGAATTTATGATGTCTGACTACACTAATATATCGCCTAAACAGCTTCAGCGAAAAAAGCAATTTCTTATTTCCATTGATTCGATCTTGCAGTCGTGTAGGGATGTGCGACCCACGTACCGGCAATCACAGCGGCACACGTATTGGTATACGACCATACTTTGATGAGTGATGGGCACAGCATCCTTATAGATTGAAGGCAGAATCTTTCTGGTTTGGAAAATGACACGAGGATCGACGGCTCTAAAACAATTTTGAACGTTAGATTTTACCTGTTTTTCGAATTTACGAGAAATATTGCCAATCCAGGGTAGTTAAAACTACCCTGGATTGGTCGTATACCAAAGTATGGTCGTATACCAATACGTGTGCCGCTGTGATTGCCGGTACGTGGGTCGCACATCCCTATGACTGCAAGATAGAATCAATCAACACATTCCAAAATCAATTCGAAATAAAGAAAATCCAACCAAAGTTCTTCCCAAACGTAACTGCAAAATTACTACTCCACTCAATCAACTAGACTGTGATTCAGCTATTGGTCTGCACTTAATCCAACATCCTGATTGTGCCTTTCATTATCATATTGACCAGTTTTCGGTTTTAGCCAAAGCGAGAACAATTTTCCACTTGGGGGCGCTGGAGGCAACTTTCATCAAAACGCTGAAACCTATTCTGTGCCGTCAAAAGGAATTTGTCTACTCACTGCAAATTCTCCGATAGTTGAGTTAGATTCTAAAATTCATCTGTATTTGACCAATCACAATCCGTCTGTCTTTTAACAACCAATCACAGCCCTTTTTCCTTTTTTATTGCAGATTTTTCGATGAAGCTGATGATAATATATAGACCACCTTTTTCCTTCTCAAGTAACTCTCGCGTTGAACCCTGAAGAGAGCGAGACAAAAATGTTTGGTTCAAAAACAGTCTTTTTCAAGACTACCTAAATTTAAAAGATGTTTTCGGCGCTTTTTAAATCTGTTTTGACCTAAAAAATATATTTTTGACTTTATTTTAGTAAAATTTTGACTTAACCGCTTCCGCGTATTATTTATGTCTTGTTGCACTTTATTAATTGAATATGTTTTATGATCTGCAATTTACATAAGTTTTTAAAGAAAAAGGTAGCTTACTTCGAACATTTTCTCAATTACTCAGTGTTGAAGCTAATGCAACAAAGCGACGCATGACGTTAAAACCTAGGATAACGAGCCATTGTGTGTACCGGTATCAATTAGTGTGTAATACAAAAATTGCGTTGCTATCGCAACTGTACTGTACACTAACAGTATGTCTATGATTTTTTTAACGAAAGCCACGCAGTATAATTATAAGGATGTTTTATTGTAATACAGCATCATATATTTTTTTACGTTCTTAACATCAAAATTTCTGTCTTTTCTCAGTAATTTATTGAGTATAGAAAACGACCTCTCAACAGCAGCAGGACTTGGCTTGGCTGGGCTTTTTGCAATAGTGCGTAGCTTGTTGGGTCAATTGTCAAGTTGGTACAGTTTATTATTGTTTCTAAATCAGAGTTGGATAGTCGTTTGTTAATGGAGTCTTTAATTGTATCATCGAATTGCATATTCTTCAGCTGTCCGTATGTTTTGGTTATTGTGCAGGCACTTCCTTCTAAGAACTCTACGTTGGCTGCCAGGGGCGCCGAGAGAACTTTCGGGCCCCGGGGCAAAAAATTCGTTTGGGCCCTTTGGTCAGTCGTGCCCCAAAAACACATGATTAGCAAAAAAAAGGTCATAGCGTCCGCAGATGTTCGAATTTCGGCCTAAAATCAAGTGATGAGCAAAAAAAGGGTCATAGCCTCCGCAGATGTTCAAATTTCGGCTCAACATCTAGTGATGAGCAACATAAGGTCATAGCGTCCGCGGATGTTCGAATTTCGGCCCGAAATCAAAAAATAACATCATCGCGCCCGCAGGCCGTAGTTTGAGCTGATGAATTTTGCATTCTAAACCTGACAATTCAGAACCCCGGGTCCCCCTGTGTCCCCGGGCCCCCGGACAGTGACCCCTTCTGCCCCCCCTCTCGGCGGTCCTGTTGGCTGCTAGAGTCCGGTATTGATTTATTTTAACCGAGTCCGACACCAAACCTTTCACATTGATAGCGTCTTTTGCTCTGCTGACTAAGAGGCCTGCACTTGTCCAATTATTGACAATGGTACGAACAGCTGGAAGGTTCTCACTATAATATAAGGCAGCTCTAAGCCAAGTTGCCCATCTTGTAATTACAGGGTCAGGAGGAGATGGCAGACCAGCATCATGAAAATCTTTCTTGCGATCTTTGTTTTTGATTGTTGCTGCCTTGATCGTTGCTATTACTTCATCAATATTTTTAAAATGAGCACGCACACGCATAGCGCAGCTATGTAGTAAGTGCGCAACGCAGGTGACATGCATCAAAGAAGGGTATAATTCCTTTAATGCCTTTCCAGCCGAAGACATGTACCGAGCAGCATCAGTCAAGAACAATGAAAAATTCTCTCGTTTTATTTCAAGTTGTCGCAATATGTCATCCACAGTGTGCAGAAGAATACTGCTATTAACATTGCGACCGCTGTCAAGTGGATAGCAATTAACAAGGAATGTCTGATTTGGAGCATCTAAGCTGCCCACAAGCACACTAATATGCTTTTGTTTAGCAACCTCTGCTTCATCCACAATCACAAAAATGTTTTGTCACGAAGTAATTCTTGAATTTGTTCCTTTTTTTGAGATGCCAATTTAACAACCCGGGCTACAGTCTCCGAAGGCAATACTTTTCCCATTCTAGCAAACAGAGACTTTAAAGAAGGATGGTTCAGTTTGTGAAGTGGAATATCTGCAGCTAAGAATGAAGAAACAACCTGTTCCTTGAAGTTTACTTGATCGAAATGTAAAAAAGTTTGCTTACTTTGAGATCTGCTCTTCGTCTCCAATTTTCCTTGGTGTTGCTTACTTTTTTGGTGGCTTTCCACAAAAAACTTTTTGTCGCATTTGACTAACACGTCGCAAAGGTTGCATCGCAAGTCGCCGCAGGAGTTGCCGAAAACTCATCCGGAAATTCCTGGCAAGTTTGCCTAACTTTCGCTATTTCCTTCTCAATTACCGCACGCATTATTGTGACGATAGTGCAAATATTGCAACTATTTCAAAAGTTTAAAACCAAATAAAAATGCGCATAAAATTTTAATAGCAGCTCAAAAATTCAAAAAAACATTTAAAAAATATAAATTTGTTCGTTTTTGTAAGGAAATTTTTGACTCCAGACAATTTTGACTTTATGCAAAAATTTGAATTTATTTAGACTTATAAAAGCTACCAAAACAGACTCCTGAACACCTGAAACGAACGTTAGTACACATTTGATCATGTAACAAGGTCCTGAAAATATTTTGACTTTATTGACTTTAGCGGGCCCTATTTATCACCCCCCGAAATGAAAATCAGACAGAAGCAGAACATTTCTGTCCTGCAGACAGAAATGAAAATTGGATAAAAAGCGAATTTATTGTGGCACGCCCATGTGAACTCAACCATTGTCTGCAGACTTTACGGATATCAGTTTTTTTTCATTGCGGGCGAAAGGAAGCGTCATGTGAACGCAGCCTTAAAATCAAGTGCTCCACCAAATTGCTTTTCTCAGTCTGTCGGAAGAAATGCTGGTGCGTGAACTACAAACGTAACAATAGAAACGTAACAAATACAATACAACAATACAAACGTAACAAACAGTGTCGTAACAATAGCAGGTTTTTCAGAACTTTCCTTTCATCTTAATCCTGACTCCAAGCAAGGGTAATTTTTGAATATGAATTTTGTTTTTTTATATTATTATAAATAGATTTTTTTATATTTTTGTGGGATTTTTAAGGGTCAATGAAAGCCGCGGTTGGGAATCACTGTTCGAAGATCCGTCAAGACGGGGCCTGCAGTCTTTGGGCTGGTAAAACTCCATCAGGATGGGTATTACATGGTCGTGATGGGGGTCACTCGGACACCGTTAGCTGTAGTGTCAATTTGCTGCTCGAGTCGCAGGTTACTTCATTGACGAATTCTTTATGTCTATATCAATTCGATTATGTTGATCGTGCTTGCGATCCTGATATTCTTCAGCCTTCACTGGACGACGAGTGTGCCGAGATGATTATGAGACGCACATGTGTTTATGACAACGGGCACTATCGAATCGGTATTCTCTGAAAAGAAGGGTGTCCTAATCTTCCGAATAATTATCAGATGGCCATGTCACGTTTGAATTCTTTGGGTAGACGTTTGATGGCAAATTCTGAAATACGTTCTAAAAACATTGAAAAGGTTGGCTAGGTATCTACTTTAAATTGACTTGAAGGTAGGATCATATATGCCAACTTCCAGGTTACTCAGTCTGCTAAGAGGCTCACATCTAAAGTTTCTCAGGTTGACATGATTTGGGCAAACGACTTTGAGAAAAGTCACTAATAGACTGGTTAGAGAATCAATTTGCTTAGGCTAGGTCAAAAATACGGTACTCCACTCAAGCAACCCCCACCTCTAGCACCCACAAGGCCATCTACCCAAATGCAGCTGCAGACGCGTTTCGACCTTGTTAGGTCTCATCAGTGCAGCATAGCAACAACCCCCCTCAAAAAAGTAAATTCCTACTTACATTCTCCCCAAAATTTCTTGCAACCATTCCTCTGCTAAAATACTCGCTACTATCTTAATTGCTAAGATCCAAACTAAATCCTTGCCACCATCCCCTCCCCCAATTTTAGACTAATTTCCTGTTATCATCTCTCCCCCCCAAAAAAAACTCTCAACAAAACTAACTCCCTGTTATAATTCCACTGAAAAAAGCCTAGTAATTGCGGGACAAGAGTAAAATCCAACATTTCATGTTATTGAGGCTCTATGACGTAAACAGAAGCACAATTCAATTTCACGAAAAGTTACATCCTGCTCAAGGAAAATCGGACGAGTGTTTCCAAACAAATAAAGAGATGGGTTGGTTTCTTTTCTTCAGTAGTGAATTGCCTTACAAATCCCTTTTCACAGAAGAACGCAATAGAACTTTTCACATTGGTCTTGACAAATATTAATCGTATTTTTCAAGCTGACCCTGACCTAGCAACGTAACAACATGCAATATAACCTAACAAATAACCTAACACTAACAACATAACTAGCAAATAAACTAGCAAATAACTAATAAATAAATAATAAATAAAAATAAACAAATAACTAATAAATAAACAAACAAATAGCAAATAACCTAACAACATGCAAGGAACATAACTAAAGTCTCGTCAGCCTTGCTACGCACAGCCAATCCAGGCTAAACTCATTCCAGACTGTAAAGACTCTTTTTTTTTTTTTTTTTTGCATTGCTTTACCTGTACATCCCGACTTCATCTCTTTTCTAGGTTGTGCCCTATTTTTGGCAGGCGACTGGCCCCAAACAACGATACCCAATGAAAGAACCTATAACCACTAACCCACAACTAAGTTACCGGTAGCCTAACTAGCCCACATCACTAGAAGCCCCCATGGCAACCCACTCATTTGCAGCTGCAGACGCGTTTCGACCTTATTATGGTCTCATCAGTGCAGCATAGCAACCTCCCACCTTCCTGAAAAAAAAAATTCTAACCTTCAAAAGAACTACACACTCCAAATCTAAGCCTCTACTCGTTCTGCTCAAGGTAGAAAATTTGAAATAAAACCTTCAAAAAAATAATACAGGCTGGATTATGATGTCACAGATTCCCTGTAAACAATCGATAAGAATAGAAAAGTCCGGTTGGTTTAAACATTATTTTCCCGGTAATCTGAGAAGGAATTTTTTGTTTAAGGTTTGTAACTATACCAGTTACCAAAACCTACAAAAAACCTCTCTGCCCAACCCGTTCGCCCGTGAAAAAGCGGGGTACAAGGCAGGCACTGTGTCTGCGCATGCAGCCCAGAAAACACAGTGAACGTCAGCGCTTATCGGTGGTTTAAGCATCAATAAAGCAATGCAAAAAAAAAAAAAAAAAGAGTCTTTACAGTCTGGAATGAGTTTAGCCTGGATTGGCTGTGCGTAGCAAGGCTGACGAGACTTTAGTTATAGTCGAAACATTAATTTGTCCCATGCAAGGAACAATTTTAACGGATTATGAGACTCCAATTGTCAGAAACTCAGATAGGAGTGATATCCAACTTGGCTTCAACAATAGAAAAATTTAATAATGACACCGCTTCATTGAAGATCAAGAACTCAATAGGATCGATCACTCAAAAGATGTAGCAAATCCTTCTTTGTATCATCTTGCTGGATCTTGTAACTGTACGTGCAGTTCAATAAACGTACCGGGATATTGATGTTTAAACCACCGATAAGCGCTGACGTCCACTGTGTTTTCTGGGCTGCATGCGCAGACACAGTGCCTGCCTTGTCCCCCGCTTTTTCACGGGCGAACGGGTTGGGCAGAGAGGTTTTTTGAAGGTTTTGGTAACTGGTATAGTTACAAACTGTACACAAAAAATTCCTTCTCAGATTACCGGGAAAATAATGTTTAAACCAACTGGTCATTTCTATTCTTGTCGATTGTTTACAGGGAATCTGTGACATCATAATCCAGCATGTACTAATTTCTTGAAGGTTTTATTTCAGATGTTCTACCTTGAGCAGAACGAGTAGAGGCTTAGATTTGGGGTGTGTAGTTCTTTTGAAGGTTAGAATTTTTTTTTTCAGGAAGGTGGGGTTGCTATGCTGCACTGATGAGACCATAATAAGGTCGAAACGCGTCTGCAGCTGCAAATGAGTGGGTTGCCATGGGGGCTTCTGGTGATGTGGGCTAGGTAGGCTAGCGGTAACTTAGTTTGGGGTTAGTAGTTGTGGGCTCTTTCGTTGGGTATCGTTGTTTGGGGCCAGTCGCCTGCTAAAAATAGGGCACAACCTAGAAAAGAGGTGAAGTCGAGATGTCCAGGTAAAGCAATGCAAAAAAGAGTCTTTACAGTCTGGAATGAGTTTAGCCTGGATTGGCTGTGCGTAGCAAGGCTGACGAGACTTTGGTTATAGTCGAAAGCTCAATGAATTTTCCCAATTTTTTATCTCGCAAGAAAATTATGCGCAACAATATGAAGCAATAGTAACAGTGACGTAAAAGCTAATAGAGTTTAATGGAAATTTGGGTAAAAATCAAACGCTAAACTTATATACTCTTATACATTCATTGATCAAAATTATTGACATTATTAAATATTTTTGATTTTCTCTCTCTAATTGGGCTCTGCCCTCGAGCGTTTTCTCTTTGTCGCGCTCTACGGCATGTTAAACTGTATATAAGCTTTGAGTTTTCGTTGCTTAGTTTAGAGCAGTACTCTTCAACCTTTTTTCTATGGTATACCTTTATCAATCTTTTAAGAAATTAGTATACTTCTCAAATACAAAATTTTAATCAGTTTAATTGTATAAAGAAAGCAAAAGAATAATAAATAATACTTGCTCTGTCAAAATGTTATAAACGGGTATACAGTACCGTATACCCGGTTGAAAAGAACTGGTTTAGAGCTTTGGCTCACTTAGTTGTGCACCTGATGAGTCCAGAAGGACGAAAAAAATAATAACCGGTTACCTTTTATCGTGCTGTCAGTGTTAGTGTACACCCGGCCCATGTCGTGCTTGCATTGCTCGGTGTTGCAATTAATCATTATAATTAAGCACTTTTATCAAACTAAAAATTAAAGAAATTTACAATTTCAATAACATTTAAAAAACTTGAAAACTCAAACTTCATTTTTCCAAAAGTGTAAAAGTTTAAATAATGGGCTTTGCCAAATGACGGCAGAATATACATCTCAGTTTTACTTTGGTATATTTACCAATTTACAAATTTCGATGTCCGAGAACAGTTTTAGTTCACTTGCGGTTATAGCAAGGTTAAGACAACAAAAATCAAATCATTTTGCAAGTTATCCGCAAATTTAAATCGTCTAAAAGATGAAACAATGTTCAATTTAGATACGGCAACAAAATTCCGTCATATTACGACTGTGAAAATGAAAGAAAACAATGATAACTATTACGTCACAGAGTGACAACTTCAGCTCGATTGGTCGTTTGGTTCAATGCTTTTCATACGTGATGCGTTGTTTTATCTAGCGAAATTTTTCCATTGGCAAAGGTGTTTTTACGAGGTTTCGGTTTCGCTAATACCTAATGAGTGCAGATAAAAAAAGGTAAAGGTACGGGACAGCGGTAGTAAGCACACTTTTAGGCCATTCTCAATTGGCTACCCATTACAAATATCAATCATAAACGATTGAACGCTGTTAAATGACATACAAGACAAACAATACAACACACGCAGGGCCGGTTTTAAGCCGATTTGACCGATTTTATCAAATTGGGCCCCGCGCTATAGTGGGGATCCTTTTCTATATTATGAGGTACAAAATAAGATGAAGAGCCATAAGTTGAACCCGTTCATTTCTGCTTTCTGTTAATTAGATAAAAAAGATCGGCCACTGGGTTGCTGTTAAAGCAAATGGACAGGTCCATGCCAGGTTGAAACTAGCCGTTTTTTGGGTCAACCTTTTCTCACTTGATTTGAATACTATGGATAACACACTTCAAAAAACGCGTGGGGGCCACCTCGATTTGGGCCTCAAATTCAAATTGACGGCCAAATTCGAAATTGGCGGTCTAATTGTAAAAAATCGTCTTAAAACGGTGCATAATTGTTTGTTTTTGACTTGTTCCTCGCTTGTTCTTGGTTTTGTTTGGTTTTAATATCATTTTGTGGAATGAGTAACTAATTGGGCGTCTAAAATCCAGTATGGCGGCCATTTATTGCCTCATGTTTGCCTTAAATTCGGGGATTTTTATATCTCGCGTTCTAGTGGGGTTACGACAATGATTTTTGTGTCCACCCATACGTTTTCGAGGTCAAGGAATTCATTTTTTTAGGTCTCGTCAGCGTTCCAAATCAAAAAATTGCTTCGTTATATGATTTTTTGGACAATTGAAACTTTGATTATCGGTGGGTTAACCAACGAAAATGGCAAAAACGGCTTTATACGGCCCGGAGGCATGTCTCCCCGGAAATTTTTTTTTTAATTTTCATGAGGTGATAGCAATTTTAGTGCTTTTTGAAAAACTTTTAGGGCTGATTTTGTTTGTTTTTCGCCTTGAATTCGACTTCTTCACCATCACTAAATAAGAAGCATTTTCGTTGGCACATAATAAGCATACAGGTAATTTTATGCCTATTTGTAAAAGCTCCATTATTTGAAAAAATGTATTCGCCAATTACTGCTTTTTGGCATAACTTTCAAGATATTACCATAACGCTTGTCTGAAATTTGTTATCGCCAAATTTGCCTTTCTGGATGTTAAAAGTAAAACAATAATCCCATTATCTTGAATTTTTTATAAGTTACATCAAGTAAGTTCGTAAATGTCTATCTTTTTTTTGGTTTGTATGTATGTTTGTTTTTTCAAAAAATGTCAACACCCATACATTTCGCTGTGAAGAGTAGGGGCCCCGCTATCAGATTTCTAATTGGGCCTCGTAGTTTCTAGCACCGGCCCTGAACATACACTTAACCCTTCGCACTTCCCTCTTGTGCTGAGCTGAGCGCCTGGCGGGAAGCTGCGAATACTACTATCTGAAGTCTTTGGTATGACCCGACCGGGAATAAAACCCCAGTCTCCCAGCTACCAAACGGACGCTCGTAACCGATACACCAAGCGCCGGTTAACAAACGAACGAAATGAAATACTGCACATGCTTATTTACGGAAACTTACGAAAATAACTGCCTTTGCGAAAATCCCCTAATGCAAAGCCTTTGCTTATCGATAATTCAACATTTCTCACGAAATCATTCTATAGAACTTTTGCATTGTTCTTACCAGTTCATGCAGATAGTTCACTAAACTGCAGGATATAAGTAATCTTAGAAATAAGTCTTTCATCCATCATTAACTTCAACAAGACTATTTTTTATTTTTCGACAATGTTTTCATAAGTAAATATCTTTCATTTCGTTCCAGTGGCGTAGCTAGAGGTTCTGCCGCCCGGGGCGGTTCAAAAAATTGCCGCCCCCAAATGAGCAATAATTTTTTAAGAATTAATGCGCTGATGGAGCCGATAGACCAAGTCTATGTGAAAGTGAAACTACACTGCAAATAAAATTGGGTATTTTTTTGGGTAAACATTTTGGGTATTAACGTTGAGAAACCCAATTTTTTAACTTGGGTGCAGATTACCCAAATGGAGTGTACTGACTGACTACTAACCATTATGCGTTGGGCTATTTTAGCCCAAGTCAAGAGCCCAATTAATTTTATTGGGTTTTCTCTACCCGAATGTTTTTAGGCAATGAGAACCCAAAAAATTGTTCTGGCTGCCATCATCGCTCATCGCTCATTTGCAGAGTACTGGATGAATTAGTTCGCTATGCTACGGGGTCTAGTTAACGCCTATACTTACCATAACATTTCATACGGAGGATCTCACACGAAGCGATTGTGATGTTTTACTGTTCTACATGTTTCGATTTGTATATAAAACAAAGAGTCATAATAATATTTCACTAGAGGCATTTTTGAAAATACGTCATATTGGGTACTCTATACCCAATATTTTTTTAAATTTGATTTTATTTTTGCTGCATGCAGTGATCGGTTTACAGGCTCTTCGCAAATAAATATTTTTTTAAATTAAGATAAAATACTGTCTGCAAATGAACAAATGTAGTCCAATTTTATCTTGAATTGCCTATGATTTGTCACACAAAAGTATGGCTTTCAAGCTGGCAAAAGAAGCTATATTTTGCGATTGCTATTCTATTACCTGTATATAGTAAGGTATTTCGAATGTAATCTATTCTCTTTAGCGCCGTGAGACTTTTCAGATTGGTTTAAACTTGAAGGCCAATGGTATGTGTTCAGTGGCGTAGCGAGAAATTTTAAAAGGGGGGAGCCATAATTTCCACACTTTTTGCAAGAGTATGTTTTTCGGCAAAACAAATTTGAAGCTGATTGAGAAGCAAGAAAGTCTCAAGGGGTATCCGGGAGCATGTTCCTTCGGAAAATTTTTGAAAATTTACATGCTCTAATGGTTATTTTAATGCGTTTTGAATAATTTTCAGGCAAATTTTGTTCAAATTGTTTGACCCTAATCTGAGTGCTTCGCAAAATATGATGCATTTTGTTCGCACATTTTCGATTATGCGTGCTCAAGGCGTAAGGCTTATCGCTATCGAAGAGGTTCGAAATTATGGAAAAATTGTATGCATCCAAAACAACTTTGAAAATGGCTGGTAGAGGATGCATACTCCTCATCCTACCCCCTAGATCCGTCCCTAGCCATAAGCTACAGAAACCATCAAAAGAGTATGGCATATTTCAGTTACTTGGCACAATTAATTTTGTTCTTGTTTACCAAAAGGCAGAGTCAAAAGGGGGGGCATGGCCCAATGCCCCCCTAAATACGCTACCAGTACTGGTAGTGTTGCGAATGTTAAAGGAGATATTGCACAAGTGAGCTTTTCGATAATCTGGTTACTTATTTCCATCGTTCGTTTTACTAAAACGTTTTCTGGGGCCTAAGCGTTAATGCCTACCTCACTTTTGTTTGTGCAACAGCCAAGAAATTCTACAAACAAAGATGAAATCTTTAGAACTGTTGTGAACTGTATTACATTATGGCTATTAAGATTTTTTTCCATAACGTTCAAGTTCTTCAGTTTGAAGCATCCATCTTGCAAATTTTTTACTGCGTTGCTTAAATTTCTAACAGTCAATGTTTTAGCCTATAATCTTTAGTGTACGCGCATTTGCTCAGCAACCGACCTATCTGAAAACAGCGTCTCTAATAATATTTAGGTCAATCCATGCAACAAAAAGAAAAAGTAGTTCCACCAAGCACCAAGTGCCTTTTCCTGACGACAGTAAAAGCGAGCTTGTCGGTTTGTTCTCCACACTGTTCGTTTATACTGAGCCTATATAAGGTTAGATTAATTCCCTTTTTTTAATCCGGGGCTGTTGTCCAGAGAAAAAATTAGTGCACACAACCCACTAAAACTTTTTTTACTTGCACAGCATAGGTGAGCCTATCATTTTAAATTGATTGGCCAATAGATGCACGTACAGTATATCAGATAATAGCTTTTAACAGCCAAAATAGCTAAGTAAGACTCGAGATCTGTAATTCAACTTCTTTGTTTGACGTCGAGCATCGAAACAACCGTGCAAAAAACAAGTCAGTTAGTTTACTTGTTCAGTTGGGAAAGGCACCTAACAGGATTCGCGCACCTTCAGAAAATAGACAGGTTGTAGTGGCGTCGCCAAAAAATATTTGAAGGGGTTCATGACTAATGCTGTATAGCTTAATGTAAGCAAAGTGAGTGCTAGTTTTTACATCGTTTTTTTCTGTTTTCGTAAAATTTAAGGGGGCATGGCCCCGGTACCTCCCACCCTTGGCTACGCCACTCAAATATGGCAGGTGGCCAAGTAATATCAGGTTTTCTAAACACGCCTGTTCGGTCCAAGCCAATCTTTCAGGGCAAAGAAAGTTATAAGATTCCCCCTTTATAGCACCTCGAAACTGCAACGCTCAATTATTTATCAAAATGTCAACATCTGAAACGATATTTTAAAAACAGAAAGTCCTTCTTTATGCGCAGTTTTTCGATGAAACTTCACTGCATTTTATTCCAAAATGTATTAATTTTGACCTTACAGGAGTCCAAGCAGCAGCAGCAGGGTATATCGAGAATTCATATGAATGCTGCTTATTTTCGTAAATCTGAGTAACAATAAAAGTCCACTGTTTAGATTTTGATTTATCCGTCGGTATAAGGGTGGTTGCTTGACTCTTATGACCCTGAGGAAAAGTTGCATCACGCTGCTGCTGCCTTCATCACCTGCATAACCCTATATGGTATAGGTTTCAGCTGCATACAGCAAAGGAAAAACCAGTGAAAGTTACGTATTCACGAAATATTCTTCAGAATTTCGAACTTGGATGTTTGAGTAAATTTTGTTTTGTTCAATATAAAGTTGGATTAAATTTTTTAATAATGCAACGAAATTTTTTACGTTTGGGTAATTTTCAAAAATACCCAAAATTATTTTGTTAAGTATAAAAAATTACCCAAAAGCGAAAAAGTCGCAATTGGGTTGAAGGTGTGTTTACCCCCCAAAAAATTGGGTAAAAATTGTATTTGCCCACAAAATTTCATGTTTACCCAAAAACTTTTTTACCCAAAAAAATTATTTAAGTTATGTTTTGGGCATATCGATTTATGCCCAAAATATTTTGGGTAAAACGTGTTTTACCCAAATATGAATTGGGTTGAGTGGAGTTTTACCAAGAGCTCTACCCAATTTTATTTGCAGTGTATAGCTCTAAACATATATAGCAGTAGGCCTAGTCTATAGCTTGGCGAAATAAAAACCTCTGCTCATATGCTATCAATCTGGGTTACTAAGCTAACAACCACATCTGTCTAAAGCTTCCTGTAGACTCCTTGAAATGTTTCAAATAAACCTGTAGGATTCAAATCACCGTTAAAATTTGTATAAAAATCTTTTAACTGTGAACTGAATGCTACCATTTTAACTGTGGTTTTAATGCCACTATTTTTCTCTGGTTTTTATCATCAAGCACTTTATGCGGAAAATTTACATGACCAGTTACTCAAATAAACCTATTACAGACGGTGCAACAACCCAACTACTTGTCTACTTCACCAACATCACAGCACTACCAGACCACATAACTCACTAGTACTTTACTGATAGCAAGCCATTGAGTATTAACTTCGCTAACCTACGCTTCCCGCTCTTTGTTTCGTCACGGTCTCATAGTTTCATCATGAATATCACGAAACTCACGCCTTATTTTCCAACATAATCATATGAACAAATAGGAAATATCCTATATGCTTTGCTTCGCTTTTTCTGGCCAATTTTTGCAATATTTTTGTCTTATATATCATATAGGAAATATCCTATATGTTTTGCGCTGCGTTTTTTGGCCAATTCATGCAATATTTTTGTCTTATATATTATTATAGGAAATATCCTATATGTTTTGCGTTGCATATTTTGGCCAATTTATGCAATGTTTTTGTCTTATATATTATACAGGAAATATCCTATACGTTTTGCGTTGCGTTTTTTGGCCAATTTATGCAATGTTTTTGTCATATATATTATGTAGGAAATATCCTATACGTTTTGTGCTGCGTTTTTTGGCCAATTCATGCAATATTTTTGTCTTATATATCATATAGGAAATATCCTATATGTTTTGCGCTGCGTTTTTTGGCCAATTCATGCAATATTTTTGTCTTATATATTAAATAGGAAATATGCTATATGTTTTGCGTTGCTTATTTTGGCAAGTTTATGTAATATTTTTGTCTTATATATTATATAGGAAATATCCTATATGTTTTGCGTTGCTTATTTTGGCAAGTTTATGCAATATTTTGTCTTATATATTATATAGGAAATATGCTATATGTTTTGCGTTGCTTATTTTGGCAAGTTTATGTAATATTTTTGTCTTATATATTATATAGGAAATATCCTATATGTTTTGCGTTGCTTATTTTGGCAAGTTTATGTAATATTTTGTCTTATATATTATATAGGAAATATCCTATATAATATATTGGACAAAAGGTAGCTTAAATTGACTTAAAAATATGTGTGAAAAAACTAAATTATTTTTTTTGCAAACGGCGCCTCATAGTAGGTTTTATTGTAAAACTTTGCTTCTCACGATTTCAGTAAACATTGACGAAAATAAATGAAAATTGACCGAAATGTATAAATAAAGGAGATTGTTGAAGAGCAACTAAAAAGGTGTTAAGACCTAGAAAGTCAATCGAATCTTTGCTTGCGTTGCTTGCATTAAACAATTATATTCGAAATTCTACTCCTACGTCTAACAAAAATTTTGAGTTTCGATACTTCTCAAATTTCGAGACCGAGACTCAAGATCGAGACTTGAAGTTCAGGTCCGAGACCGAGACGAAACTTTCAAAAATGTGTCTCGAGACCCGAGACCGGTCTCGAGAACTTCATCACTACCGCTGAGCCGTAAGGATGGGCCCCAACACTGATCACACGCTTTGGCGTAATATTGTGATTATAGCGAAGATTTGGCTTTGATATCAATGTTGCCAGGAGTAGATCCAGAATTTTTTAGGAGGGCC
Source organism: Trididemnum miniatum (assembly GCA_964006365.1). NCBI lineage: Eukaryota > Metazoa > Chordata > Ascidiacea > Aplousobranchia > Didemnidae > Trididemnum > Trididemnum miniatum. Next base: position 4,738,699 of record OZ023231.1, on the reverse strand, counting down.
TGAAAATATATTTTTGGAATTAATTGCTATCTTTTGAATATGCAGCTGCGTAACATCACCGCTTGAGTTAACTTGAGCAATTGCGAATACCAGTGGCGTAGCTACGGGGGAGGTTGGGGGCTGGGAGTTACAACCCCCATTGAGCCTCAAATGACGTCATACTTAGCCTACTTCTTCTTTTGATATTTATTTCGAAGTGCTCGATACTTTGTCATTGATAATCTGGTTTTATAATTGTCATAATAATAAGAATTACGTAGAGTTGTTTCCTAAATCTTGTTCTTTGCCGTTATGCTTAATGAAGCAATGACCCAATTTTATTAGAAGAGCAGTGCCGCTCTTGTACTTGCAACTGCTCTCGGCTCTCAGGCCTTCCGTAGAAAAAGGCTAAACGATTTCTAGCAAAATTGATGTGCGTACTGAAGCTCAAAAAAGAGCTAAATCGCTAACTTTTGAATATCGTTTTATCAGCTTCACCAGAAAGCATTCCTATTTTGACTTCCCTACAACAATCGTGCCTTAACTGCCATCGGTATTAAAACATCTCTCTTAAATTTGAGGCCATCTATTGTTATTATACAGTACAACCAGGGGCGGATCCAGAGGGAATGTGGGGTATGCTGCGTATGCACAGGGCCGGTTCTAGGCCGCTTTGACCGATTTTATCAAATTGGGCCCCGCGCTTTGAAGGGGCCCCGGGCTAGTAGGGATCCGTTGATGTATTATGAGGCACAACATAGAGGAAAGTGCCATAAGTTGAACCAGTGCTTAATATGGACCATTTCCAATGTCTCCAAAATTAGACAAAAAAATCGGCAATTCGGTAGCTTCTATAACTAAGCATTGGTAAAGAAAAAACTTACGCAGTTGTTTGATCGCGTGGGTTTGCTGTTTACAAGAAAATACTTGTAGAAAGTTTTATGGGGTTTCATTTTATTTTCAGATGCAGCTTTTTAGCGTCTATTTAAGGAAACATGCTCGATCTCCACTACCAGCAACTGACACGTAAGTTAAATTGTCGAACATACTCCACTTAATGAAACAAAAAGCTTTGAGAAACCTTCAAGATTTATGACAACAAAGTCAAAAGTGCAGCATTAATTAGTTTTCATATTATGTAGTGGCGTTGGAAGTAGGCTAATTAGAGTAAGAGGGTCTGAAATCTACATTGCCACACCAACATCAGCTTATTTTTGGGTACGGGGCTTCTCACTCCTAGACCCCCCCCCCCTCTAATTATCGCAGCAAGAAACAATGCAATTGCGCTATACAATTTACAACGCGCAATACAATTTATTTCAGTAGCAATGGAAGTCGCTTGGGCGTATCCACAAGTTTCCTCAGTGGGACGCCAAATTTTTGAGACTAATTTTTTTAGACGATATTTCTTTCGGCGTGTGGTAACAGGAGAGGTAATTTGAGGTAAAATGAATAATAAAAACGGTTCTACGTCCGGGGGCATGCTTTCCAGAAAATTTCAAAATTTAGATACTCTAATTACAAGTTTGGCGCTTTTTGACAAACTTTAAAGCAATTTTTTGTTAAATTTTTTCACAAGTCTCGCTATGAGTTATTGTTGAACTGCAATGGGGTTCAGTTAAAAACTGTGGAAAGGAGGGGTGCTGAAAAATATCTAGAGGGGGCTCCAGCCCCCACCTTCAAACGCCCTTGATAATATGGATCACCTGTCGTTACCTAATTTGGACCAGTACGTAGTTGAATGTAATACACTATGGCATAGTCTGTTTTTTCAGTCCGACAATCAGTTTATTTTAAAAATTGCAATGTCATGTGGTAAAAAGTAACTTCTATAATTGCGCAAGCATGGTTTTTACTAGTCTAGAATAGAGAGCTACCACTAGCCAGAGCTAAAGATTTTGACTATACAAATACTTTGAATGATTTTGTTAATAAAAAAACTAGGAAAGTCTTTTTCTGAGATAGTATAATGTATCGCTTGATTTGCCTTTCTTGATATTAAAAGCAAAACGATAAAAGCATCTACTTCACCTTATTAATTTTTTGTAGCAAGTATTAAATGTCTATTTGTTGGTTTGTATGTATTTTTTTATGAAGTACATACACCATACATTTTACTATGAAAAGTAGGGGCCCCACCATCAGATTTCTAATTGGGCCCCGCAGTTCCAAGCACCGGCCCTGCGTATGCATGCTCCCACCAGCCATTTCTACAATGTTTTGGATGAAAAAAATTTTTCCATAATTTCGAACCTCTTTGTAACAATATGCCTTAGTTGCCTTAAGCACGCATAATCGAAATTGTGCGAACAAAATACATCATTGGTGAAACACTCAAAGTTAGAGACCAAAAATATGACAAATTTTACTTGAAAATTGTTCAAAAGGACTAAAGTGGCCATTTCAGTATGTAAATTTTCAAACATTTTCCGGGGGAGCATGCATCTGGACCTCCCTAGAGTCGTTTTCGGTATATACTTAAGTAGCTTAAAATTAAATCTGCCGAAAAACATACGCTTGAAAAAGTGACGAAAATTGGTGCCTCCTCCCTGAAAAAAGTTCTGAATACGCTCCTGATATGAAACATTTTCAAAAGGCTTATTTACGCCCGTTTACGGGTCTAAACGTCTTTGCATTTAGTTAACATCCAACCTAATTTAAAATTACATTCCCCCCACCAAAACTTTATGGATCTGCTCCTGCATGGGCGGTGGAACCGGGGGGGACGCTTTTTAGGTGAAAAAACGTCTAACTTCAATCAGTATCGTACAATGTTGGCCTATATATAGCTGATTAAAAAATAACTCAGTTATTGAGCAAATTTGTCTTGCAGATCGTCATTCTACGTGCAATAATTACGATGTACAATCGCAAGTTGTAATGAGTAGACCTATTGAGCGATGTAAAGCAGTGCGCGAAGTAGAGGGGGACGGGGAGACATGTCCCTCCCAGTAAAAATGGTCGTCCCCCAGCATAGAAAAAATTGTCCTGGGGGAAATGCCAAAACCTAAACCCAGTCATAAGTAACGTAAAAAGTTAAATGCTTTTTATACATGTATCCTGTGGAGTGTGGGTACTGGTAGCCTACGGACTGCGGCGATACTTTTCAGCATATATTGTAGCCATTATGACAGTGGCGTAGCGAGGGTATCCTGCGCCCCGGGGCAAACAAAAATTTTGCGCCCCCTGTGTTTTACAATTCCATGATTATCTGTACCAGCAGATTCGCCTTGTCTTCGTAGATAGGCCGATTGTCTTTTTGCATAGCCACTACTTTCAAAATTTTTTTTCATAAATTTTCTAGATTCATTCAAAAACGCTTCAAATTGGGCTCGCCGTTTTCCACCCTTAGCTCCACTCTCTTTTTTTGGCATAACCTTCCTACCAGCTAAATCGCTAACAATGTAAACTCTAAAAACGCTTATCTGTTTTCAGAAATTAGAGATATTTTATTTAACGGTGCGGCAATTCTTCTGAGCCAGAGGCGGGCCGATGAAAACTTATCACCTGCAATCCCTTGAGTACAATCAGAAGACATTGTGGAGCGAGATGCAGAACGAAATTGGCAGCTTTTTGCCAAAATTACATTTTTTGCTCTAATACTGTAAAATAGATCGTCCCAACTGAATGTCAAGGATACAAAAGACGCACTACAGGACCCCCTCATCCAGGGCTTAAAAGAGGGGGGCTGGGGATTACAGGGGGCAATCTGCTCATGGGTGTGTATAGGAGTCCATGAAAGAGCATTTTAGGGGCCCATCATAGAGGTCCCAAAGTAGTGTGGTGAGAGATCCATCCCCTTAGCTGTCGAAGAGCTCCGGATTCCATTTGGAGGCCCCGAATTATGGTTGAAGACCTTTTTGTTATTTTTGGAGAGGCCACATAGCCGTCAAGGGTCCCCGGTTTTCATTTGAGGTCACCGAATTTCGGGTGAAGATCTTTTTTTTTGGAGACCACTTAGCCGTCAAGGGGACCAAGATTCCATTTAAGGGCCGAGAATTGTGGGTGAAGACCTTTCTTTTCTTTTATGGAGACGACAACATCCCAACGGTCGGCTAGAGGCCCACACTGGGGAAAGCTGCCCACATCCAACTGCAAAGCTTTTTCGCACAAAATCTCAACAAGAAGTTTGACCGTCGATCTGAAAAAATGGCTATCCAGAAAACGGAATTGCATTTCATATGGGGCAATCAAGCGCTCAGCTGCAATATTGTCCTACGATACTGCAATTCTTTCACATTTTTTACGAAATTATCTCGGCAGCAGCAACGGGGCTGCGCTTCGCAACCCCTAAATTGCCAGATTTTTCCCTATTTTCTCATTCTGTGATTGCTGTCAAATACTCAAAATATCCGCATTGGAAATCACAGTCTACACACCAATCACGGTAGCAAAACAATACAAACTGCAAAAGAAAACACCCAGAAGAAGCCATTGAGGCAAAGGTTCAGTTTAGTTAATGCTTCGATCGGCACTTGTCCGCTGTATTATCAGAAAGGGCCTATTGGTTAGAAAAATTTAGGATCACTGTGGTGTAGGTTTAACACAGTATTACAGCGAGCGACTATACGCGTTTCTTGTTCGACTTACCCACAATCTTTAGCATCCATCTAACGCTAAAATAATGAAAATCTAATACTGCAGATACCTATCGCTTCTTTACTTTTCTTCTAGTGGAGTTCTATTTCCTTCCGTTTAATTGCTGCAAAGTCGAATAACTATGTACGCGCAGTTTCAAACCTCTTTGTGATGTCATAATAGAGTAAACGGGCGATTTGTGATCGGGTGTAAAGAGTGATTTCACTTTTCTGCCAAAAGCATACACAGGTGTCAGATGCATTGCAAGAAATTGATTGTTTTAAAGTTTAAAAGATTACGTCGAAACTGAAGTGTATAAAATCACTGTTTAGTGCGCCCCTTTGGTGCGTGATTTGTGGTCGGAAGTAAGGCGTGATTTGAATCCTTTGCGAACAGCATACGTTACAATACAGTAATCCACAAAGTAGTTTTTAAATTATGTGTGAATACGTCAAAAAAAAGAGTATAAAAAGAACTTCTTGGTACGCCCCTACACTGTAAAAAATTTTGGGTAATCGCATTGCCCAATTTTGGGCAAATGTATGCATTACCCAAAAAAAACGGTCAAAAACCCAATTTTTTTTGGGTATGATAAGCAAAAACCCAAAGTCGATTTTGGGTTCTGCATAACCCAAAGCACATCACCCAAGTAAATTGGGTTAAAAATTTTATACCCAAAAATAAATTTTGGGTAATCGTTTTTGCAAATATTAATTTGGGTAATGTGGTAGCAAACCCAAATTAAATTTTTGGGTGAGTGTTATGACTATTGTTTTGGGTCAATGGATTTTAAACCCATTAATTTTTTTTGGGAAATAATTCCTGAAATAATAACTTGTGTATATTGTTTTTAAAGCCAAAAAAATTTTTGGGAAAATGTTGAATAACTTATTTTGGGAAAGTGAATTTTAAAACTAAGATCTTTGGGAAAAATTTTTAGATAATAGATTGGTTTTAAACTCAAAAAACGGGTTGCACTTTAAGCAATTCTTAGTTTAGGAAACATTGAGTGCAAAACCCAGTTGTTTCATATAGCACTCGATGAGTTTTCATATGGCCCGCGCTTGTTGCTGCTAAATGTATTATTTTTGGCCTACAAGCACATGTAAAGTTAGATAGCCTGTCCAATCTAACTGGAGGTTGCTTTTTTACGCTGTAAATGCGACAAGACTATCTGATTGAGACGACAAAAACCGGCGAGAAAAGTTTAAACCATTATTACGTCATAATTGCAACAGAAACCATTTTTGTTACGAAGAGCAGCAAAACACATAGAACCACAAAAGACTATTAGCCTTCGGGTACTTTACATTATGAAATTTGTTCCTCTTGGAGAAAACTTTGGCGCCCCTGGTCTAAGGCCAACCACCAAAAACCTTACCTGCTTTATCTAAGTTGATCACTTGGTCTGTAGGATAATCGAGCCGTCTAAAAATTTTCTGAGATTTATCTGCGTGTTTGGCAGATATTGGAGCTGGGCAAGCCATCTTAAATTTTTATAGCATTTATCTACGGGCATTGGTAAATGTTGCTACATTAGCAAAACGGAAAGCCGGAAGCCATAGTAGTCTGCGATTTATTGCTTTTCAAGGCCTTACCACGCGCATGCGCTTAAATTTTGCTTAGACGTAAATGCTAAGCATTATAAACTAGCATTTGTGTAGCTGTTTTGCTTGATGAGACAGAATGCGTCATCTACCCCAAATTGATATAGGCCTAGTTAAATTTTGCAGTATATTTCCACTTGAAATAAAACCGATGACAACCCCAATTTCACAAGTCATTTAATAAGCTATTGTTGTCTTTTTTCTCACTACTTATGCTATAGCAATTTTAAGTTACATACCTGTGTCTAGTCATTTTAATTTCAAGTTCAACATTATTATGATAGACAGTTGCGCAAGCGGCTAACCTTCACTCTACCGCATAAACCAAACAACCTAAGCTTTCAACTTGCAGTATACCATCGTTTGTCAGCGTAATTTATTAATTTGGTGGCAGACTTTAATAATAATTAAATGTGCATGATGTAATTCATCATTCTAATAAAATAGCACTTTTCAGAAATTAATTAAATTTTACTTTACGCTTCAATAAACTTTACGGTTTAGTGATCAGCGCAATCAGTGAGCGCCAAAATAATCGAAATTCGAATTAAATGATGCGTCGGAACTGAAGCTGCTGCTTCTCGCTGGAGTAAAAAGCTAATTTAAAATCTAAAGGTTCCGGTAACGACTTAGGTAGGCTATGTAGACACAATGATTTTAAAGTTATCTGCGGATTCATGTGTTCAACTTGCTGAAGTGAGCTATCATAGTATGCAGTATCTACAGATTTGAAAATGCTGCGAAGACCACAAGTACTAGTAGTCCGCAGGTCTTTTTATTACTAGCTACTAGACTTAAGACCTAGCTGCCTAGTCAGATGTCAGTAAGTTACTGGTTGCGCATGCTTCTTTTAGGTCTGCTAATGGCGGGATAGAAAATTAAAACAACTTGTTTTTTGACGAACTTTTAAATAATTTGAATTTGGAAAAGCTTATCAGAAGGCAAAAAAAATTTCAAGGTCTACTGGTACTGACCCTTTTCAGTGATTCTTAACTCCCAGAGTGCACTAGTACAGGTACGGAGGAATGGTAGAACTGGAGATTGGAGTGACTACAGTTCAAATTTAGAGTTGTTAAGCTGGGTTTACATAAGCTAAAAAAATAGTGCAAAAGGGTGAGAAGCTGAGCTTTTATTTTATAGGCCTAATGGCATGCAACTTGGCTTTGCTAGTTGAGCAAAGTGGAGCCAAGCTTCATTGCAAGCTTCAAAGAACAAACAAAGCTCAGCTCTGCTCTATTGACGTTTTTTTGTTCGTGTAAACCCACTATTAGTAGTTGCAAGTTGGACCATTAGAGGTTGGAGTTGATCAGAGTTTTGGGGAAATCTGAAGCTGAGTTGATCTGAGAAAAATGAGTCAATCTAAATGAGCCTCCATGTGGAGAAAACCGATTTGGAAATGACACTGCTGCCACTTCCCAATTTTATGTTAAAGTACCACAATACCCATTACACTGATACTGGTATGGATCTTGCTTATCCAAAGTGTTAACTGGATATATAAGCAATCAAATAGCTTGCAATGTACATTTATTGATGTAAAAACATAGTAAATTTCAGAATTAGAGAATGGGCCTAGCAGTCATGTTATATAGCTGATGCTTCATGCTGTTAATGTGATGTATGTACAACTACTGTGTCGAATTGTCATTGAAGTTTCTGATCATCAATTCATCATAACATGTATTTACCTTTGTGTGTGAAACCAAAACGGACATGCAACGAATCAAGGTAAGTGACTGATAAACAGTAAACATTATGCATGTTGTGTTGTAAATGCTAAGGCATTATGTAATGCTTCACACTAATAACTGATTGTATATGATACCCAGTTTTGTTAGGCATCCATGTGGCAGTGATAAACATTTAAATTGTTTTGTGAAACAGTCAAAAATGTGCCATCATATATTTAAAATATTGACAGAAGAGCAGTTCAAACTTTTTCTCGATATGCCATGCACATCAATACGAATATGAGTATGTTAGCAATCAAGTGCATTGTGATTATTCTACTTCATACTGCTATTTATAAATTTTTGCCTACCTAAGGCGCTTTAACCAATAGGCCCGGTATGCAACTCATAGAAAGTGACACGTGATTATGTAGTGAGTGGTTTCATGATTTTACGTATGCAATAAGCAGTAAAATCAAAGAACTTGGTGCAAAAAATATGGCTTGACATGCACTGCATTGCTCCCTGCAGCTGTGTGTTAGAAACTTGTTATGATAGTATACTACTCTTTCAGTTTTATTATGTAAAGTTAAAGCAGTGGTTATGACACATGGGCAACATGCATATAAAATAAATCACAGTGGATTATTTTTGCATCAACCTCTTTGTTTCATGAAAATCAGCAAACTTATTTTGTGACAATTACAGGTCAGCATGATTTGATGCTAGTCAAGCTGTTGCATGTTGTTTTCTGTGTCTTTGATAAAAAATTATTATTAAATCAAGTAATGTGGCGTTAATGAACTTTGTTGATTGGAAATTTGAAATAATGTTTAAAATTTAAAAAGGCTATAGACTGGCTAAATTTTTTGTAGCTGTTGTTCCTGTTACTAAAAATGATCAAACCTCAAATAGCAGTTTTTATCCAATGGTTTTTATTGGGTAAAGAAATTAAAAATGTAATTCCACATAAGCAAGCCTGCTCCAAGCAAGTGGTTTATTGCTAAACGTTTTTGTGAAGTTTCAGAAATTGATTGTTTGGTACAGTTAAACATAAATGATAATTATTTAGTCGGGATGCAAAGGTGTGAACAACCTAAAGACTGCCATGGTAGCCCATGCTAAGGTTTTTATGTGCTTAACGCTAAGAAAGCATAAATTATAAAGCGCTAGAGTCCTTGTTTGCTTGTCTGTTATTTAAGACAAACTCTATGGCATTGGAACATTAAGATGGGTTTTCGAACTCAACTTCAATAAAAAGATTATAGCCAGTATATTTGCAATCATACTCACAAACGTTTCGGTAAAAACTTATACCATCATCAGTGTGAAACTAATAGGCACTAGGCTAGAATAACCAGCACAAGAAAGAAATTATTTTAAATACAGCATAACTATTACGTCATAAACAAAGTAGTTGGGATTTACGTAAAATATAACTAAAGGGGCAAATTAAACAATTACGTGCAACTGGAGTGACTAGATTAGTAGTAGGATTATTAAGTACAAACACTGTAGGATTAATTAAATCATAACTAAAAAAAGACGTTGAATATAAATGGAAATTAAACACGTTACTAATTGCGATTTAGGCCTACACGAATATTGTGCGAAGTGAGCTAAATGTTAAATAGGTAGATGGGGTTGGAAGAGTCATCAATATTTAATTGTGGTTGAAGATTTTGGATGAGTAGAGTTTCTTTGATGCGGAGTTTTCGGATGTTATTGCTGTGAGCTAGTATTTCGGGGGAATGAAAGTTCATCGTATGGTCTGGGTTATTTTTCAAGTGTTGGGACACATCAGTTTCATTCTTGGTTGAGTTTTTTGGCATATGGTCATTGATTCTAATCTTCAAATTTCTTTGGTTTGTCCAATGTATGATTGTCCGCATGAGCAATTGAGTTTATACACTACTCCTGAGCTGTGTAGCAGTGTTTGACGGTCCTTGTACCTGAATTTTTGGCCAATAGTTGTTGTTTCGTGTACCATAACAAATTTTGATTTTTGGGAAAGTTTTTTGAATAGATATTGCCGAATTTCTTTTTCAATTTGATGAGACATGTCTCCGATATACGGTAGTTTTAAAATCGAGAATATGGGTCTTGTTTTGCTTTCAGAGTCTGGCTTTTCTTCGACTTCCGGAGTTTTTACTTTTTCATGCATTTTGTTGAAAAAAATTCGAATTTGCTGATTAAGAAATCCAGTCGGATAGCCGTTTTTCTCTAGCATGGTGGAAATAATTTTGAAATCTTCGTGGATAAGTGAATAGGAATTGCAAATTTTGTAAGCTCTGTGCAAGAGGTTCCTCACTAAATTAATCTTGTATTTAGAGGCACAAAGCTTTGCCACTTGATGTAAAGTCCGGTATGAGTGGGTTTACGGTACGTTTTTAAGGCTAGTTTTCCATCTTGATTACTAATCCATACATCCAAGAAAGCCAATTGGTTGTTCTGGGCCAGTTCATAGGTAAATTGTATGTTAGGGTGAATAGAATTAAGATGTTTGTAAAATTCGGTAATGTGGGCGCGTTTTTCAAAAGTAGCAAAGCACGCGTTTTTCAAAATTATCCACGAAGATTTCAAAATTATTTCCACCATGCTAGAGAAAAACGGCTATCCGACTGGATTTCTTAATCAGCAAATTCGAATTTTTTTCAACAAAATGCATGAAAAAGTAAAAACTCCGGAAGTCGAAGAAAAGCCAGACTCTGAAAGCAAAACAAGACCCATATTCTCGATTTTAAAACTACCGTATATCGGAGACATGTCTCATCAAATTGAAAAAGAAATTCGGCAATATCTATTCAAAAAACTTTCCCAAAAATCAAAATTTGTTATGGTACACGAAACAACAACTATTGGCCAAAAATTCAGGTATAAGGACCGTCAAACACTGCTACACAGCTCAGGAGTAGTGTATAAACTCAATTGCTCATGCGGACAATCATACATTGGACAAACCAAAAGAAATTTGAAGATTAGAATCAATGACCATATGCCAAAAAACTCAACCAAGAATGAAACTGATGTGTCCCAACACTTGAAAAATAACCCAGACAATACGATGAACTTTCATTCCCCCGAAATACTAGCTCACAGCAATAACATCCGAAAACTCCGCATCAAAGAAACTCTACTCATCCAAAATCTTCAACCACAATTAAATATTGATGACTCTTCCAACCCCATCTACCTATTTAACATTTAGCTCACTTCGCACAATATTCGTGTAGGCCTAAATCGCAATTAGTAACGTGTTTAATTTCCATTTATATTCAACGTCTTTTTTTAGTTATGATTTAATTAATCCTACAGTGTTTGTACTTAATAATCCTACTACTAATCTAGTCACTCCAGTTGCACGTAATTGTTTAATTTGCCCCTTTAGTTATATTTTACGTAAATCCCAACTACTTTGTTTATGACGTAATAGTTATGCTGTATTTAAAATAATTTCTTTCTTGTGCTGGTTATTCTAGCCTAGTGCCTATGTAGTTTCACACTGATGATGGTATAAGTTTTTACCGAAACGTTTGTGAGTATGATTGCAAATATACTGGCTATAATCTTTCTATGGCATTGGTTTACTTGCCTGTCTATAACGCGCAAAAGGTTTTCATCAACGCATAAAACTGTTCAGTTCCAAAAGACCTGTTCGCACTGTAGATAGGAGTAAATAATAATTTGGTTTGAAACGCTATATGTCTTGTTATTACCATATTGCTTCACGCTACAATAAAACCGAATTGTCTCTTTTGTTCTATATCTAAGACACCCCTTCACTCGAACTGCTGAAGATTTGACCTTAAATGAAAGCCTACCAAAGCAGATACGCGGGCTCTCCAGTTTGCTTTTTCTTACCCAGTCATTCCAAACTGTTTTTCATAGTTGAAATTTAACAAAAGCACTGCTGGACATAAGCCCAAGTTTAAACGGTTTCTCTCAAATACTGCAATTTATATAATCTGATGGAAATTTTCATTTTCATCATGCGCTTTTCTGGCTCATTATTTATATACAATATTTGGGCTTACAATTGCTCCATCTTTTTAGGGAATTCTGCGAAGAATGTGCATCGAAACACTAAATTCTGCAGACAGTTGATGCTATCTAATGCGTCCTGAATAGCACAAAAGGCTTGAATGAAAGCGAACGCAAAAAACAATTGAGACAAATGGTAAAATAAAAACTTCTCAGATGCATAATATGCGAAAACAGACGTTTTAGGGGGAAAACTTTGAACTGATAACTTGTCGAATTTATTCCAAAGAAGTGTGTTGCTGCTTACCGATTGTATAACATTTGCACTAAACATTGTTTGCCCGTCTTTGTTTCCTGTGTTCTATTCTAACGTATGGGTGTCATGTTTTTTTAGCCTATTTTGTTTGGTTAGTTTTTATGCAACATCATGACTGTGGCTGGTTGCTTATTGACATAATTTTGCTTCAGCGAAATATCTGACTGACATAACGTAAATATAATTAGGCATAGTCGAAACCTTCGTGACACAAGCTCTTGGTTATGGTTGAGAGCTACTGTAATTGCCTTTTAACATCTTGTTAAACTTGATTGCTGCTAACCTTGTTTTTGTGAGCGCACAATAGTTTGCACTTAAAGTGCACAGTAAATTGTTGATAATAACTGAAATTAATTAATTTTATGTATCATAATACTTCATTATTTTGTATCTTTGCAAAAGCATTATTTTGTATTGTCTCTGCGTATGCACTTCATTTTTTATTCTTTGAGTAGCATACTGTAACTGCTCCGTATCTATGATTGTTTATTTTTTTACATACATTTGTGAGTTAAAAATGCTTGGGTTTGCATATGGTTGTGGCAGATTTCTATTTGTGCTTGCAGGAATTGGTTACTTGCAATTCTCATTTAAATTGAGGTCATAATCGCATAATATTTACATCGTTTGGATCAGTTTTATTTATAATCGCTTCATATGTGAACCTAAACATGTTCAAATAATCAATGCTGTTATTTGTTGAACATTTAATTTGTACCTATTTCTTTTGACAATATAAAGCATTATTGCAATATTTTGTTGTGCATTTCTAGTGAACCCTCCATTATTAAGTGATTATGACGACTGTTGTGATTACGAGTTAAGTAAAAACGCATTCACAAATATTAATCGGAAAACCCAAATCTGAAAATTGGGCTTTTTTCCTTAGCTAAAAGCTTTTGGGACAAAGCGCCCAAATTTTCAGCTTGGGTATTAATTACCCAATTTTCTTGATCTACAAGATTTAAGGTTAAACACCCAAATTAAAAATTTGGGTCGTTATTACCCAAGTTGACAAATTGGGTTTCTCAGCCTTCGAGCCCAAAATTTTCAATTAGGTTTAAAGACCCAAGTTTGTAGTTTGGGTCAAGTTACCCACTGTACTTGGGTTATGGATATTGGGTTAACAAACCCAACTTTGTAAATTGGGTCGTTATTACCCAAGTTGGCAAATTGGGTTTCTCAGCCTTCGAGCCCAAAATGATAACCCAAGTTTTTTGGGTCTACGTTACCCAATTTGATTTACAGTGGTAGTGCGCCCTCGGGCGCGTGCCCCCACTTGCCCCCTCGCTACGCTACTGTCGTTTTGCTCCGTGTCCCGTTTTGCCCCACCTTCCCCTACGGTGCGTACCAGTCTACTACCATCAGACGATGTCTGCCGCCGGTGCAATCTTGCTTGTGATCGGCTTTTTACCCTTGTTGTGAAATTTTTGCACGCCCCATTTTGGCGCCCCTGTACCTTGGCGCCCGGGGACATATGTACCCCACTGCCCCCCCTACGCTACGCCTCTGCATTATGACTTCCTTCACAAACCAATCAAGAGCAACCTTTTTAATGCGCCTATTACAGAACAGTTTATTTTTCATCAACAGTAAAACATGTCAGCAGCTTTTTACAAACATTAGTGAAAGCACGAAGAATATGTTAAAGCAGCGGTTCCCAAACTTTTTTTAAATCATATTTGAGATTGAGGGTATGATTTACGAAAATGCTATAGCTTTCGGGGCCTTGCCCCGGACCTTGTTGGGGTAGCTTACTGCTCTACCCCCAAAACCCTTGTTTCATCCAGGAAACAAAAACCTGCCTAAAACAAAGGTAATGAAGTTTTCGAAATTCTTCGGTTGATAATTTTTGTTCATCATCCTGGTGTATGGTATGCAAACACGCAGTACGCCCTCCGCCACTGTTTTAATTTGGTCATTGACCAATGAAATTGCCCCATGAACAATAAATACCATTTTACAACACTGTCTTGCTATTTGGGTTCAGAATTCAGGCAAAATTGCAGACAAAAACATCCCCCCCAGTAAAAATGTCCTACTTCGCACACTGGCTTAAAATCCACATAAATTGAACATGTGGACAGGGTAATTGTGGCAACTAGTTTAAGCTAAAGATGAGCAAGGGAGGGTCCAGGGGGGGAGATGTGGTATGCATCCCCCAACCAGCCACTTTTCATCAATGTTTTTGATCAATACAATTTTTCCATAACTTTGAATCTCTTCGATAACACAAATCCCTACACCTATAACAAGCATAAATCGAAATGTGCGACCAAAATGCATCATTGCATCATTTTGGTGAAGGGCTCAAAATTAGGAGTAAAAATTTGGACAGAATTTTTCTTGAAAATTGTACAAAAGCACTAAAATGGCTATTTACGCTGCCTAAATTTTCAAAAAAATTTTGGGGTAGCATTTTTCAAAAAAATTTTGGGGTAGCGTTGCTGTATACAACGTATGGTCAAATGTGACGTCTTTCTCAACCCCCCTCCCTCCATTGCAAAATCCTGGCTACGCTAGTGGCGAATACTAGCACTTTAGCTGACTCCTTGTTCTATCTAAAATACGATTGTACAACAACTGATGCATCAAAATTTATTAGTAAAACAAGATAAAAATCAAACACACACTGAAAAACAGAAAGCATTACCAATTACAGGCCACAGAATATTGGTATCGACAGTGTCTAAATCCCAAGCCAATGCCACATGTGAAAATTGTACCAACTGAGAGAATATATGAGGGTCAGCAATTTAATTTGAAAATAAACCTATATTTAGGAAGTGAAATTAATTGCTGAAGAATCATTCGGCAGTAGGATGTAAAATTAAATGCTGAACATTTAATTACAGTACATGCGAAAACACGAAATATCAATGTATGGTAATTTCTTGGGCTAAATTGTAAGGAATGCATTTCTTTCAAGTGTTATCCGCGCCTGCTTAAAGGTTCCCAATTTGTTTTGATCAATTACATTTTCTATTTATGCTTTTATTACTATATAAGCTGAAAATTTTTGTTCACTAATAAATAAAAACGATTGGAAATGTAATGATTAACAGGTTTATACATGATTAAAATATATAAATAAATAAACAAATAAATGAATAAATACGCAAAATATATTGGTCTTGGATGGCGGTACATCAATCATTTAGTTTTCACTGGTCATTGACATGTACAGGTACAGCCCACAGCCAAATCCTGTCGTTGAACTTCAGAAGTGAATCCTTTACGAACTGCTACGACCATGCTAACTGTGATTGGTTCACTCTGGGCTGTTTGGCTTGAAGGACAGCTACCACAAGTGTGATTACCTAGGCAATCGGCCTCCAAGAATTCGTATGGGTAGCGATCGTGTTGCCTATTGATTCTCACAAACCATTTTGACTGACTGCGAGCACTCAATAGCATGTCATACCTGCCAAGTGTTGCAGCATTTAGAGGTGTGCTGATCGAGTTGTACAAATTCAGGGGTACGGTCGTGTTCCAAGCTTTTGATATCAGGTCACGGACGTTTGGACTCAACCAGCCTTCGTTGGAACCGGTTTGGAGTTCCGCTTTAGGAAAAAAGGCTGAACTAGTTTCCATTTGAACGAATAAAACGGCCAAAGTAAGGAGAAGGAATAACAAACAATGAGAAGAAAACTGTAAAAAAACATTGGCAATCAAGAAATTGCTTTTGCTAATCAAAAATCAAACCGTCATCATCTTGCCGTATCGAGCCGAAACGTGCAACGACTAACGAGTGGCGGGGCCCAAAGAAATTGCTTTTGTTAATCAAACCGTCATCATCTTGCCGTATCGAGCCGAAACGTGTAACGACTAACAAGTGGCGGGGCCCATCTCTGCGGCTTAGTATCAGGGCAACACAGCTCCGAAGAAACGTCGCAGTGGTGACGAGCCGTTGGAGACGCTGTGTCCGATTTAACCTCCCGAAAAAAAAAAAGGACCTTCCGGGCCAAGAGCGAGATTAACCTTACTTATAGGCTTACAGCAGGTAAAGTCATTTTTGTAACTTTAAACATGTCAGAACAAAATCAATAGCCAGCTCTTGAATTCGAACTCCTACTACTTCGCTAAAGACATACAGATCAATAACAAAAACTAGCCGGAAAAATTTGGTTTTGCTATTTAGAAATTGACATCAAACAATTAAAGTGGCAAAGTGATTATGAGTTGGATTTCCATTTTTGCTTCACTATTTTATTCGCAATAAAATTTTCTAAAATTTCCATCAATCGTGCTCCGAATGTATTTCAAAAAATCATTAGCCTACTATTAATCGGAAAGCAAGTTGACTGAACACTCACTGATTTACGCTAACAAAGTTAAGTACTTGCCTTACCTTCATTTTTATTGGAAAGTTGATGAACTAGTGTAGTAAATCTTCACTTGTACTCTTTTGAAGTCTCGATAAATGTGATAGCTCTCGGATTTCTGGTCAGATTTATATAGTTATCAACAATAGTTTATTTTTAAGAATGAATAATGCAACGGAAACTCGTAATGTTTCAATTTTCAAAAAATTTCGAATTTACAGAAAAAATTTTCTCTTACTTTCGTTTAGATAAGACCGTTTTTAAACAACATGTGCATTGCAACACATCTAAAAGAATCTGATCAACGAACTAAGGTTGAAGTAATTTCTACCTTGTGTGAGAACGGCACTAGCAACCTCATGCTCCGATGAGGTAGCCTACTGTAACTGATACACCACAAGCGGCAAGAGACAACAATTATCACGCAAGTAAATGAGTCCCTGCGGAGATAGGCCCCGCCACTCGTTTCACGCTTCGGTGGAATACAACTACTGTAATGATGATTTGATATGACTTTTTAAATCTATGATGTTTGATCACTCGAACCCTGGTTGTCCAATCTGTGTGGCATCGCAGCTGAAAAGTGCTACTACATGCATAAAGCGGTTTTCGCTGCGACAAAAAAATCTTTCATGGTAATTATATCAACACGCTTTTATAACTTTGTAAAAATTATTTGAACTTTGGAGAAATTATCATTTGAACTACCGGTACTGCCAAAGATGTGTTCCGCTTTTTCGCGTTTACAATAACGCAAGTAAAAGTTTTGCATAACTGTTCGTTGGTCCAGGAGTGTGTACAGGGAATGAGGGGAGCTAAGAGGCTTAAAATACCCTCCTGAATTTTTTTTTTTCATTGGTAGGCATACATTACCGCTTGGCATCTTTACAAACGTACAACAAATACAAAATTAAACATTTACATGATTCTTACTCCTTTTCACCATAAAAATCTTAGATTGGCTCTTGCTGGTTGCGAGAAATACAACCCAGAAGAGCGCTTGGTCGCCGATTGTGAAATGGAATACTAAATTTGATTGTTTTGCGTTTTTGAACAACTGATTCTCTGAATTGTTGCCGACTGATTCACAACTAATCTGCTTTCGAAAAGATTTATCTGTACTTTACCAATTCGTTTCCTCTTCCACCATAACATTTGCTGAGCGCAGTAGCTCTGCCAATGAGGACTACCCCCACGTTTTGACGAAACTTAATCGGAAAAATGATTAAAACATTCTTTATAAAATACCGTAATCCTTAGCCAATTGTAGTTTGCCTCCCTCAATTTGCCGACGGCTACGTCCCTGGTGGTGCACTGAGCTGTGGCTGACAATATGCATCACGTTCTTTACAGCAGTTCTTGATCTTTCCAGTCCCTGCTGGGACCCTATTCTTGAATATGTTGGCTTGTGCACCCCCGTCTGCCCAAATTGCAAACGCCGTGTATATTGAAAGGCCAAGCAATATATGACTGGTGACCCCTAGAGTTTTCACCGCCGACCCCGCCTTTAAGAACCACTGCTTTACAGTAAGTGATAAAAGTATGACTTGGCCAAGAATCAAACCCATGCTTTCTAAACTGCTGCGATTACAACTGAGCAGTTTTCTTAGTCGGGAGACAATGTGCACGAGTTCGATGCCAGGTTTGAGCCGTAAAAGCAATTTAAAACTACAGAACTCGAACGTCAGTATCAAGGTTTGCGCAAGTGTGAACGCTTATTCTTTCGCATGTGCAGTTGGTAGTAAATTTAGAAAGGAATGTTTCGCAGAATTCTTAAAAAACAACCGTCTATAAAGGTATTGGCAAAGCAACTAGTGGCTAAAAATGAAAGATTTCCTGTACATTGAGTTTTCCTTTTATTTTTCGTATTCGTTTTTTATTTTCTATAAAATTTTTGTTAAATTTCGGTAGCGTTTGACCGGTTATTTTTTACTTAAGGTCGATAAAATTAGCCTACAAAATATCCAATGTTAATCGTTTCATTTCGATTTTTAATAAAATTGAACCTTTCTGATTTTGGGACTGCGGTTTAAATGACGCAACAGACAATTTATTGTGAACGTACAAAAACTGCGTAAAACATTAACATACAATGTGTTCATATCTGGCAACCAACGTTTAACATGCAAAAATGGCCTTAAAATTTAGGTTCTATACCTTGTAAATATTTTTACTCACTACCAGAGTATGTGCGCTTGCAATGATGATGTGAACAAAGGACTATCCAGTCATCGGGAGCACTATAATGTTATTATCATTACATCAAGGCTTTATTTACCTCAGTATCATCATGAATAGCCTCACCGCGTTTTACGAGATTTGCCAGTCACTTGTTTACCACTCCAATTTAGGCGAATCCTATCAAGTGGCTTTCCCAACTACATGACAAGCGAACTTGCGATTTGATCTTCAAGCTATTCCTTTAATGCCGAAAATCAAGCAAGCAGTGATTAAAGTCGTGATTAAAGCAGTCACTTAAAGTCGTTGGCTTAGCCCGACTTGAAATCGAACCCTGCGTTTACCGGTCCATAAACAGAATGCGCTATTCACGCAACCTCCACATACAGTTGCTATTGCAGATTTGCAGGCGTACATGCCACTAGTGGTCAGGCTGCATTACTCCCCTATCTCAGATAAGGATGAAGCAGCCAAAATTACACTGACCGTTAATCTGTTGCTTGCAACAAATACCACAGAAGCATAAGGCAAAGGTCAATTTCTAACTTATAGCTGGAATCGGCAGCCTTTTGAGCCCAGCGTGCTGGTTTTTAAAAAAGTCAAGACAGAAACTTCTCCGCGTGCCGAATTGTTGCCCTATTTTCCTCTGAAAATATCATTGCAGACCAAAAAAAAGAAGGTCCTAACCTTTGTAGATGTCCTACTTTCCTCTAAAAATTTCAGTGCAGGCCAAAAAAGAAAGCTCTTCACGTCGGTAGATGTCTTAGATCTAGAAACAGATACCTCCATAATTGAGTGATTTTAAAACCCACAACACTGAAACTCGCTCATAGATTCAAAATTAAATTTATTAAATCGTAAGCGCTTAGGCCTAAAATTTGCTTGGGCATGGAATCGTTCGCGTGCCATGCAAAATCTTGCGGCGTGTCACTTTTAGCGCGCGAGTCAGGGATTGCCGACCCTGTTCTATAGTAATGATAAAGACAGGGGTCATCGGGTGATTCAAGCATACATTGTGTAAGTCATTCTCAACTGATGCCATTACCATTTACAAATATCAACCATGAATGATCCTACGCTGTAAGTGGACATACAATACAAACACCATACACCCTTTGCACTTTTTACTTATTCCGAGCGCCTGGCGGGGAAGCTGCCAATGGTATTTTCAAGGTCTTCAGAGAGACCTGACCGGGAATAAAACCTTCTCTTTCGGGCTCCAAGCGGACGCTCTTACCGATACATCAAAGCACCAGTAAATTCTACATACTACTACAGCAACAAAACCATACGCAACGTCGCCAAACTGCCATATCTGAACCGCAACTTGGCATATGTCATATTGGTTGAGATTCAAAGCTGCACAATGCAAGTGGTTAAAATTTGACGGGTTTAGCTGTGCCATCACAATGATAGGGCGCTTTGCTTCCTTCGTGTTTTAGCGCCTTTATTGTTCCTCAGCAATTACAACAAAAACTTAAGTAACCGATCGAATGGCCGAGCACTAGAAGAAGCTAGAGTTCTAGTTCAATTGCGAGTCAGGTCAAACCAATGACTCCTAAAAAATTGTTATGATGTTTAGCATAACTGGGAAGGTGTGAAAAAGAAGCCGTTAAGTTGTATTTTTTGTATTTGTATCTAGTTAGTTGCATATTTATCCTCCTATCACGAGAAAGCGATCGATGCGCTCTACGAGCTCACTTAGGAGTTGCCGGCCACCTGTCTACCACACCAAAATGGGGGAATCCCGCTAAGGGCCTTTCCCAACGGCACAACAAGTAAACTTTCCGACTTGTTCTTCACACTGTCCATTTAATGCTGAGCGTCAAACAGGGAAGCTGTGAATACCATTTTTAAAGTCATAGGTTTAACCCGACTCGGAATCAAACCCAAGTCTACAGCTCCCGAGGCGGACGCTCTTACCACTCGGCCATCTGAGCTGTAGTTCTCGTGTTGGGCCGTTAGGAAGAGCACTTAACGGTATTCCTTATTCTTAGAATAGTAGACAGATGATAGCCAAGTAATTGGTTGAGGATAAAAACACAATCACAGTTCTGGTACTGCCAGTAACTTAAACATTGTTGCATGCTACGCTCGTTGCTGTAGGTGCAAAATTGCGGATATGGACACCATCAACGCGTGACACTCATCAGCGTATCACAGTAATATAAAGTAACGATGGTAGACTTATTTTCAGTTTAAACGGTTAAAACGGAAGTTTATTGCATGTATGGTAAAGTCTTCTTGCATAACTTTGTTGCAAATAGCACGCGGTATCGAAACGAAAAAAACAGCAATTTCCAGTTTTAAAAAATAACTTGTTCACAATGTCTCGATGTCATGCGTCATATGTCACATGATCCCACGCTTTGATTTAGCCAAGCGAGAAAAGCTGCCACAGCACAAAAATTCATGAAAGCAAAATCAAACGCAACGAACAACAATTTGTGACACGAAGCTGGTATTTTTGAAAGTGCCATTCCTTTTCATCACTTCTAACCACGTACAAAAAGAAACAAACATAATTTTCAGAAAAGACAATCAACAACTTACTATTTGAATATACAACTGAATAGAAAAATCGCTTCATTATACTCGCGGCATTACGTCGAAGCGTGTAAAAAGTGGCAGGGCCCATCTCCGCGGCTTAGCGTCTGGGCAACACAGCTCCGACATAACCTCACAGCGGTGAGGACACTGAGTCCGATTTAGCCGGTCCAGGAATCGAAGCCCAGACCTCCCTGCCGATGTCTTTACGTCAACCAACTGGCCAAAGAAACGAAACATAGTTTTGATGTATTATATTTCGGGTTTTTCTAATACATTAAATGCATCATCAACAACATTACCTATTTTATTAGTTTACTATTTTTTTTAACAGCTACCAAACCGAACGATTATAAGCAGTGACTGACAGTTTCCAGGAATTTCTCTTTCATTTACAACATCAACAAATCAAAATCAAATCTTCATTATACTCGCCGTATTACGCCGAAGCGTGTAACAAGTTGCGGGGCCCATCTCCGCGGCTTAGCGCCTGGGCAACACAGCTACGAGGAAACGTCGCAACGGTGGCGAGTCGTTAACGACACTGTGTCGATTGACCGGCCCAGGAATCGAAACCCAGACCTGCCGCTCCGATATTGCGCGCTTAGCAACTGAGCTAACGGCCGGTTCATTTACTACATATAAGAGCATAATATTGAAGGACAGTTTGATTGCAAGTACATCATTCTGAAAGATGGATGCAAGCTTGCTCCCTGTTGAAGTGCACATAGTGAGGGCTAAAATACCCAAGCAGCGATATCTCGCCTGAGAAAATACTTGTGTATTATGCTGAAGGATGCCCAAGAGTTGGTAGTGCCCATTTCTACAACCCAACCCTACGCAGCTACAAACGAAAACTTTACAGCAATAACGGGTCACTGATTCCCAGCCGTCTGTCTACCACACAAAGATGTGGAAGTCCCACTTAAGTGTCTTTTCCAACGGCACAACACGCGTACACTTGCAGGCTTCTACTTCTCAGTAACACTTTGCTAAATGTCAAACAGGGAAGCTGTGAGTACCAACATTTTAGTCTTAGTTTGACACGGCTTGGAATCTAACCCAAGTGTACAGCTTTTGAACCAGATGCTTTAACCAATCAGACATTTTTAATCTTTATTTTCAAATTTTGCTAATTGCATTTGCCTGAAAGTGTTTCGCCCAGCTCTAATCTGACCAAAAAGATGGTGCAGCCTATAATCAGCATTTTTGTATTAATGCAATGATCATGTACGGAGATATAAAGAAACAGAGCGTTACAAGCCTGCTAGCATAAAAATAATCTTTCACCAGTGTTGTCGAAATGAAGAGATTAAGACGCAGATACATTAAAGAGAAGAAAATTTACCGTAAATTGAAAAATTACCTCTCACCAGTGTTATTGAAATGATGAGATTAAGATTCGAATTTTCTTATTCATTGCTGTACCATTGAACAACCAAATCATTTCCACAGTTAAATACGTGACGATAGATTGCCAATCAACTTTCGAAGCAAAACAAGTTTTACCGCAATATGAGTGGAAACGAAAAGGAGACTAAAAACAGACCGTCAGGCTTTCGGGCCAGCATTCACCTTGTAGGATTGTTCAGCAAATATAAAGGTACAACATCATAAAAGATATTAGCCAATTTTTATCAAGACTTATTGGCTATGACGCACATTTTGTTCTAGAAACTTTCCGGTTTTTAGTTTCAAACCTAATGCTGTATTTTTTTGCTGGGTTATTTGCATTATGTGTCTGACAATGTCCTTAATAGGCTGTATGCTTACATTGGGAAAATCTGAATTACATACTTCACTATTTGAATATTACACAACTGTCGTTGTAGAATAAAATTCTTACGTAAAACACATACAGAAAAACAAAATCACCACTACATAAAAGAAGATAAAAAATTTAAAAAATCTCCATTGCAATTTGTTCCTTTTGCGAATGACGGATACAGAAACGAAAAAGAAACCATTATATTTAAAAAAATGCCCTCTCTGCGTCCTCACTTTTTTGATGCAATTTTGATCAGTAGTAAAATCAATAGTGAACATCTTTAATTTTTTTGAGTATCCAATGAAGATTTGATTTTTTGAGCACTTAACTCATTTTATTGTTAAAATTTGAGTGAGTTGGGTTGCAGCTTAAAAAAAAGAAATACAGGGCAACACAAACCGAAGAAACGTCGCAGCGGTGGTGAGCGGACACTACGTTCGATCTGACCGGCCCGGGAATCGAACCAGAATATGGTCGCCGTCACTCGTTTTGGAATAATACTGTGAGTATAATGAAGGTTTTTATTTGTGATAAAAAGTTTAACAAAATTGGGTATTTCGTTTTCGTTATTGGGTCAATCATTTTGCAAAAATGAACGGCGACGATTTTTTTGATGATACCTCAAGAGGCAAAATGTTGTTGAACCTGCTCAAATTTAAGCGAAGTTTTAGTGTGCCGACGATTGTTTACCTGGGTCAATCCGTGGAACAAGATTTAAAGCCATATTGCCAAGTATTATATATGTTATTAATTGCTTGTGAGTTGTGAGTCCAGTTGTGATAAGTACTGAACAATCTGCTCACATGCACTGTTCGGACTTACTTAATTTTTCCACCGACATGGACCGTAGAGCCTTTAAATCAATTTAAACACTTTCAAAGATTTTTTGTTTGTGCAACCAAAAAACAAAACTTTCATCCATCTCTATGTCCAAATCATAGAGAGATGAGCTATGCACAATGCAAGGACACGTAACCTCAGATGAAAGTCTTCTGCATGTCTTCTGCATGTCTTCTTTCAAGCACTATGCTCAGGAAAGCATTGTGCGGTGAAAAGAATTGTTGATCGTCCGAAGATATATATTTGACGGTTTTGCATTCGATTAAACTTTCATTATGCCCGCGGTATCACGCTGAAGTGTGTAACCAGCGGCGGGACCTGTCAGCCGTCTACTCAGTTTAACGACAATGCGGCATCACCATTGGTGCGTAAGGTCCAAGGTTCGGTTTCGCACCTGCTGAATTGGACATAGTTTCGCCTACGGCTCGCCACCGCTGTCATAAAGACACAAGATTCAAATTTTGTGAAAATTTGAGAACAACGGAGGAACAAAGCAAGCATTGGCACAGCAAAACGAAATTAAGATCAAACTTTTTGCAGTAGGCATTAATAGTAAAGATCTTTACCATTCATAAATCCTAGACGCAACAGAACACTAATAGGGAATTGCTTCTTCATGCTTATTCACTGCTACGTTGGTTGCTTAGCCACTTGCATTTTTACCGCACCGTACTTCTATCGTATCGGCTTACTGAGACCTACTGTATACACAAAAATGCCATAAACATTCGCAATTACATGCGCGACTGGAAGTAGATTTTTTGTTTTCTTGCAACGAACGCGATAAGTGGTCAGAAATCAGTTTGCGGCCAGACTCAGAAATACTGTAAGTTTTATTTTGAGGAAGCTTATGATTTAAAAATATTAAAGAAAAAATGAGGCTAACAATTCGCTAAAATTGTATAAGCCAGTCCTCAGTGATGGAGTACTCGCGTACTGTAGTCGCACTCGGATTCACTCGAGTAGGCTACAGCTTTTCTGAGTACTCGTACTCGAAACTTTTAATCTCAAATAGTAGGCTATTCGTACTCCAACCTAAAAGTACCCGGACTCGGTCTAAAAATCAGTCGAATTCACGAGTACTTTGATTTTTATCATAGCCTACATATACTGCTTATAACAGAATCTTTCGTCGAAACTGCTTAAAAGTTCCGTAAAAGTTAATGTCGACTACAAAGAGCTTAAAATCAGTGTTCAAAGTGGTAATAACCATTAAAATAAAAACTTCAGGAAAAGTGGTTCCAATTTATGCAGCAAATGTCTGCAACTGATTTTAAAGTGTACAGTTCAACTGCGAAAAATGTACTCGTACTCGAAGTCAATCACCAGTACTCCTACTCAAAGATTCTCATGGCAAATACTCGATACTCGTACTCGAAGGTTGAGTACTGGACTCCATCACTGCCAATCCTTGCCGAAACTTTTTAACAAAAGTGTAGCCTAATTTTTTCTGTATTTTGAATCATGATTTTGAAAAGCGCGGGGCCCTAAAAAGCGCGGGGCCCGTAGCAAATGCTACTTCTGCTACGTTGTTAATCCGGCACTGGTGATGGTACAGCTAAACCCGTCAAATTTTAACCACTTACATTGTGCAGCTTTGAACTTCAACCAATATGAGATATCCCAAGTTGCGGTTCAGATATGGCAGTTAGGCGATGTTGCGTATGGTTTTGTTGCTGTAGTAGTGTGTAGAATTTACTGGTGCTTTGATGTATCGGTAAGAGCGTCCGCTTGGAGCCCGAAAGAGAAGGTTTTATTCCCGGTCAGGTCTCTCTGAAGACCTTGAAAATACCATTGGCAGCTTCCCCGCCAGGCGCTCGGAATAAGTAAAAAGTGCAAAGGGTGTATGGTGTTTGTATTGTATGTCCACTTACAGCGTAGGATCATTCATGGTTGATATTTGTAAATGGTAATGGCATCAGTTGAGAATGACTTACACAATGTATGCTTGAATCACCCGATGACCCCTGTCTTTATCATTACTATAGAACAGGGTCGGCAATCCCTGACTCGCGCGCTAAAAGTGACACGCCGCAAGATTTTGCATGGCACGCGAACGATTCCATGCCCAAGCAAATTTTAGGCCTAAGCGCTTACGATTTAATAAATTTAATTTTGAATCTATGAGCGAGTTTCAGTGTTGTGGGTTTTAAAATCACTCAATTATGGAGGTATCTGTTTCTAGATCTAAGACATCTACCGACGTGAAGAGCTTTCTTTTTTGGCCTGCACTGAAATTTTTAGAGGAAAGTAGGACATCTACAAAGGTTAGGACCTTCTTTTTTTGGTCTGCAATGATATTTTCAGAGGAAAATAGGGCAACAATTCGGCACGCGGAGAAGTTTCTGTCTTGACTTTTTTAAAAACCAGCACGCTGGGCTCAAAAGGCTGCCGATTCCAGCTATAAGTTAGAAATTGACCTTTGCCTTATGCTTCTGTGGTATTTGTTGCAAGCAACAGATTAACGGTCAGTGAAATTTTGGCTGCTTCATCCTTATCTGAGATAGGGGAGTAATGCAGCCTGACCACTAGAGGCATGTTTGCCTGCAAATCTGCAATAGCAACTGTATGTGGAGGTTGCGTGAATAGAGCATTCTGTTTATGGACCGGTTAACGCAGGGTTCGATTTCAAGTCGGGCTAAGCCAACGACTTTAAACGACTGTTTTAATCACGACTTTAATCACCGCTTGCTTGATTTTCGGCATTAAAGGAATAGCTTGAAGATCAAACCGCAAGTTCGCTTGTCATGTAGTTGGAAAAGCCACTTGATAGGATTCCCCTAAATTGGAGTGGTAAACAAGTGACTGGCAAATCTCGTAAAACGCGGTGAGGCTATTCATAATGATATTGAGGTAAATAAAGCCTTGAAGTAATGATAATAACATTAGTGCTCCCGATGACTGGATAGTCCTTTGTTCACATCATCGTTGCAAGCACACATACTCTGGTAGTGAGTAAAAATATTTACAAGGTATAGAACCTAAATTTTAAGGCCATTTTTGCATGTTAAACGTTGGTTGCTAGGTATGAACACATTGTATGTTAATGTTTTACGCAGTTTTTGTACGTTCACAATAAATTGTCTGTTGCGTCATCTAAACCGCAGTCCCAAAATCAGAAAGGTTCAATTTTATTTAAAATCGAAATGAAACGATTAACATTGGATGTTTTGTAGGCTAATTTTATCGACCTTAAGTAAAAAATAACCGGTCAAACGCTGCCGAAATTTAACAAAAATTTTATAGAAAATAAAAAACGAATACGAAAAATAAAAGGAAAACTCAATGTACAGGAAATCTTTCATTTTTAGCCAGTTGCTTTGCCAATACCTTTATAGACGGTTGTTTTTTAGGAATTCTGCGAAACATTCCTTTCTAAATTTACTACCAACTGCACATGCGAAAGAATAAGCGTTTACACTTGCGCAAACCTTGATACTGACGTTCAAGTTCTGTAGTTTTAAATTGCTTTTACGGCTCAAACCTGGCATCGAACTCGTGCACATTGTCTCCCGACTAAGAAAACTGCTCAGTTGTAATCGCAGCAGTTTAGAAAGACTGGGTTTGATTCTTGGCCAAGTCATACTTTTATCACTTACTGTAAAACAGTGGTTCTTAAAGGCGGGGTCGGCGGTGAAAACTCTAGGGGTCTCCAGTCATATATTGCTGGGCTTTTCAATATACACGGCGTTTGCAATTTAGGCAGATGGGGGTGCACAAGCCAACATATTCAAGAATAGGATCCCAGCAGGGACTGGAAAGGTCAAGAACTGCTGTAAAGAACGTTATGTTATTGTCAGCCACAGCTCAGTGCACCACCAGGGACGTAGCCGTCGGCAAATTGAGGGAGGCAAACTACAATGGGCTAAGGATTACGGTATTTTATAAAGAATGTTTTAATCATTTTTCCGATTAAGTTTCGTCAAAACGTGGGGGTAGTCCTCGTTGGCAGAGGAGCTACTGCGCTCAGCAAATGTTATGGTGGGAGAGGAAACGAATTGGTAAAGTACAGATAAATCTTTTCGAAAGCAGATTAGTTGTGAATCAGTCGGCAACAATTCAGAGAATCAGTTGTTCAAAAACGCAAAACAATCAAATTTAGTATTCCATTTCACAATCGGCGACCAAGCGCTCTTCTGGGTTGTATTTCTCGCAACCAGCAAGAGCCAATCTAAGATTTTTATGGTGAAAAGGAGTAAGAATCATGTAAATGTTTAATTTTGTATTTGTTGTACGTTTGTAAAGATGCCAAGCGGTAATGTATGCCTACCAATGAAAAAAAAAAATTCAGGAGGGTATTTTAAGCCTCTTAGCTCCCCTCATTCCCTGCACACACTCCTGGACCAACGAACAGTTATGCAAAACTTTTACTTGCGTTATTGTAAACGCGAAAAAGCGGAACACATCTTTGGCAGTACCGGTAGTTCAAATGAAAATTTCTCCAAAGTTCAAATAATTTTTACAAAGTTATAAAAGCGTGTTGATATAATTACCAAGAAAGATTTTTTTGTCGCAGCGAAAACCGCTTTATGCATGTAGTAGCACTTTTCAGCTGCGATGCCACACAGATTGGACAACCAGGGTTCGAGTGATCAAACATCATAGATTTAAAAAGTCATATCAAATCATCATTACAGTCGTTGTATTCCACCACAGCGTGAAACGAGTGGCGGGGCCTATCTCCGCAGCGACTCATTTACAAAATCAAATCTTCATTATACTCGCCGTATTACGCCGAAGCGTGTAACGAGTTGCGGGTCCCATCTCCGCGGCTTAGCGCCTGGGCTACGCAGCTCCGAAGAAACGTCGCAACGGTGGCGAGTCGTTGGCGACACTGTGTCGATTTGACCGGTCCGGGAATCGAAGCCCAGACCTCCCGCACCGATAGCGTGCTCTTAGCAACTGAGCTAACAGCCGGTTGCGACTTATTTACTTACATTATAATTCTTGTCTCTTGCCGCTTGTCGTGTATCAGTTACAGTATAGGCTGCCTCATCGGAGCTTGAGGTTGCTAGTGCCGTTCTCACACAAGGTAGAAATTACATCAACCTTAGTTCGTTGATCAGATTCTTTTAGATATGTTGCAATGCACATGTTGTTTAAAAACGGTCTTATCTAAACGAAAGTAAGAGAAAATTTTTTTCTGTAAATTCGAAATTTTTTGAAAATTGAAACATTACGAGTTTCCGTTGCATTATTCATTCTTAAAAATAAACTATTGTTGATAACTATATAAATCTGACCAGAAATCCGAGAGCTATCACATTTATCGAGACTTCAAACGAGTACAAGTGAAGATTTACTATACTAGTTCATCAACTTTCCAATAAAAATGAAGGTAAGGCAAGTACTTAACTTTGTTAGCGTAAATCAGTGAGTGTTCAGTTAACTTGCTTTTCGATTAATAGTAGGCTAATGATTTTTTGAAATACATTCGGAGCATGGTTGATGGAAATTTTAGAAAATTTTATTGCGAATAAAGTAGTCAAGCAAAAATGGAAATCCAACTCATAATCACTTTGCCACTATAATTGTTTGATGTCAATTTCTAAATAGCAAAACCAAATTTTGCCGGCTAGTTTTTATTATTGATCTGTTTGTCTTTAGCGAAGTAGTGGAAGTTCGAATTCAAGAGCTGGCTATTGATTTTGTTCTGACATGTTTAAGTTATAAAAATGACTTTACCTGCCGTAAGCTTATAAGTAAGGTTAATCTCGCTCTTGGCCCGGAAGGTCCTTTTTTTTTTCGGAAGGTTAAATCGGACACAGCGTCTCCAACGGCTCGTCACCACTGCGACGTTTCTTCGGAGCTGTGTTGCCCTGATACTAAGCCGCAGAGATGGGCCCCGCCACTTGTTAGTCGTTACACGTTTCGGCTCGATACGGCAAGATAATGACGGTTTGATTTTTGATTAACAAAAGCAATTTCTTGATTGCCAATATTTTTTTACAGTTTACTTCTCATTGTTTGTTATTCCTTCTTCTTACTTTGGCCGTTCTTTTCGTTCAAATGGAAACTAGTTCAGCCTTTTTTCCTAAAGCGGAGCTCCAAACCGGTTCCAACAAAGACTGGTTGGATCGAAGCGTCCGTGACCTGATATCAGAAGCTTGGGGCTCGACCGCATACCTGGATTTCTACAATTCGATCAGCACACCTCTAAATGCTGCAACACTTCGCAACTACAGCATGCCATTGAGTGCTCGCAGTCAGTCAAAATGGTTTGTGAGAATTAATAGAAAGTGCGATCGCTACCCATACGAATTCTTGGAGGCCGATTGCCTAGGTAATCACACTTGTGGTAGCTGTCCTTCAGGCCAAACAGCCCAGAGTGAACCAATCACAGTCAGCATGGTCGTAGCAGTTCGTGAAGGATCTACTTCTGAATTTCAACGAGAGGATTTGGCTGTGGGCTGTACCTGTACATGTCAATGACCAGTGAAAACTAAATGATTGATGTACTGCCAACCAAGACCAATATATTTTGCGTATTTATTTATTTATTTTTTTATATTTTAATTATGTATAAACCTATTAATCGTTATAATTTCTAATCGTTTTTATTTATTTGTGAACAAAAATTTGCAGCTTATATTATAATAAAAGCATAGATAGAAAATGTAATTGATCAAGACAGTTTGGGAACCTTTAAGCAGGCGCGGATAACACTTGAAAGAAATGCATTCCTTACAATTTAACCCAAGAAATTACCATACATTGATATTTCGAGTATTCGCTTGAACTGTAATTAATTGTTCAGCATTTAATTTTACTTCCTAATGCCGAATGATTCTTCAGCAATTAATTTCACTTTTTAAATATAGGTATATTTTCAATTTCAATTGCTGACATCTCATATATTCTCTCAGTTGGTAGAATCTTCACTTGTGGCATTGGCTTGGGATTTAGACCCTTTCGATACCAATATTCTGCGGCCTGTAATTGGTAATGCTTTCTGTTTTTTAGTGTGTGTTTGATTTTTATCGTGTTTTAGAAATATATTTTGATGCATTGGTTGTTGTACAATCGTATTTTGGATAGAACAAGGAGTCAGCTAAAGTGCTAGTATTCGCCACTAGCGTAGCCAGGATTTTGCAATGGGGGGGGGGGGGGGGGTTGAGAAAGACGTCACATTTGACCATACGTTGTACACAGGAGCGCAGGGGCGGCGGAACGAAATTTTGCTGGGGGGACGGCGCATCAAAGGCGGATCCAGGAATTTTTGAAATATTGTGTTTTTTGCAGCAGTGAGGTGCGGTAAGAACTGAGCACTTGTGGAAGAATCTGTGGAGATTCTACCAAGCAAAAAATTGAGAAGCAGAATAAATTAGGTGCAAAATTTACTGAATTAAAGGTTCGAAACTTATAAAAAAAATGAAAGCAAGACCTTATCGAAAACTTGCATCATGCTCCTAAAACAAAGAATTGACCAATACAATCTCATAAGGAGTCGACAAATTTGTCAAACGATTTACGGACGAAACATGTGCTTACAAGGCGCAGCAATAGCCTGCATCCCATTGCTAGCCAGCTCAGCATGCTAAAGTTATCGATTGTTTTACCGTGCTTTTTATTGAAACAACCTATTGACTATCAAAAGTTTTGACCTCTCATTTCCAGGAGCGTACCCAGAAAATTTTGGCGGGGGATAAGGTTTTAAATTAGGTTGAGTGTTAACTAAATGTAAAGACGTTAGACGTTTAGACCCAAAAAAGGGCGTAAATAAGCTCTTTGAAAATGTTTTGTGCAAGTGCCGTATTCAGAATTTTTTTCACGAAGGTGGAAGGAGAGCACATTTTGACATTTTTTGGGCAGAGTTACTTCAAGGCAAATCAAGAAACAAAAACAGCTTCAAGGGGGTAGGGGGAACGCTACCCCAAAAATTTTTTGAAAATTTAGGCAGCTTAAATAGCCATTTTAGTGCTTTTGCACAATTTTCAAGAAAAATTCTGTTCAAATTTTTACTCCTAATTTTGAGCCCTTCACCAAAATGATGCAATGATGCATTTTGATCGCACATTTCGATTTATGCTTGCTATAGGTGTAGGGATTTTTGTTATCGAAGAGGTTCAAAGTTATGGAAAATATGTATTGATCAAAAACATTGATGAAAAGTGGCCGGTTGGGGGATGCATACCACATCTCCCCCCCTGGATCCTACCTTGCTCATCTTTAGCTTAAACTAGTTGCCACAATTACCCTGTCCACATGTTCAATTTATGTGGATTTTAAGCCAGTGTGCGAAGTAGGACATTTTTACTGGGAGGGATGTTTTTGTCTGCAATTTTGCCAGAATTCTGAACCCAAATAGCAAGACAGTGTTGCAAAATGGTATTTATTGTTCATTGGGTGATGTCATTGGTCAATGACCAAATTAAAACAGTGGCGGAGGGCGTACTATGGCGGAGGGCGTGCATACCATGCACCAGGATGTTGAACAAAAATTATCAACAGAAGAATTTCGAAAACTTTATTACCTTTGTTTTAGGCTGGTTTTTGTTTCATGAATGAAACAAGGGTTTTGGGGGTAGAGCAGTAAGCTACCCCAACAAGGTCCGGGGCAAGGCCCCGAAAGCTATAGCATTTTCTTTAATCATACTCTCAATCTCAAATATGATTTAAAAAAAGATTGGGTACCGCTGCTTTAACATATTCTTCGTGCTTTCACTAATGTTTGTAAAAAGCTGCTGACATGTTTTACTGTTGATGAAAAATAAACTGTTTTGTAATAGGCGCATTAAAAAGGTTGCTCTTGATTGGTTTGTGAAGGAAGTCATAATGGCTACAATATATGCTGGAAAGTATCGCCGCAGTCCGTAGGCTACCAGTTCCCACACTCCACAGGATACACGTATAAAAACCATTTAACTTTTTAAGTTACTTATGACTGGGGTTAGGTTTTGGCATTTCCCCCAGGACAATTTTTTCTATGCTGGGGGACGACCAGTTTTACTGGGAGGGACATGTCTCCCCGTCCTCCTCTACTTCGCGCACTGCTTTATACCGCTCAATACTCATTACAGCTTGCGATTGTACATCGTTATTCAGAGCTGGATGTCTCGAGACACGTTTTTGAGTGTCTCGGTCTCGCTATGCCAATGTCTCGTCTCGGTCTCGAACCTTGAAAGTCTCGAAAAATGGTCATGTCTCGATCGAGACATGAAAAAATTTTGGATTTGAAACAGCATTCAGGCCTTTGATACGGAAGCAACAATGGTACTTACCCGATGTATTCAAAGTAAAACATTGTGCGTGATTTCGCACTTTGCAAAAACATTTGGCCACATTTTGTTTAGACCATTTTGCTTTGTTGATCAGGCCTGCAGAATTGCAGGCTTTTGCTTTCTT
Organism: Trididemnum miniatum; assembly: GCA_964006365.1. Taxonomy (NCBI): domain Eukaryota; kingdom Metazoa; phylum Chordata; class Ascidiacea; order Aplousobranchia; family Didemnidae; genus Trididemnum; species Trididemnum miniatum. The sequence goes on along the minus strand of OZ023231.1, from coordinate 4,705,565 downwards.
TTTGTGAGCAGCACATATGAAAACTGGTCTATTTCAACCACTAAGCACATGCATTCGATGGTAATCTACTCTAGACCAGGGATGTCTGACCTTTTAATTTATTAGGGACCTGTTGCAAAATTAAATATTTCACTGGGCCGCAAAACGACCAGAATTCCAATATTTCATATTATAGTTCTAAGAAAAAAAATTAACCATTGATAGGTAGGCCTTGTACTGAGCCGCATTTTGCTGAAAATGCATCTTTTTTAACAACACAGAAAATCTAAAAATCTATTACTGTAATCTAATTAATTAATGTAATAATTAATCCAATAATGTTAATTCAGTTTTAACTTTTAACAATATGGTCTTCACTCAAAGACATAACGACCGCTAGCCACGTCTAAAAAATTAATATATTTTTTATGGGCAAACGGTGTGTCAAATCAAACAATTTTCAAGAGAGTAACGAGTCATATGTTATAAAATTAAGATTTCTATAAATTTGTTCCCTACGAAAGATGCTATTCTCGTCTGGTTTACAACAGCTATCAAAAGATTATTCGAAGCAGTCCAGGCCCAAAAAAGGCTTCAAATCAAAAAAAGTGCAAGGATTACAGTTGCAGGCAATTTGATTACCGACATGGGAAGTGCTTCCAGATTTGAGCTAGCTCTTTTTATGAAAAAGTTATGAACCAGATAGATTTTCAAAAATGCATTGTGTCACAATGACTTTAAAATGTTTATATTAATTAATTTATCATTTATCAAATATAAAGTATTTTGATTAAATTTCATGAACACTCTCGTGCTCAATACTTGATAAACTTACTAAAAAATTGTTTTAACAGAGGATAGTGGGCTGCAATGCCGACATCCCTGGTCTAGACCAACATAGCCTACCAATGACTTTTTATTTTAAGTTTTCTTGACATCTTTTTCGTTAGATTAAAAAAGAATATTGGGCCGCGTAATCGTCTGCAAGAGGTATTGCTTGCCTTGCAAGCAACAAGGACTTAAGTCTTTTGTGATAACAAGCTGTTTCGTTGTTATTATGGTGAACTCGCTAAATCATTAATTGTAATCGTTAAAAGCATGACCAATAGCACATTTATAATAGGCTACATCAGTTCATAACCGCGACGGCTTCATTGCTTCATTTGTTTTTGCTAATGTCATTTTGCTATAAAGTTATTTCAATAACTAGGTGTAGTAGAGCCCATACTCCAGTGTATTATTATCGTTTATATATTTTCTACTTTTTGGCTCATGAAGTCTCGTGTCTCGTAACTTTAAAGTCTCGTCTCGGTCTGGAAGCGATGATGTCTCGTCTCGGTCTCGAAACTATGATGTCTCGGTCTCGGTAGGTTCGGTCCTCGTTCCAGCTCTGTCGTTATTATTCCACGTAGAATATCGATCTACAAGACAAATTTGCTCGATGACTGAGTTATTTTTTAATCAGCTATATATAGGCCAACATTGCATGATACTGATTGAAACTAGACGTTTTTTCACCTAAAAAGCGTCTCCTCCTGTCCCCCCCCCGGTTCCGCCGCCCATGCCGGAGCAGATCCATAAAGTTTTGGTGGGGGGAATGTAATTTTAAATTAGGTTGGATGTTAGCTAAATGCAAAGACGTTTAGATCCGTAAACGGGCGTAAATAAGCCTTTTGAAAATGTTTCATATCAGGAGCGTATTCAGAACTTTTTTCAGGGAGGAGGCACCAATTTTCGTCACTTTTTCAAGCGTATTTTTTTCGGCAGATTTGATTTTAAGCTACTTAAGTATATACCAAAAACAACTTTTATAGGGAGGTCCGGATGCATGCTCCCCCGGAAAATGTTTGAAAATTTGCATACTGAAATGGCCATTTTAGTGTTGTTGAACAATTTTTAAGGAAAATTTGTCATATTTTTGGCCTCTAACTTAGAGTGCTTCACCAATGATGTATTTTGTTCGCACAGTTTCGATTATGCGTGCTTAAGGCAACTAAGGCATATTGTTACAAAGAGGTTCGAAATTATGAAAACATTTTTTTATCCAAAGCATGTAGACAGAGATGGGCATTTATCGCGATCATTTATCGGCGATAGTTATCGGCGATAATTTTTTACCGATTATCGTTATCGCTGAAACTAGTTTGCATTTATCGATTACCGATATCGCTTTTGTAATATATTTTGTTATCGCCGATAAATTATCGCGATGAACGATTCTTTATGCACACAACGTTTAGAGTTAGGGAGTTGGCGCTATGGCAAAATTCACGGTGTCGATAAAGTCTTGTTGCAATTTAAGCAAATCTCTCTTTGTTGTGTTTAATCCCTCGGCAGAGTCCGTGAACTACTCTCTTTTCTTGAAAAATCTAGAAAAGCACTTTTGTGATTTGAGTTACAAGAAAAAAACTTCTTCGAACACATTGAAAATTTACCGCAACATTTATCGGAAAAATTTATCGGCGATAATTCATCGATTACCGATATCGCTTTAAAAAATTGAGATTTATCGATCATCGGTATCGCCCAGAGCACGTTTAAAATTATCGATTATCGTTATCGCTTTAGTACAGAAAGGTTTATCGTGCCCATCACTGCATGTAGAAATATCTGGTGGGAGCATGCATACGCAGCATACCCCACATCCCCCTGGATCCGCCCCTGGTTGTACTGTATAATAACAATAGATGGCCTCAAATTTAAGAGAGCTGTTTTAATACCGATGGCAGTTAAGGCACGATTGTTGTAGGGAAGTCAAAATAGGAATGCTTTCTGGTGAAGCTGATAAAACGATATTCAAAAGTTAGCGATTTAGCTCTTTTTTGAGCTTCAGTACGCACATCAATTTTGCTAGAAATCGTTTAGCCTTTTTCTACAGAAGGCCTGAGGGCCGAGAGCAGTTGCAAGTACAAGAGCGGCACTGCCCTTCTAATAAAATTGGGTCATTGCTTCATTAAGCATAACGGCAAAGAAGAAGATTTAGGAAACAACGCTACGCAATTCTTGTTATTATGACAATTATAAAACCAGATTATTAATGACAAAGTATCGAGCACTTCGAAATAAATATCAAAAGAAGAAGTAGGCTAAGTATGACGTCATTTGAGGCTCAATGGGGGTTGTGACTCCCAGCCCCCAACCTCCCCCGTGGCTACGCCACTGGTATTCGCAATTGCTCAAGTTAACTCAAGCGGTGATGTTACGCAGCTGCATATTCAAAAGATAGCAATTAATTCCAAAAATATATTTTCAGGCCCTCCTAAAAAATTCTGGATCTACTCCTGGCAACATTGATATCAAAGCCAAATCTTCGCTATAATCACAATATTACGCCAAAGCATGTAACCAGTGTTGGGGCCCATCCTTACGACTCAATGATGAAGTTCTCGAGACCGGTCTCGAGACTGTCTCGCGACACATTTTTGAAAGTTTCGTCTCGGTCTCGGACCTGAACTTCAAGTCTCGATCTTGAGTCTCGATCTCGAAAAGTCATAGTCTTGAAATTTGAGAAGTATCGAAACTCAAAATTTTTGTTAGACGTAGGAGTAGAATTTCGAATATAATTGTTTAATGCAAGCAACGCAAACAAAGATTCGATTGACTTTCTAGGTCTTAACACCTTTTTAGTTGCTCTTCAGCAATCTCCTTTATTTATACATTTCGGTCAATTTTCATTTATTTCCGTCAATGTTTACTGAAATCGTGAAAAGCAAAGTTTTACAATAAAACCTACAAGATTATTCATGTTATCGGGGTCCTGTAATATCTGACTATGAAGTGACGTGCCTTGAAATTGTCCAGCACAATCAAATACCACACGAAACTTCCCTGGGACCCAATGGTGAGGAATATACCATGTCATGTTATCTTCACGCCGACAATCAACAGGTAATTCAATAGGCATGGCCCTGAGCGATCATATCCCGAATTTTCTCTGTGTTTTTAGAACGTATTTCAGAATTTGCCATCAAAAGTCTACCCAAAGAATTCAAACGTGACATGGCCATCTGATAATTATTCGGAAGATTAAGACACTCTTCTTTCCAGAGAATACCGATTCGATAGTGCCCGTTGTCATAAACACATGTGCGTCTCATAATCATCTCGGCACACTCGTCGTTCAATGAAGGCTGAAGAATATCAGGATCGCAAGCACGATCAACATTAGCGTAGGCTCCTAACATTCGCGTAGGCTCCTTACATTCGCGCCTCCCCTAAGAATAGTTCGCGCCTCCCAGTTTGAAAACCAATGAATTAGGGTGTAATACAAAAATTGCGTTGCTATCGCAACTGTGCTGTACGCTAACAGTATGTCTATGATTTTTTTAACGAAAGCCACGCAGTATAATTACAAGGACGTTTTATTGTAATGCAGCATCATATATTTTTTTACGTTCTTAACATCAAAATTTCTGTCTTTTCTCAGTAATTTATTGAGCATAGAAAACGACCTCTCAACAGCAGCAGGACTTGGCTTGGCTGGGCTTTTTGCAATAGTGCGTAGCTTGTTGGGTCAATTGTCAAGTTGGTACAGTTTATTATTGTTTCTAAATCAGAGTTGGATAGTCGTTTGTTAATGTAGTCTTTAATTGCGCAAGGATCATCATCATCGAATTGCATATTCTTTAGCAGTCCGTATGCTTTGGTTATTGTGCAGGCACTTCCTGCTAAGAACTCTACGTTGGCTGCTAGAGTCCGGTATTGATTTATTTTAACCAAGTCCGACACCAAATCTTCCACATTGATAGCGTCTTTTGCTCTGCTGACTAAGAGGCCTGCACTTGTCCAATTATTGACAATGGTACGAACAGCTGGAAGGTTCTCACTATGATATAAGCAGGCTTGTCCATGGAAATGGGAAATGTCCCATGGGATGGGACAGCACGAATTGCATTTCCCATGGGAGCGTAGCCATGTGACAGTGTCTTGATAATGTCATACCTAACTTTAGGTTTTATACTTTTTTGCTTTAAAAAATTCTTTTTAGTCCACTTTTTTCTTTGTAAAAGATTTTCCCTTAGCATTGTTGTTACAAGGTAGCGGTGCTTTGCACCATAGTTGCCAGATGGTGTACTTGGACACCAATTACTGGAAAAATGGTGTAATCTTAAAGTTACGTGTTTTTACTGAAAATTTTCAATTAATCTTAGAAATGAGAAGAGAAAAAATCTTAGATGGTGTAACATTTCATAAATTTAATAAAATTTATTGAATTGTATTTTGATGGGAATCCCATGGGATGGGCTGGGATGGGACAGGCATAAATTGTTATGGGATGGGATGGGACAGAAAAATATGTCCCATGGACTAGCCTGAATGTAAGGCAGCTCTAAGCCAAGTTGCCCATCTTGTAATTACAGGGCCAGGAGGAGATGGCAGACCAGCATCATGAAAATCTTTCTTGCCATCTTTGTTTTTGATTGTTGCTGCCTTGATCGTTGCTATTACTTCATCAATATTTTTAAAATGAGCACGCACACGCATAGCGCAGCTATGTAGTAAGTGTGCAACGCAGGTGACATGCATCAAAGAAGGGTATAATTCCTTTAATGTCTTTCCAGCCGAAGACATGTACCGAGCACCATCAGTCAAGAACAATGAAAAATTCTCGCATTTTATTTCAAGTTGTCGCAATGTGTCATCCACAGTGGGCAGAAGAATACTGCTATTAACATTGCGACCGCTGTCAAGTGGATGGCAATTAACAAGGAATGTCTGATTTGGAGCATCTAAGCTGCCCACAAGCACACTAATATACTTTTGTTTAGCAACCTCTGCTTCATCCACAATCAAAAAATTTTTTGTCCCCGAAGTAATTCTTGAATTTGTTCCTTTTTTTGGGATGCCAATTTAGCAACATATGCCCGGGTTGCACTCTCCGAAGGCAATACTTTTCCCATTCTAGCAAACAGAGACTTTAAAGAAGGATGGTTCAGTTTATGAAACGGGATATCTGCAGCTAAGAATGAAGAAACGACCTATTTCTGAAGTTTACTTGATCGAAATGTAAACGGTTTGCTTACTTTGAGATCTGCTCTTCGTCTCCAATTTTCCTTGGTGTTGCTTACTTTTTCGGTAGCTTTCCACAAAAAACTTTTTGTCGCATTTGACTAACACGTCGCAAGGGTTGCATCGCAAGTCGCCCGGCAGGAGTTGCCGAAAACTCATCCGGAAATTCCTGGCAAGTTTGCCTAACTTTCGCTATTTCCTTCTCAATTACCGCACGCATTATTGTAACGATAGTGCAAATATTGCAACTATTTTAGAAGTTTAAAATCAAATAAAACTGCGCATAAAATTTTAATAGCAGCTCAAAAATTCAAAAAATATTTAAAAAATCTAAATTTGTTCGTTTTTGTAAGGAAATTTTTCATAAAGACAATTTTGACTTAATGCAAAATTTTGACTTTATATTGACTTATAACCGGCCGTTAGCTCAGTTGCTGAGCGCACGCTATCGGTGCGGGAGGTCTAGTGTTCGATCCGGCCGGTCAAATCGACACAGTGTCGCCAACGACTTGCCATCGTTGCGATGTTTCTTCGGAGCGTGTTGCCCAGGTGCTAAGTCGCGGAAATGGGCAAATTGCTTTTCTCAGTCTGTCGGAAGAAATGCTGGTGCGTGAACTACAAACGTAACAATAGAAACGTAATAAATACAATACAACAATACAAACGTAACAAACAGTGTCGTAACAATAGCAGGTTTTTCAGAACTTTCCTTTTATCTTAATCTTGACTCCGCGCAAGGGTAATTTTTGAATATGAATTTTGTTTTTTTATATTATTATAAATAACTTTTTTCATATTTTTGTGGGATTTTCAAGGGTCAATGAGAGCCGCGGTTGGGAATCACTGTTCGGAGATCCGTCAAGACGGGTCCTGCAGTCTTTGGGCTGATAAAACTTCATCAGGATGGGTATTACATGGCCGTGATGGGGGTCACTCGGACACCGTTAGCTGTAGTGTCAATTTGCTGCTCGAGCCGCAGGCTACTTCATGACGAATTCTTTATGGTCTACATCAATTCGATTATGTTGATCGTGCTTGCGATCCTGATATTCTTCAGCCTTCATTGAACGACGAGTGTGT